>OY997264.1:278110861-278595861 GCA_963921465.1 Triticum timopheevii
AATCTGCAGCTGCACCTACAACTAGCAACGCTATAAGAGGCGATGAGCAAAACGGTAACATAGCCAAACAACGGTTTGTTAGGATGGTGGAAAAGATTAGAGGTTGTTTCATGGTATATCAGGAGGCTTGATAAACAAGTGGTGGGTAGCGCGACATAGCTATAGCATCGAGACAACTAGCATATCAAAGATAGTAGTGAGATCCATGGTTATGGTCATCTTGCCTGAAATTCCGCTAGGATGAAGACCGAGTCCACGAAGAACACGAACCAACATGAACGAACCAAGCATAGTCGAACGAATCCTCACAATCGCAACAAAACTGAGACTATCAAGAAGAAGCACAACCCGAAAGAAGCAAACAACATAGTAAACACACAAATATAAACATGACATGATGCTCAACCAAGTATGATGCATTACAAGGCTACATGATGCTACTCATGGCAAGAGATGATGCATACAATAACCCCACATCAAAGCAAGTTTAAATGAGGCCGGAAACAACATATAACAATTCCAGAAACTCCCCATAGGCAAATTTCGAAATTGGTCCCGAACTCAGTAACACATTATGTTAAAGTTGTTAAATAACAAGTTAACATGCACCATGATGATCTACCCATCTTTCTAGTCAAGTTATATATAATGTTTATTTAATTCGGAGCTACGACCTAGAAGATATGAGCAAAACAAGTTAAACATGGCATTGATGCAAAAGGCATACAACATCAAGCACACATACTCAAATCAAGGATGCAACACATGATGAAACTACACGTAAAACCAAGCAAGTTTCATGTAGGACACGATCAAAATAGAGCAACGGTTCAACACATACACCCAAAGCGAGTTTAAGCAACAATCTGCCCAAAACAGCAAGTAGGCATATTGCAAGCAAGGAAACAACATACTACATGAACCATATGAGCACAAACTTGATATGCACTTGAAGTACAGGTTACATCCTTCAAATAACTTTAAGGTTCAGGTACATAGGCATCAGGATTAAACGAATATGGTCAATGCAAAATGCAAAATTTTGCTACAGATTAGGACTTAGTGAAAAACTGGGCATATGCATGAGCAGAGTTAATATGATGGCATATTGGAGGCAAGAAATAAGTATGCTACGATGCAACAACTTGGCATCAAAAGGCATAACATGCTAGTACATATCATGGAACTTAAGTAATTCAACATGACATATACATAGGAGCAACAAGTTCATGGGAATCATCAAGACAAGTGACAAGTTTTATAACAGGCAGTTTTAGACAATGGAATTCACAGGGAAGAAACGAATTTAAGATGCACATTTCGATACAAGAAATAAATATGCTCGATGGCAAGAACATGGCATAAAATGGCATGGCGTGATAGATGATAACATATGTAACAGAAGGTGTTTGCTAATCATGTTCAAAAGAGGCATCAAGTGAACATGGCAAGAAAATATAACATACTTGGTGGAAACTGACCATGTTGACAGTTATATTACAAAGGCAATTTGAGGGAACCAAATGAACAAGCTTCTGCAGGTGAAAAATTGCAACCAAAGGCATGTATGGATAGAGCACAACATGGACAACAATTCATATTTACTGAACATCCTCAAATTATGCATGGATTTGTTGGTAGCATCAAGTAAACATGGCATGCAAATATAGCAGATTCAGACTTAGTAGAATAGTAATAGAAAGTACCCTTATTTGCAAGCTTGTGCTAGTCACCACATGGAATATCATGGCATGAGAGTTATACCATCTCAAAGATACATGATTATGCTCCTAAAACATGTAGACATGTTGCTCAAAAGAAGATCACAGAAAAAGATATGAAAACGACAAAATGGCTACTAATAACAGTTTTCAGCAGTTAACATCACTTAGCACTTTTGCAACAGAATTTATGACATGAAGATGAACCCTAACATGAATGCGACAGCCACCATCACACAGAGCACGAAGAGTAGAACATTTTCATATATAGATCATATCCATAGGACTACACAAAGATATGATGATTACAAGATGCATACATGCTGATACAATCCCAGTACTTTACCAAAAATGCAGGCAGAGTGAGCGCATGATAATAAAAGACGCTCATGGCGAGGGTTAGGTGCGGTAGCTAACATTGGGCCTGTAGGCCGGTCGGGGCGGTTCGCACGGTCGAATTAGCAGATGTTCGAGCTCGGCTGGCGGACTCCGTGAAGGAGAACAGGAGGCTTCATCGCGGCATTTATGGTAAGTGCCTAAACGAACTGCAGTACAGTTCAACGAGGAAGCATTTTGAAAGAGTTTATATCTGTAGGTTTGCTGACAAGCCGTCCTGAAGAGGAGATACCCGGGTCCGCAGGCGATTTACTGCAAGATCTCTCACAGCTGCACAAACGAGTTCGGCAGGTGATGCAGGGTATTGCCCAGGCCTTGTGGCCATTCACTTCCCTGCCAGGAGGCATGAGGGAGCTCGTGGATATGCTCCAAGGAGCACGGTGGCGCTTCCGGTTGTGGAAGGTATCAGCCTGCCGACAAGGTGCAAGGGAAGCCTGGGCCATGGTGAAGACGCGCTACACCAAGCTTGACCCGAACCATATGGCTGAAGTCGGACCGGCAGGGCCAGATGGGCAAGAGATTCCTGTGAGTCTGGTGTATGACCAGGTAGCGTTAGCCGCAAAGTATTCCCAACAAGATTGCAAGCTAGATAGCCTGTTGGATGGTATAGAGGAAGAATATAGCCAGTCCAAGTGACTATGTAATTCAATGGACATATGTAGTCCCTAGCCGGATTAAAAATCTTTCGTCATGGGTGTATTCGAATACCCGCTCAGTTATGCAGAACCGAGGTATGCGTGGAAACTAGGCGTAGGGGTCATAAGTTCTTGAACAGACAAGTACCCAACTAGTTATGTTATATTACATGGGTAGTAAGAAACATCTTCTAGGGAGAATAGTTCCGTTAGGGGTTCCTTTCCCTGGGTACGCATGCATCGATGTGCATGTCCGAACTGCAAACAAAAACGCAGGATACAAAACATATGGGGATTCACGTAGTAATAAACGAAAGAAACATCTTTTGTTCACCGACCGAATATTCCCTTAAGAACGCTAGTTGTCGGCTTCACCCAGTCTGAGGTACACATCCGGCTGAACAAGCAGTAACAATCACATAGGTGCTCCCCTTATGCCCTAGCCGAAATAACGGGAACGTAGGGCATAAACACAAGAGCCAGGCAACCCAGCATGGCCACATCTTAAGTCATATCGATCCATATAATGGTGAAGAAAAGGCACATATGGAAAAAGAACGCATATGTGATAGGCAGGAAGCCATGAAAGTAATTATATTTAGCTTCCGTATAGGAAGCCCCCAGGTATGGTGAGCACACATAGCGTGGCCAGAGTGATCCGAGCATCCGCACTGTATTGAATACTTTGTGTGAAGAAGGGAAAAAGGGCGAGAAAGGAAAAAAAGGGGGAACATAATTAAAAGAGCAGGGGTAAGGAGACGAACACTGAGTTCGTCACTAGGCGTAGAATCTCCGGAGTCTGGCCTCATTCCATGGGTTCGGCTCGAGTCTGTTATCGGATGGATTACGCAGGCGGTACGCTCCTCCGGTGAGAACTTTATCAATAATGAAGGGACCCTCCCACTTAGGTTTGAGCTTGTCCTTCTTCTTCTCCGGTAGGCGTATAATGAGTTCGCCAACATTATAAGTTTTGGCCCGCACTACTATGCTTTGATACCTTCGAGCCTGCTGCTGATAGAATGCGGAACGGGCTTTTGCAACGTCGCGCTCCTCCTCTAGGGCATCTAAGTTGTCCTGCCGATCTAACTCGGCTTCCTTCTCTTTGTACATGCGCACGCGAGGTGAGTCGTGGATTATGTCACAGGGTAGTACTGCTTCTGTGCCGTACACCATAAAAAATGGTGTGTATCCGGTGGTGCGAATCAGCGTGGTCCGCAGCCCCCAGAGTACGGAGTCGAGCTCCTCGACCCAGTGCGTGTCTGATTCTGTCAAGGATCGCACTAGTCTGGGTTTGATGCCACTCATGATGAGACCATTTGCATGTTCGACCTGGCCGTTTGTTTGGGGATGGTAGACGGAGGCGTAATCGAGCTTAATTCCCATGTTGCCGCACCAAGTTTTCACTTCATCGGCTGTGAAGTTTGAGCCATTGTTAGTGATGATGCTGTGGGGGACGCCATAACGGTGTACAACCCCTGATATGAAGTCTATCACTGGTCCGGATTCGTCCGTTTTAACTAGTTTGGCTTCTACCCATTTGGTGAACTTGTCCACCATGACCAATAAGTATTTTTTTCTTATGGCTTCCCCCTTTAAGAGGTCCGACCATATCCAGCCCCCAGACCGTGAAGGGCCAAGTTATGGGGATTGTTTGCAGAGTGGTAGGGGGCATATGGCTCTGATTGGCGAAGAGCTAGCAACAGACGCAATGTTCGACAAGGTCCTGTGCATCTGCCCAGGCTGTCAGCCAATAAAAACCTGTACGGAAGGCTTTGCTGACAAGTGCCCGAGCCGCAGCGTGGTGACCGCCGAGTCCGGCATGGATTTCGGCCAAGAGCTGCCGCCCTTCCTCTTCGGAGATGCATCTCTGTAGTACTCCGGTGGCGCTTTTCTTATAGAGTTCTCCCTCATGGACTTTGTAGGCCTTGGAACGCCGCACAATACAATGTGCTTCATTTTGGTCCTCAGGGAGCTCCTGCCTATTTAGGTAGGCTAAGAAAGGCTCGGTCCACGGGGTGATTACAGCCATGATTTCGTGGGCCGAAGGTGTTATTTCGGTGGCGGAGCCCCCGATTACGTCAGATGGTTCGGCATCTGGGGTTGTATTCGGGGCTGGACTGGTGTTGCCGGACTCCCCTTCCCATACCACAGATGGCTTGAACAGCCTTTCCGGGAATATATTAGGTGGGACGGGGTCACGTTTAGCACCGATGCGGGCAAGGATATCTGCCGCTTGATTTTTTTTCTCGGGCCACATGGTGGAATTCGAGCCCCTCAAACCGAGCTGACATTTTGAGGACGACATTACGGTAGGCCGCCATTTTCGGATCCTTGGCATCAAAATCTCCGTTTATTTGTGATATTGCGAGGTTTGAGTCCCTGCACACTTCTAGGCGTTGAATGCCCATACAGACTGCCATCCGAAGACCATGCAATAGGGCCTCGTATTCGGCTGCGTTGTTGGAGTCTGTGTATAATATTTGGACTTCGTATTGGACCGTGTCTCCGGTGGGGGATGTCAGAACTACACTCGCTCCAAATCCGGCAGCATTTTAGAGCCGTCGAGGTGCATGATCCAATTGGAGTACGCGACGTACTCTTTAGGGAGTTCGGCTTCTGTCCATTCGGCGATGAAGTCAGCTAGTACTTGCGACTTAATGGCTCATCGTGGTTTGTATGTTATGTCGAACGGAAGGAGCTCGATAGCCCGTTTAGTAATTCCTCCCGTGGCCTCACGGTTGTTTATTATGTCGTTGAGTGGTACCTCGGAGGCCACCGTAATCAAACACTCTTGAAAGTAGTGTCGTAGCTCCCGGGATGCCATGAAGACCGCATATGCTATCTTTTGATAGTGTGGGTATCGGGATTTGCATGGAGTGAGGATAGTGAACACATAATATACTGGCTTTTGGAGCGGGAACTTGTATCCATCTGCTTCTCCTTCGATGACGAGCACTCCGCTTACAACCTGATGTGTTGAAGCTATATATAATAGCATAGGTTCGCCAGTATTTGAAGCAGTCAGGACTGGATTGCTGGCCAATAGGGTCTTTATTTCATCCAGTCCGGCCGCGGCTGCATCTGTGTTCGGTGCGTCGAAGAAGGCGGTAAAGAGGTAGTGCTTTTTCTCCTAATCGGGAGATAAAGCGGCTTAAGGGAGCCACACATCCAGCTAGTTTCTGGATATGCTTGAGGTCTGTTGGGATAGCCAACTGCGATAGAGCTCGGATTTTTGCCGGATTTGCTTCGATTCCTCTATTGGAAACGATGAAGCCGAGCAACTTCCCGGAGGGTACGCCGAAAACACATTTTTCCGGGTTGAGCTTGATGTCGTATATTCGGAGGTTGTCGAATGTAAGTCTCAAGTCATCTATTAAGGTTTCGACGTGTCTTGTTTTTATGACCATGTCGTCCACATATGCCTCCACTGTTCTGCTGATTTGCTTCTCCAGGCATGTTTGAATCATGCGTTGATAGGTTGCGCCAGCATTTTTGAGTCTGAAAGGCATAGTGTTGAAAAAGAAGGGACCATATGGCGTTATGAAAGCCGTTGCGGCTTGGTCGAACTCTGCCATCTTTATTTGATGGTATCGAGAGTATGCATCGAGGAAACATAGTGAGTCGAAAGCTGTCCACGATTGGGCTAAGGACCAAAGCGGCTGGTGCCCGGACTGTCTGGAATTGAGGTTTGTCACTGGCACTGAAGGTTATAGTAGTGTCGCTCCATGGATTTAGTTTTGCCATGTGGTAGATTTCAGCGAAATTTCGCTGAGCTCGCTTGCGCCTATTATTTGAGGCGAAAGTCTCGAAGACTGTCAGTACCGCATTGTTTTCTTTGGTCGGATGTTGCTCTGCCTTATGGTTTACAAGAAGATCCTCGCTGCTTTTTGCTACCTGCCAGAGTATCCAACATGCTCTAAGGCTATGCGTCGGCGTGGTATCCGTCGTGCTGTGAATTTTGCATGGCCCATTGAGCCATTCTTCCAATACGGTTCCACGCCCTGGAGTGGGATTTGGTTTTTTGGGAATTGGGTCGGCTAACTTACGAGAGTTTGCCCTTTTAGCTCGCACAAAGGGTTTAGTGAGAGCTGGATTATCCCAAAATTATGTTTGGGTTTTCCAGGCGCTTTCCATCGCATAATACTTCTGTACTATGGTTGCTAAGTCAGCAAAGTGTACTATGTCACGGTGACTTATAGCATTAAGGATCCCTTTGTTCGTGCAGTTTTTGCAGAAAAGCGAGATTGCGTCCTCCTCACGACAGTCCTTGACCCTGTTTAGCACAAGGAGGAATCTGGCCCAGTAGCGATGTACTGTCTCTTGGGGCTCTTGTCTGATATGGGAAAGACGGCATAAGTCTGGGTGGGTGGGCGTAGTTAAGTCCGAATTCTGACCTGATTTGACATCCAGGGACAGAGGAGCTTCTGGGCTCAGCAGCTCAAACTCCGGGATGTTGCCCAATTTTTCTGGCCCGTTACCCGGTTCTAAGTCCGGGGTCTGGGTCATGTCCTCCAGCGAGCAGGTATCCGACTCAGAGAGCTCGGTAATCCGAACATAGTTCGTCCTCAAGGTAGAGGGATAATCCATGTGTGGCTCTTCCACTACCGCTATCTCATGGGTGACCGGTGGGGATTTGATATCCCTTTGGTCGGGTTTAAACCCAATCCGATCGTAGTCTGTAGCGACTCCCAGAGCGGCGATGTGATCCAAGAGCTCATTAAGGGAGGAGAGCTCCATTGGATCCATCTGTTCCGCGAGTTCCAAATTGACGTGGAGGCTGTTTTTGATGACCCGAGAGGTCATCGTCGACGCGACAGCAGATCGGACGGTCATGACGAAGCCGCCTAGTCGGAGAGTTTGTCCTACCGCCAGTGCTCCCCTAGAGGTGATGTTGTCCTTGACAAGAATACGAGCCATCGAGCCTTGCAGCGATGACACAGAGGAACTCTCAATGAAAGCACCAATGTCGGTGTCAAAACCGGCGGATCTCGTGTAGGGGGTCCCGATCTGTGCGTGTAAGGCTAATGGTAACAGGAGGCAAGAGACACGATGTTTTACCCAGGTTCAAGCCCTCTCAATGGAGGTAAAACCCTACTTCCTGCTTGATTGATCTTGATGATATGAGTATTACAAGAGTTGATCTACCACAAGAACGTAGAGGCTAAACCCTAGAAGCTAGCCTATGATGATTATGATTGTTCCTGTCCTACGGACTAAACCCTCCGGTTTATATAGACACCGGAGGAGGCTAGGGTTACACAGAGTCGGTTACAAAGAAGGAGATCTGATATCCGGATCGCCAAGCTTGTCTTCCACACAAAGGAGAGTCCTATCTGGACACGGGACGGAGTCTTGAGTCTTGTATCTTCATGGTCCAACAGTCCGGCCAAAGTATATAGTCCGACTGTCCGGATACCCCCTAATCCGGGACTCCCTCATAGGGCGTGGCCCGATTTGGCCCAGGGGCGGGCCAAAGATGGGTTCTAGCAGGCCCGTGGCGGGGGAGGCAGGACAGCAGAGTGGGAGGCGACGTGGCCGCGCGCGGTTGGCTGTGGCCGGTGGCTACGGCGGCACGGCTAGTGTTGGCGTTCCACTTGGCTGCTATAGATAGGGGTGGCGTGAAAATGGAGGTGGGAGGCAATGACGGCTGCGGGAGGAAGGAGGGTTAGGGTAGGTTTCCAAAAATGGATGATAAGGTGTCCATTTATAGACAGAGATGGCTAGCGTTTGGGTTTAGGAGGGTTTTTGGAGCCTCCGATCGTGATCCGACGGATCCGGTCGAGAGAGGGGTTAGGAAGGCCTAGGTGGGCTGTGTAGATGGCTTGGGCTGAGGGAAGAGAAGATAAGTGCAGCCCGGCATGGGTTTTCGGCTACCGAAAACATCCGACGAATAGACCGGCTATATTGCTGCTATAGTTATCCGTTGGGGCATCAAAGAGACTCTGAATGGCAAGTGTGTCTACCTACAACATAACTACACAGCACGCCAACTTTCAACCCATTCCGAGAACATTTTTATCCCACTTATAAAATAATAATACAGAGGTGTCGCGGGTGCGTGCGAGTGTGGTTTGACTCAGAACGGGCAATGGAGAGAACTGGGAGACCCAACTACTAAGGACAGATGCAAGTTTTGGAAAGCATGTAGATGAAATGCACATGATGACATGGCAAGTGCAACCCGCAAGCGAATGACATGGCAACGACGGTGAATAAATGGAAGAGAACTGGCGGATCGCTCTCGGGGCATCACATCCGTGGCGGTTGACATGGTGGAGAAAGGAGGCGAGGTGCCGACTTCTTCTCACCACGTCGCGCTTGTTGCTTGGGAGATCCCCGCCGCTACTATGGAAATAGTCTCTGGGCCTGCGCACCTATTCCCTGAAATGCCTGAGGTGGGTCCGCATGGTGACGCAGCCCGTGACGGAGGCGGGCATCCTGAGACCCTCGTGCCAGATAGCGGGCGCGACCCCTTCCGGGGGCGCAAGTGTGGAGCTGTTGATGGGTCTTGAGGTGATGCCCTCCCGCACAACGACGCTGGCGGGCGACGAGGAAGCCCAAACAGGCCGCGCCCTGATGTTGGGGAAGAGCAGCACCACGCGCTGGGGCGGGGCCATCAAGAGCGTTAGGGCGGCTCTCGATGCCCTCTAGGGCATGCTCGGGAAGGAGGCGGAGCTCTCCGCGAAAGAGCGACAGTGCCTTGCGGTGGAGCGGAGCCAGCTTCAGGCGGCGACGGAGCTCGACTACCAGCGGGGCGAGGAAGTGCAAGCGCAATGCGATCAGCTTGCCAAGGATGCCAAGGCGTCCCTCGCACGGGCCCTCAAGGACCCCCAGGAGGCCAAGCGGCGGCGGGAGGAGGCCGAGGCCTACGAGAAGCCGCTCTAGGAGCAGGCTACCTCCTGTGAACGCCAGCTCAAAACACGGAAGGAGGCCACAGAGGCCCACGAGAGCCGGCTCACGTCCTATGAGACTGAGCTCCCGAAACGCGAGGAGGAGGTCCTGAAGCGCCTAGAGGCGGTCGCCCACTCACGAGGAAAACGCCGAGTCCCGAGAGCGCGAGTTCATGTCACCCGCGTCCGAGCAGGAGGCATAGAGGGAGCGCCTGCTGGTGAAGGAGCGTGAGCTGGCGGCTGCCCAGTGATGCGGAGCATCCCGCGGTCATCCCCATGGACACTACCTCAACTACCCAAGATCCAAGTGGACCCATGATAAGAGATCGAGCATGTGCTATTCAATCCGAGGTGACATCTCTCCTAATTGAGCTTCCCTTACATTTGAGCGAGACATGGTTGCTGCCTAAGTTAGAAACACTATGTGTGATCAGGTACAATGCACAAGCCACGAAGCCGAGAGCTGAGGAAGAAGGAACAGGCGTCAACTCTCTATTCTTCCTGGAACTTATGGCCAGAGCCTAGAACTTCTGGCCCCCGGAACATCCGGCCGCCCTGGAACATCCGTCCTCCGACGAATCAGAAAAGCCCAGTCGCGCCAACTCTCTGGTTAGCCTGGAACCAGCCCGGATCCTGACCCGGACCTTCTGGCCCCCGGAACCTCCGTCCTGCCCGGACCTTCCGGCCCCCGGACGTCAGCCCAGCTCCCACCATGCCAACTCTCTAGCTAGGATGGACCCTCCCCGGACCTTGGCCCGGAACCTCCGGTGCCCGAAACTTCCTGCCTCGCCCGGAACTTCTGGCCATGCCTGCGCGCAATGACTTGGGCCGAGGCCCATGTACCCCTTCGCCCCCTGGACTATATATACTCTTCTTCTACCTATGTTTTAGGGTTAGCAAAGTAGTAGCTCATTTGAGAAGCTTTGATCTCCAGTTGATCCCTTATCCATCGGAGTTCACGGCCTCTAAGGAGAAGATCCCCCAAGTGGATTCAAGACCCCTCATGGGAAGACCCCTCAAGACCTCCTCACGGAGAAGAACTTGCTACTTGTATCGTCCCTTGTTTATCATGGATCGTTTATCTCTTTGTGTTTCAAGGATCTAGCACAGGTGTAACCGAATCTTGTTGGTTTGAGTGATTTCTCTCCTCATGGTTTCCCTCGTGTTCTTCGTGTTTCTTGTGGGATCCGCTCCAATCGTGAAAGATCAAGCATGTAGGGTTCCACCCTACATCATCTTGGTATCATGAGCCACGTTAATCATGATTTTGGAGCCTCCCTCTTTGTTTACTAGCCTAATTTTGTTGTGATTTGTCCCAATTTTGAAAATCCCCACAAAAAATAGCCCTCCCAAAATTTTGTGATGTTGGTATGATGAAGTTTTGTTGGATTTGATCCGTGGATTTCGCGTGTGGCACGTAGATCTAGCTTTCCCACCCTTCCATCCACCCAAATTTTTTCTTTTGCCCCTCTGATTTGGGTTTTCCCGAAGTTTTTCCGCCCAAATCCACGGTCCCCAAATTTATTGTTCTTGGCAGAATGACGACCCCCGGAACTTCCGGCCCCCGGACCTTCCATCTTCCCTGAAACGTCCGTCATGGATGGAAAGTCTGCACATCCCTCAACTGTTTCCGGTACTTCCTGCACTACGACACTGACCGCTTCATTATCATCCGTCCTTGCTTACACGAGACAAACCATTAACGGTAACCTCGACGACATTTTTGCCTACTCCTTGCCCTTACATTGATAACCACATACCCTTCCTTTTGCGTCCCTTACCCATCGAGACTAGCCATTGAGTATTGCCGACAACGTTACTTGTGCACATTAGTGATCTTTACATATACCATCATATTGATGTCAATATATTGGTATCATCTCTTGTGTCACAAGGTTGTCACAACATATACACAAATGCTAGCTTGGTTCGTGAAGTTTTGCATATCTGGCTACCGAAAGCTCAAAAGAGAAAGAGCAAACAAGCTTTTAAGCAAAATGAAAAATAAGCAAAGAGCTTTTAAGCAAGAACCATAGCATCATACTACATTAAGATTGTCATACTCGATCATCTTGGATCATATCATAGAAATACCATACTTATAGCATACTTGGGATAGAAGTCATTGCATTTTTGCTTAGTAGGTTGTGCACAAGTCTTGTATCCGCCTTTTGTGCAATCGTGCTAGCGTCTCTCTAGTGTTGTGCAACAAGAGCATTTTCCGTGGATCCACATTTTGAGCTCATTTCTGGCTGCACGACACCATTTATCTATTTGCGCGTGTGTTTCCGTGTACCCCTATTTTTCTATTGGTCTACTTGTTGCATTTGCGAATTGCGAATCTTTCTCAACATCATAGAGTCTCACTGACAATTGCATAAATTTTGTGCCACCATCCTAACCGAGCTCCACTATAAGCTTTATTGTGTATGTGTGAGAACCGACAAAAATTGGTACCAATTGTGTTATGTCCTTGTTACACATTTGAGTGATCATTGATCCATCTTCAGCATCGGTCAATTTACATTTGGTATAAGTTCTTCTCTTTCTCCCACTCACATACTTGCTTGGAATGATGGATATGCCAAGTTCTTGTGCCAACCCACTCTTCATCGAGCAAGATGATGACATGACCTCCTACGTCACCAAGAGCCACCTCTTCGGCACATAATGAGCTTTGCATCAAGAACAACAAGCATTGAGAGACCACATCGACAATCTGGCAACGTACAAGAGACTACTTCGACAACAAGCTCAACAAACAAAAACAAGAGAGCAATGCAAGAATGGACGAGATTCATGCCTTGTTGGTCAACCACACTTCTACCTCATCATCCTACTCAAGGCGGAGCCGCTCAAGTCGACACTCCGATGATACTACCTCCGGTTCAAGTACCCGACATCAAACACTCTACGTCAAGCTGAGTGCCATGACTGTCAAGCAAACTGAAATCCTATACACAAAACCGATCCTCAAGAGCAACTCCTAGCGCAAGAACACCGACATCATCAAAATCAAGCTACCTTCACGCAAGCACAAGAAAGGAAGAATGAGAGTTGTAACTTAAACAAAAACAACCCATATATAGATACCTACTTGAAGGCTAACTCAAATTTCTCCACCTTTTTCATCAAATGAACAAAAGGGACGAAACTTGAGGACTAACGACCCTAAACAATATCAACTTGAGATCAGTGGAGGAGCGCCAGCATTGTCGGGGTCGTTTGTCGATGTAGGGCCTTCCGTAGTGTCATCGAGATCCCCAGCTTCATCCGTTTCATGGGATGAAGAATATGAACTTGTGACCAACTGGGGAACTTTGACCTTCTTCAATTTCTTGACGGAGGATGTGAGCAGTCAAAGTTTTGCTGAAAGTCTATCTGCATGAGGTCTTCATCACTGTAAAGATGAAAAAGTATAGCCCAAGTGTGATCGAAGATTCCATGCACATAGTAGTGATTCTTCTTCACAATGTTCTTAGTGATAGTCATGTTCTGAAGAATTGAGCCAAATTGACGCTTGACCCACTTGTGATTGCAATCGACTTTCTAGTGAAGACTTAGAAGAAGCTCACGACCAGTCATCACATGCGGGGCAGTGGCTTGAGGATTTTGCTCGATGGCTTTAGTAGCAGAGTCCTGGGTTGTAGAGTCATCATTGGTGGAGTAAGATGCATCCTTACGAAATTGAACATCCAATGGATGAGTGCCTTCATCAATAGCAACAGGTTTTCCTTTTTCATCAACCGGGGAAATTGTCCTTTTGAGGACTTCCATAGGAGGCAGAAAGCTGAAGTGACTCTGAAAATCAGCCTTGTATGGAATTGAAGCTCTGGTTCTGATGAGCCTCATAATCCAAGGAGCATAGGGCTTAAGTTCTAACGGCCAAAGAGCAACATTGGCCAAAGTCCTCATGAAGAAATCATGATAGTTAATGGGAATCTCATGAATGATGTTGAACAGTAGATTTTTCATGATGCCAACAACTTCTTCTTCTTCTTCAGAATTGTGGCCTTTGATGGGACTGTGGGTTTTGGTCAATATACGGTATATGGTTCTGGGCACATACAACAAATCCTTCAGGAGGAAAGTGGTTCTTGGAGCTTAGCCTAGACGCAAAGGATTCATTAACACTTGCATCAGATGATTTGGAAGTTCAGGTTCTCCATAGATAAGCCTTGCACCTTCTGTGGGAGGACTACCTGGGATGGCATGGAGCAATTCAGTTGCTGGACCTTTGTAGTAAGTGTTTTCAGCCATCTAGTCCAGAACTCATGAATTGACATCAGTGACATTTTCAATGATGTGTAGAGTTGCATAGAACAGAAGAATTGGATATTCATTCCAATCACATATGTTAGCACAGAAATTGAGGAGTCCAGCTTCGTGAAGAACATTCAGAACTGGTTGAAAGCATGTGTAAGGGCATATTTATCCCCAAGTGGTTTTGGTGATTGATGACAATGCTTTTGCGGACTAATCGTGTGCGTTAAGTTCTTTCAGAGATTCATCCATTGGCACGAGATGTCCTCCCCTCGGTGTTTTATTCAAGACGGTGTAGCTCCTTCGTTTCGTTGTTGGTGGACTAGTTTTGTAGGAGTCACCGTACTATTAAGAGGGGATCCGCTTTGGTAAGACTAGGGTGGAATCAACACGTACACATCCCTATCACACCCGTCGTCTTCCTTTTCGCATCTTTGGAGCTGCCACTTCTCTTCCGTACCTGCTTCGTCCTGTGCCAGCGGTAGTACCCCGGTCTACAGCGGTAGTACCGCCGAAGCCCTCCAGTGATAGTACCGCTCCACAAAGCGGTAGTACCGCTCTCAGCGGTAGTACCGCTCCGCAGGGCGGTAGTACCGCTAGCAGGCTTCGGCCGTAGTATCGCAGCTGTTCCGCGCTACTGCCGCCTCGATTCGAGACTGGTGTTTTCTCGTGTCAGGTTTTGCGGCACTAGATGTGGTAGTAGAAGCGGTAGTACCGCTTCAAGCGGTAGTACCGCTCCTACTCCCGCGGTAGTACCGCTCTGGGGCCAGTGGCCTGTCTTCCCCGCCAGCGCGGTAGTACCGCCGGGAAAGGAGCGGTAGTACCGCTCTCAGCGGTAGTACCGCCCTGCCCTAGCGGTAGTACCGCTCTATGCGGGGCTGCTCAGTGGGGTAACAGTTGGATTTGTTCCCCCACTATATAAAGGTGTCTTCTTCCTCCAAGTTGACTTACCTCTTTCCCCCAAAAGCTCCATTGTTGCTCTAAGCTCCATTTTCGCCTGATCTCTCTCCCTAGCCAATCAAACTTGTTGATTTGCTCGGGATTGGTTGAGAAGGCCCAGATCTACACTTCCATCAAGAGAAATTTGATTCCCCCCACTTATCCCTTGCGGATCTTGTTACTCTTGGGTGTTGAGCACCCTAGACGGTTGAGGTCACCTCGAAGCCATACTCCATTGTGGTGAAGCTTCGTGGCGTTGTTGTTGGGAGCCTCCGATTGTTGTGGAGATTGCCCCAACCTTGTTTGTAAAGGTTCGGTCGCCTCCTTCAAGGGAACCAATAGTGGAATCACGGCATCTCGCATTGTGTGAGGGCGTGAGGAGAATACGATGGCCCTAGTGGCTTCTTGGGGAGCATTGTGCCTCCACACCGCTCTAACGGAGACGTACTTCCCTTTAAAAGGAAGGAACTCCGGTAACACATCTTCGTCTCCACCGGCTCCACTCTTGGTTATTCCGTGCCTTTACTTTTGCAAGCCTACTTGTTTTTACATCCTTTGCTTGCTTGTGTGCTAGTTGTCATTGCATCATATAGGTTGCTCACTTAGTTGCACATCTAGACAACCTATTTTGTTGCAAAGTTTAATTTGGTAAAGATAAGCTTAAAAATTGTTATTTGCCTATTCAGCCCCCCTCTAGTCAACCATATCGATCCTTTCAATTGGTATCAGAGCCTCGTCTCTTTTTAAGGACTTTACCGTCCAAAGAGTATGGTTGATGTCGTAGATGAGGTGGGAGAGCACTCTGGTGTGAATCCGATATCATCTACGGGAGATGGGGGTAACTCGATCTCTCGTGAGGAATTCAATGTGGCTTTGGAAACATTGAAAACCTCCATGACGACCGAGGTCAAGGACATGTTTAAGGAATTCCTAGAAAGACTTAAACAATCTACCTCGCCGATGAAAGTGGGTGATCCCACCAACAAGGTGACGGATGCTCCCTCTAACAAGGGGGAAGCTAACATTGATAAGAGTCCTTCTATTAGTGGTAGAAATGGTACCGACATCTTTGCCCATGTGGAACCTCCAATTTATGGAGGGCCTATCCCATCCACTCATTTGAATCATGCCGGTCCTCCTCCTAAATATTAGAAACATGAAGATTTTGATTCTTGGGTCTATCGCTTTAAGCATCATTTAAAACATGTGAACACTAACCTTCGGAGAATCATTGAAGAAGGTTTTTATCCTCATGACCCAAGCAACTTCACCCCTCGAGAAGCCGTGGACAATCAATTCAATGAGAGTGCTCTCTTCATCATCCAAGATGCTATCCTTCCCGAAGATCTTCCTCACCTTCGACCGCATGTCATGGCTAAGGAAGCATGGAAATGTGTTGAGGGTCTCTATCGTGGAAGTGCTAGCATTCAACGCTCCAACTATGAAGTGGTGCAAGATGAGGCCGATGAGTTTGCAATGAAAGAAGATGAAGAACCTCGTGATCTCTTTCGAAGAGTGACCAAACTCGCGGTCGCACTCCGAGATCATGGAATCAAGGACACGGATGACAATTGGATCAAGCGAGAGTTCCTCAATGCCATGATGCCTTACAACAAGGCCATGTCCTCCATCATTCGTCAAAGACCGGACTTCCACTCCATGACCTCAAGTGAAGTGTTGGATGAGTTCGTTGCAATGAGCATCTTGGACAAGACCGCCGATAATGCGGTGCTCCATTCTCAAAGGGCAAAGAAGCCCAACCTTGCTTTGAAGGCCAAGGTTATTATGGAAGAAGAGGAAGAAGTGGAAGATGAGGAAAGCAACCCTGAAGACAGCAAATTTGATTACCATGAGCACATGGCCCTTGCTTCAAGAAAATTTTGGAGCAAGAAGAGTTCAAGACCCAACTTCAACAAGAACAACTCAAGTGGCATCAAGGGCAAGCAACAAGTTAGAACTTGCTTCAACTATGGCAATGTGAGCCATTTCGTTGCGGATTGTCCTTACGTGAAGCGGGAAGACAATGGTGGCAAGTTCATCAGAAAAGACAAAGCCAAGTCCTTCCCAAACAATAACAACTTCGCCAAGAAGACTCCCACTCGTGGGTTGGTGGTTCTAGAAGAATACCAAGAGGATGACGATGATGATGAAAATGAAGAAGCTGTGGCCATGGCATCCGTTGCCACTGCTACTCCTTCCCGGGTGTCTCTCTTTGATTCACCCAACGAAAACATCACCGCCAAATGCCTCATGGCTAAAGCTTCAAACAAGGTAACCCCCAACATCACAACCACAATCACTACTAATCTCTCCTTGGAGGATTGCATTGATGAACATGTTGAGTCTAATGAGGAAGTGAATGAACTTGAGTCTTTTATGAACAAGCTCAAGGGTAAGTCCAAGAAGCACTTTTTTGCTCTCTTGGAACAACTTGGTGAGGCCAATGACATGATCGAGGCTCATGAAGAAACCATCTCCAAGATGGAAGGTCATAGTCGTGACTATGCCGATGAAATATCGGATCTCTCTAATGCTCTTGAGGAAGAGCGTGTCCATCGTTTGACTCTTGAGGAGTCACACAATGATGACCATGCTAAGTTAAAGAAAGATATTGATCATGCTCTTGTCGTGTCTCGTGTGCTAACCTCCGAGAAGGCTAAACTTGGAGTTGATCATGCTAGACTCAAAGAGGAGTTTGAGATACTTGACAAGGCCCACAAAGTCTTTAAGGGTACTCATGCTAACCTCAAAGAGTCTCATGCTCAACTTCAAGTCAAGCTAATCAAGGAAAAGGCCACCTTTACTCATATGGTATTAATTGATAATGCATGTGCTACTAACCCGTGTTGTGAGCATGTGCATCTTGTGGAGGAGAATGCCAAGTTGAAGGATCAACTTGAGAAAGGCCTTGTGACTTGCATTCAAGGTGAGAAGAACCTCAACGACCTTTTGAGCAATCAAAAGGAAGTTGTGGCCAAAGAAGGAATTAGGTTTGCACCCAAGACCAAGAGCAAGAAGAAGAACAACAAGACCAAACGTCCTCCCCCTCTCAAACAAACGTTTGTGAAAGAGGGAGAGGGTGCTCCTAAGGAGAAGAAGGAAAAAGTGAAGGGAGTTGATGTCCAAAGGGGCAAAAGCATTCCCTCAAACAAAGCCGGCGACTTTAACCCGTCATATGTGTTGTGCCGTGCTAGTGATGGACATGTCTTTGCTAAATTTGTTGGTTCTTCTTATGAGTACATTGAATGGTCCATTTGGGTTCCCAAGACCCTTGTTACTAACATCAAAGGACCCATTACTAAATGGGTACCTAAAACCAAGCATTGATCTCTTGTAGGTGTTTGCTTCCGGTGGGGGATCATGGTTGCTCGATAGTGGAGCAACAAATCATATGACCGGGAGCAAGGACTTGGTGGTGGACGTGCAAGAGATTCCATCTATGCCCACCAATGTCGAGTGGGGTGATGCATCACATTCTAAGGTATTGGGTCTCGGCAAGGTTGTTATTTCTCATGATCTAACAATCGAGAAAGTCATGCTTGTTGAGTCCCTCGCATACAATTTGCTTTCCGTTCGTCAACTAGCACTCACGGGTTTTGCTACATTCTTTGACATTGATACCGTGGCCCTCTTGTGGAGCAAGACTCTTAAAGTAGCCTTTGTTGGGCATGTCGAGAATGGTCTCTATGTGATTAACTTTTCGGAGCGACCCACTAAGACCGCGACATGCCTAATGGCTAAAGTTGACGTGGGATGGCTTTGGCATCGCCATTTAGCCCACGTCAATATGAGATCTTTGCAAAGTCTTCTCAAGGGGGACCATGTCCATGGACTAACAAATGTTAGTTTTGCCAAAGATCGTGCTTGCAGTGCTTGTATCGATGGAAAGCTTCATGAAAAGGCTCACCCTCCATCAACCATCATCTACTCGAAGAGACCCTTGGAGCTCCTTCACATTGATCTCTTTGGGCCTCCATTTTTGATAGTCTTGGAGGAAGAAAGTATTGCTTGGTGATTGTGGATGACTATTCAAGATACACTTGGGTATACTTCTTCAAGAGGAAGAGTGAGACTCAACAAACCGTCATCGACTTTGCAAATGAAGCTCAACGTCACATGATGCAAAGATCTTGACAATAAGAAGTGGCAACGACACCGAGTTCAAGAACTACACCTTGGATGAGTTTCTCAGTGATGAGGGGATCAAGCATCAATATGCTGCACCTTATACCCCTCAACAAAATGGTGTAGCGGAGAGGAAGAACCGGACGTTGATGGATGCGGCAAGGACCATGATGGCGGAGTTCAAGTCTCCATACAACTTTTTGGCCGAAGCCATCAACACCGCATGACATGCATCCAATCGGCTCTATCTCCGCAAAGGCTTGAACAAGACTCCCTATGAGATACTCACCGGCAACAAGCCCAACCTCAAGTACTTCCAGGTGTTCGGTTGTAAGTGTTTCATTCTCAAGAAAGGTGTTCATTTGTCTAAATTTGAGGCTAGAGCTCATGAGGGCATATTTGTTGGTTATGCTACAAACTCTCATGCTTACCGTGTCCTCAACAAGTCTACCGGACTCATTGAGGAGACGTGTAACGTGGAGTTCGACGAAAATAACGGCTCCCAAGTGGAGCAAAGTGGTACTTGTGATGTAGGTGATGAAATTCCTCCCCAAGCCATAAGAAGAATGGGTATTGGTCAAATTCTACCCATTGAGGAACCCCTTGTGGCCGAAGGAGAAGGACAATGCTCTACTCAATTAGAGCCATCACCTCATCAAGACCCACACGCTTCCAAAGAACAAAGTGAAGGCCCTCAACCTCGTGAACAAGACCAAGGGCAAGATCAACCTCAAGATGTTGGTGAACCTCTAAATGATGCCCAAGGTCAAGTTCTCCCCCTCGAGCAAGTTCAAGATCAAGAGCAAGCTCAAGATCAAGAGCAAGCTCAAGATCAAGAACAAGCTCAAGACGGCGCTCACGATGATCAAGTCAACCCTCCTCCTTTCACCTCCAAGGAGGAATTAGAGCGTCGTGCCGCAAAGATTGCTTCCAAGCTCACCACACAAGGCCATCTCATGGAAAATGTGGTTGGAAGCCTAAGAAAGGGGGTAAGCACTTGTAGACAATTAGCAAACTATTGTGAACATCACGCGTTTGTCTCTTGTGTTGAACCCCAAAAGGTCTATGAGGCACTCGAAGACTCGGATTGGCTCAATGCCATGCATGAAGGACTCAACAACTTCGAGTACAACAAAGTATGGAGATTGGTGCCAAGGCCATCGGGGAACCACAATGTCATTGGAACCAAGTGGATCTTCAAGAACAAGCAAGATGCTCATGGGAACATCGTTCGCAACAAGGCAAGATTGATAGCACAAGGCTACTCCCAAGTCGAGGGTGTCGACTACGGCGAAACCTTTGCTCCCGTTGCTCGTCTTAAATCCATACGTTTGTTGATTAGCTATGCTTCCCATCACCACTTTAAGTTGCAACAAATGGATGTGAAAAGTGCTTTTCTTGATGGGCCTATTAATGAGTTGGTCTATGTCAAGCAACCCCCCGGGTTCGAGGACCCCTACTTCCCGGATCATGTGTATCAACTTGATAAGGCACTCTATGGCCTTAAACAAGCCCCACGTGCGTGGTATGACCACCTTACCGAGTTGCTACAAGATCGTGGATTTGAAGTAGGACAAATCGATCCCACTCTTTTTACTAAGAAGGTCAAAGGGGAGTTGTTTGTATGCCAACTATATGTTGATGATATTATCTTTGGTTCTCCTAACAAATCTTTCAATGAGGAATTTACCGCTCTCATGACCTCCAAGTTTAAGATGTCTTCGATGGGAGAGTTTTAGTTCTTCCTTGGTTTGGACATCAAACAAAGAAGAGAAGGAACCTTCATCAACCAAGCCAAATACACTCAAGACATGCTTAAAAGATTCAAGCTAAGTGATGTCAAGCCGGCTACTACTCCAGTGCCTACCAAGTGCCAACTTGACATCGATCCCAATGGTAAAGCGGTGGACCAAAGGTATATCGCTCCATGATTGGCTCCTTGCTTTACCTTTGTGCATCTAGACCGGATATCATGTTGAGTGTGGGGATGTGTGCACGTTTTGAAGCCGCACCAAAGGAAAGTCACTTTGTGGCGGTCAAGCGAATCTTTCGATATTTGGCTCATACCCCAAACTTTGGCTTATGGTACCCAAGAGGAGCAAACTTCAAGCTTGAAGGTTTCACGGATTCCGATTGGGCGGGAGACAAAGTGGATAGGAAGTCCACTTCTGGAGGGTGCCAATTTCTTGGTTGCTCTTTGGTAAGTTGGTCTTCCAAGAAGCAAAGTTGTGTGTCTCTCTCGTCCACCGAAGCTGAGTATGTGGCGGCCGGTAGTTGTTGTGCTCAACTCCTATGGATGAGGCAAACTTTAAAGGAGTACGGTGTCATTTGTGACAAAGTGCCTCTTTGGTGTGATAATGAAAGTGCCATCAAGATTTCTCTCAACTCGGTGCAACACTTCAAGACGAAGCACATTGAGATTCGGTATCACTTCATCCGGGATCACATTAGGCGAGGGGAGATCGAGCTCAAGTATGTCAACACTCATGATAACCTTGCAGATATTTTCACGAAGCCCTTCGATGAAGCAAGATTTCGCGAGTTAAAGCATGAGCTAAATATCATTGATTTGAGCAATGTGACTTGAACCCGTGCACCCCCCACCACACTCAACTTGTTGTCTAGTTTAGGTGTAGGCATGGACATAGGGGGAGTGTTGTTCTCTCAATGAACTCTCCCTCCCCCCATTATGCATAAAACGGTCAACTCCTTCACATTAGCCATTTTGATGGTACTTGTGCTTCAAAGACGAGTTTTGGTCATGGGCCCAAGGACAATTCTTCGCGGTGCCATACCAATTGACTCAAACATAGGTGGCTCCGGCCACCGCCCTCTCTTGAGAGAGGCCAGAGCTCGCTCTTCGTTCTTGTGGTTGCTTTGAAGGAGTGGGTTCCGGATCTTTGTTCGTGTGTGTTGTCTTGTTGGTCTTTTTCTTGTATTTGCTTTCCCATTCTTCTCGGAGTGCTTGTGTTTTGGTCTAGAGGCATTTTTTGGCTGCTGGCAGTACTACCGCTGCTGGCGAGCGGTACTACTGCTCCAAGCGGTACTACCGCCCTCCAGCGCGGTACTACCGCTGTGAGGCGCGGGCAGGGGTTATATCGGGGGCAGGGGGAGTTTCTTCTCCCCCATACCCATTCGCACGCCCCCTCGTCTGTTCCTCTCTCTCCAGCAACCGGCGCCGCAGGAGGGCTCTGGCGGATCTCCCTCTCTGGGGCGTCCCTCTCCATTTCCTTCGGTGGAGACGATCCCCACCTTGTCCTCTTGCCATGGATGCGTATTGTCCCCGTTCCCTCGTTCTTCATGTCTAGATTTCCAATCTAGCATCTTAGGGGCAGTAGCAGTTGCATCTCTAGATTTTTGGCCAAATCTAGGCTTGAGTAGGATGGAGAATGTTTCTAGGCAGTTTGGATTGATGTTTGGTTGGAGTATTTTTGAATTTGGTAGGACGGTAGTGCCGGATCTCACCACGGTAGTAGGAAACTGTTGTTTCCCCATCTCGAGCGGTACTACCGCCCTCTCCAGGGCGGTACTACCGCTTGGAGCGGTACTACCGCTCCCTGTGGAGCTGTACTACCGCTCGGGGCGGTACTACCGCTAGCAGGTCGCGGTACTACCGCTCCCTACCAACTTCCACTATGCTTCTATCTCTCACTGATCCTTTTGCTCGTGTTTTGTGGCTTATGCTCGTTCTTTCTGGTTGTTTGCGTGTTCTAGTGTGTGGTTCTAGGTGATGAGGTCCCTGAGCATCAGGCTCGTCGTGTTAACCCCGGCCGTGCCACGTCCAAGCGCTACCGCACCACCGAGCCTGCCGGAGGTTCTTCAAGTGCTCCACCTCCACCTCCACCTCAACTCCAGAAGAAGTCTGGGGTCAAGCCAAAGCCAGGCAAAACCGTGCCAGAAATGCAACCAAAGGAGTTCTGGGCAAGGCGCCACCGCAACCCGTATGAGGCTGACCAAGATCCCACTTTGGTCAACCGTCCGTTCTGGAACAGGTTCCAGTTTGCCATATTCTTCGATGTTCCCAAAGCCAAGAAGAATCTCTATGTCAACGTGCACTCCATCGACACCGACCATATGGAGCAAGACCCTGACTACTTTGGTGAAGCTCTTCAGATGTGCACTCAACTGAACATTCTTGGAATCATGAAATTCAACAAGGACTTTGATACTGATATGGTGGCCCAATTCTATGCCACGGTTCACCTTGGGACTGATGAGGACAGGACTCTGACCTGGATGACCAATGGCAAGTTTCTTTTAGTCAAGTGGAAAGCGTTCATGCAGTTGATTGGGGTGCAAGATCTAGGTCTTGAGTCTCCTATCGGCTTTCGCCCTCACGGCCGCCCCAATGCCACTCACAAGCAAGCTCTCTGGCCCTACTGCACTCTGAGGATCAACCATGAGACAAAGAAGGAAACCTATGAGCTGCTTGCCTATCTGGATATCCTTCACCACATCTTCAGAGAGAATCTTTTCCCTCGCATCGGGAATCTGGACCAGGTTCACTCTTATCTCGTGGACATGCTTCTTTTCTGCCAGCATGAGAAGGGACAGCACACCGGAGAGTCCTTGGATATCTCTCATGTTATGTGGTCTGAGCTGCTGTCTGCTATCTCCGAGCGCAAGTGCCCGATTTATGGTCCGTTCATCATGCTGCTCATTGAGAAGGCCTGGGATCATGTCTATCCCTAGGTGCCACTGGAGTCTGGAGAGTTGATCTCTCACGATGTCAAGCATCTGAGGAAGAAGGATAACTGGGGCACTCATGCCCCTAGGACTGGAGTTCCTTCGTCTGCTGCTGCCATGGAGACCGAGGAGGAGCCTGGAGCTGATGATGATGAGGATGATGACTACATGCCTTCTGAGGCAGAGCCCTCTTCGGCAAAGGAGCTCAAGTCTAAGATGAAGAAGTTGTTCTGCATGGAGGCTCACGGTCAGTACATGACTCACGTGGCTAAGAAGAAGGCTCGAGGTCGCCACAAGGAGCTCATGCGTCAGTTGGGTGCTACAGTCAAAAGTGGATCTGAGGACCAGCTTACTAAGGAGGAGGAGTGGATTCAGCAGCACTGCCCGTGGACCGATTCTGATGCCGAGCACTTCCAGACTGATGACGGTGGTGCCGATGATCCTGCTGGGCTCTAATGCGTGTGTCCCTAGTTTGCTCTCACCTGGAGCCGTAGCAACACTCCCTCTCCTTTTTGGTGTCTCGATGCCAAAGGGGGAGAGAGTTTAGGGATTTGCGAGTTGTGTCTTTCGTCCCTTGTTCGTGTTTTCCTCGCATTTGCTTTGGTTGGTTTGTCTGTGAGACCTAAGTTCGAGTGAGACCTAAGTTCGAGTCATATGGTGTGAGACATATGCTACCTTATCTTTCTAGTATCATTATCTATGTCACTATCTAGCTTATGAGTTGCTTGCTTTTCTTGTTATATCATCTATGCTGCTCTCATATACCTTGCTTAGATTGTTGGTCTCTAAAATGTAGGGGGAGCATTGATCCTAGTATGTGTGCCGTGCAGTCCAAAGCACTTATTTAGATAGCACACATCTAGGGGGAGCCCATCTACATTTTAGGACAGTGGGGTTTGTTCGCTTACTCTATATCATGCTTGTGCAAATCCCGTATTGTCATCAATCCACCAAAAAAGGGGAGATTGTAAGGGCATATTTATCCCCAAGTGGTTTTCGTGATTGATGACAATGCTTTTGCGGACTAACCGTGTGGTTAAGTTCTTTCAGAGATTCATCCATTCGCACGAGATGATTTCCTCCCCTCGGTGTTTTATTCAAGACGGTGTAGCTCCTTCGTTTCGTTGTTGGTGGACTAGTTTCGTAGGAGTCACCGTACTATTAAGAGGGGATCCTCTTTGGTAAGACTAGGGTGGAACCAACACGTACACATCTCTATCACACCCGTCGTCTTCCTTTTCGCATCTTTGGAGCTGCCACTTCTCTTCCGTACCTGCTTCGTCCTGTGCCAGCGGTAGTACCGCGGTCTACAGCGATAGTACCACCGAAGCCCTCCAGCGGTAGTACCACTCCACGAAGCGGTAGTACCGCTCTCAGCGGTAGTACCGCTCCGCAGGGTGGTAGTACCGCTCGCAGGCTTCGGCCGTAGTACCGCAGCTGTTCCGCGCTACTGCCGCCTCGATTCAAGACTGGTGTTTTCTCGTGTCGGGTTTTGCGGCACTAGATGCGGTAGTAGAAGCGGTAGTACCGCTTCAAGCGGTAGTACCGCTCCTACTCCCGCGGTAGTACTGCTCTGGGGCCAGTGGCCTGTCTTCCTCGCCAGCGCGATAGTACCTCTTGGCAGGGAGCGGTAGTACCGCTCTCAGCGGTAGTACCGCCCTGCCCTAGCGGTAGTACCGCTCTATGCGGGGCTGCTCAGTGGGGTAACAGTTGGATTTGTTCCCCCACTATATAAAGGTGTCTTCTTCCTCCAAGTTGACTTACCTCTTTCCCCCAAAAGCTCCATTGTTGCTCTAAGCTCCATTTTCGCCCGATCTCTCTCCCTAGCCAATCAAACTTGTTGATTTGCTCGGGATTGGTTGAGAAGGCCCAGATCTACACTTCCACCAAGAGAAATTTGATTCCCCCCACTTATCCCTTGCGGATCTTGTTACTCTTGGGTGTTGAGCACCCTAGACGGTTGAGTCACCTCGAAGCCATACTCCATTGTGGTGAAGCTTCGTGGCGTTGTTGTTGGGAGCCTCCGATTGTTGCCCCAACCTTGTTTGTAAATGTTCGGTCGCCGCCTTCAAGGGCACCAATAGTGGAATCACGGCATCTCGCATTGTGTGAGGGCGTGAGGAGAATATGGTGGCCCTAGTGGCTTCTTGGGGAGCATTGTGCCTCCACACCGCTCTAACGGAGACGTACTTCCCTTTAAAAGGAAGGAACTCCGGTAACACATCCTCGTCTCCACCGGCTCCACTCTTGGTTATTCCGTGCCTTTACTTCTGCAAGCCTACTTGTTTTTACATCCTTTGCTTGCTTGTGTGCTAGTTGTCATTGTATACATATAGGTTGCTCACTTAGTTGCACATCTAGACAACCTATTTTGTTGCAAAGTTTAATTTGGTAAAGATAAGCTTAAAAATTGTTAGTTGCCTATTCACCCCCCCGCTCTAGTCAACCATATCGATCCTTTCAGCATGGAATGGACTCCATATCCACCTGAGGAATTTGATGGTGTTGGAAGACTTTGTCCTTGCCAAATAAAATAGAGGCATAGAAATTCATCTGACTTGCAGTCTAGAACCTCTTGCGCCTTAGTCTTGCTGAGTCATAAGGATTTTCATCAGTGAAAAATGATGCTCAACAAAGAAATTGGCATAGTTGAATTTCGGCCTCCTTGTGCCAGACTGAGGACTTTGAGGCTTGGGCTGAAGATCTGCAGTAATAGGCCTCACAACCTCTTGAGTCACAAGTTCTGGTGCAACAGACTGAGGGATTGAAGCGGTAGATTCATCAGTAATCTATGTCTCCATTTCTTTAGCTGTCGTAGCTGGAATTTTCCTGGTATGGACCGGAGAGAAGTTCGACGAACTTTAGATCCGATTAGTTTTTATTCAGTCTGCCCTGGGGATTGAGGAATTTGATGGAGTGGTGTGGCAATTGGAGAACTTGGGTGAAGAGTTTCACAATATTCATCATTTAGGACTGGAGTGGTTGAACCAATGTCCACATCCTCATCAATTTCTTCTATGACAGCCTCTTCAGCGGTGAATTGAGGCATACACTACAAAAAAAAAGACACATCCGTGACATTTTGGGCCGAACAATTTTTTTTTCTGTCATACTTATGACACTTGAAGGGGAGCCTTGGCGCAGTGGTAAAGCTGCTGCCTTGTGACCATGAGGTCACGGGTTCAAGTCTTGGAAACAGCCTCTTACAGAAATGTAGGGAAAGGCTGCGTACAATAGACCCAAAGTGGTCGGACCCTTCCCTAGACCCTGCGCAAGCGGGAGCTACATGCACTGGGGCTGCCCCCTATACTTATGACACTTCTATGACGATAATTGTGACAAAACCCGGTATCATCATAGATGTGGTGGGCTCCTACTTCTATGACAAAAAATCATGACAGAAAATGGGCTTTTTGTCCTGGGCGGGCTGGAGACGCAGCTGCATGACATTCTTTGGGCCGTCCATGACGGAAAAAACTATGGTAGAAGCGAGGGCGAGGAAAATTTCAGGGAGTTCCTGGTTACGGTGGGTGGTCTAGGGCCGAGCCATGCGCGTTTCTCTCGTACACGTACGCGCGTGTGTGCAATGCGTTGGGTCTAACTGAACCCAAGTGAGGCGTTGGGCTCTAACTGAACCCGAGCGATTGCACTGCAGGCTACGCGTTACTGAACCCGAGCGATCGATCGATGGCTGTTAACTGAACCCGATCGAGCGATTCTTTCGCTACTTCTGCTAACTGAAGCCGATCGATGCTGCCTCTGGATGAACAGTGAGCGTTGTGGGGGGGGGGGGGGTGGGGGTTGGATGAACAGTGAGCGGTGGGGGTGGATGAACAGGACCCCCGTGGCGTTGCCTCTTGATGAACAGGACCCTGATCGATCAAACGGTTGGGGCTGGATGAACAGGACCCCGTGGAGGGCTGGATGAACAGTAGACTGTGGAGGGGTGGTTGAACAGTAGCCGGTGGAGTAGCGCGCGGTGGAGGCTGGATGAACAGGAGCCAGTGGAGGCTGGAGGAGGTCGACGATAGCCCGTGGAGGCTGGTGGAGGTCGACGGTGGAGATGAACAATATCCCGTGGAGTCCTATTTTGCGGTACGCCACACCCCTCCCGATGAACAAGACCCCCGTTTCGAGCGTAGCGCTCCAACACAAGTCCGTTTCGTCCGTTTTGCGGTACGCCACACCCCTCCCGATCAACAGGACCCCCGTTTCGACCGTAGGAGGTCCGTTCCTCCGTTTTGCGGTACGCCCGACCGCTCCCGATGAACAGGATCCCGTTTCGAACGTGGCCGGTCAAACACAAGGCTGTTTCCTTCGTTCTACGGTATGCCAGGCCTTGTTTCCTCACATGTTTCGTCCAAGCCCTCCCGATGAACACGACGACGCATTCCGTTCCGACCCAGCCGGTTGGCTCCCCATGAACATGATGACTACGTTGTTTCTCCGTTCCGACCCAGCCATGTACACGAGCCCTGGCCATACGTATGCGCGAGCAGGCATTCGAGACCCCGCCCGTATGTACACATACGTGGCCGTATTTTCTTTCTTGCACACTGGCCGCTGTACGTACATGTACATGCTACGTGCAAGCCTCTACTACGACACGTGCGCGCCTCTACATCCACCAGTATGTACATACACATTCTCGACTAGAATTACAACGCTACGTACGCTTCGACCAGGTGGGTCCCGACTGTCAGGCACTTCCTTGCATGCGAAGATGTAGATGGTGGGTCCCAGCAGTCAGGGGGGCGAATAATTTTTTCATTTTTTGCCCGGATGCACTTCCTTGCATGCAAAGATGTAGCTGGTGGGTCCCAGCAGTCAGGGGGGTGAATCATTTTTTTAGACGCACTTCCTTGCGTGCGAAGATGTAGCTGGTGGGTCCCAGCAGTCAGGGGGAATGTTTTTTCCGCGAAATATGGTGGCCCGTCCGGTGGGTCCCTGCTGTCAGGTGGAGGAATAATTATTTTGCGCGTAATAAGGAGGCACTTTCTTGCGGCCGCCATGGACCTAGTTGTCAACCTCTCCACGTATAGTACTCTTCTCATGGAAGTCGTTCCTTGACCACGTTGACCCGCCGCACCGAGAGCACCAGGGTGGTGGAAGACGGCGAGGCCTAGGAAGGAAGGGGACGACGCGGAGCCGGGGAAGACGCGGCAGTGGATGCCCACGCGTAGAGGAGTATGAGGGTTCACTCGTTCGGCTGCGGTGTGAGGCTGCCGTCACCGCAGAATAACAGGGGGTGTGGGTGAGTGGAGGGATGGCCTGGCCAATGGCGGGAGTAGTAGGGGGCGGCGAGGCCTCCGCAGCATCACAGCTGGCCACGGGAGGCAGGAGTAGGCGGCACGGCCGGCGCTGCTTTAGGAGGTTGGAGCAAGAAGACCAGAGGTTGAAGAATCACGATGGCCGTTGGATGGACATCGTACGGTCACTGCAGCTAGAATCGTTCATATTGACTAAATTGACAAATCCCTCCGTCCCCGTCAACTTAGTGGGCCCACAAGTTAGCCTCCCACCAAGGTGGGTCCCAGCTAGCAGGGGGAGTATCCATTTTTTCTGCTAAATAAGGAGGCACTTCCGGTGGGTCTGAGCTGATAGCGGGGGGAACGTTTTTTTCGCGAAATACGGTGGCCCGTCAGGTGGGTCCCAGCAGTCAGGGGGAAATGTTTTTTTTTTGCAAAATACGATGGCCCGTCCAGTGGGTCCCTGTTGTCAGGTGGAGGAATCATTATTTTCCACGTAATAAGGAGGCACTTCCTTGCTGCGGCCGTGGACCCAGCTGTCAGCCTCTCCACGTACAGTATACTTCCGATGGAAGTCGTTCCTTGACCACGTTGACCACGACGCGTTCCGTTGCATGCATGCGTCCATGGGCGTGGTGCGTCCCCACTGTCAGCCTCTCATGTACAGTCATCTTCCGATGACTCTCGGTTGTTGACCACGTTGACCACACCGTGCCGAGCGCACCAAGGCCGGTGGACGACGGCGAGGCCCCAGACTGGAACGACCCGGAGATGGGGAAGACGGGGCAGTGGAGTCGCAGATGGAGAGGAGTGGGAAACTTGACTGGTTCGGGTGCGCGGCAGCAGAGCCGCGGTGCCGCCCACGGGAGACAGGAGCAAGAACAGAGGTTCAAGAAGGAGCATGGCTGTTGGATTAACATCCAACGGTCCAGCTGCTAGAATCATTTATTGATTAAGTTGACAAAGTCGTGCATACATGTCCACTTAGTAGGCCCACAAGTCAGCCACCAAATCTGATTGGTCCCAGCTGTCAACGGGATGAATATTTTTTTCGCAAAACAAGGAGGCACTTCCTTCCGTGCGAAGATACAGCCGGTGGGTCCTAGCTATCAGGTGGAGGAAACATTTTTTTCAGCTTAATAAGGAGGAACTTTCCTTGCATGCGACCATGGACCTCGTGGGTCTGAGCTGTCAGGCTCTCCACGTACATTCCTCTTCCGGTGACCCTCGTTTGTTGACCACGCCGCACCAAGCGCAGCAAGGCAGTGGACGACAGCGAGGGGTGGCGGAAAACGCGATAGTGGACTCGCAGATTGAGAGGAGGAGAAGGGTTATAACATGTTCTGTTGTGGCGTGGGGCTGCAGTCTGTGGAGAATAACAGGAGGTGTCGAGGGGTGGAGGGATAGCCTGGCCGGCGGTGGGGTAGCGCTTCGCAGTGATGCGTGCTAAGCAGAGCCGCTAGCCGCCGGAGGCCGGACCAGGAGGTCCCGGCGACGCTGGAGGAAGAAGACGAGATATTGAAGGTGCATGCCGGCCGTTGGATATAAATCCAATGGCTGTGGATGTCACAATCATTTGTTGACCAAGTTGACAACGCCCTGCGTAGGCTTCGACCTATTGGCCCACATGCCAGCCTGCAAAAATGTGGCATATATTTAACCCATGTTTTCTAGAATGTAAAGTCCATTTGCTGGGCTGGGTGAACAAATAATTTCGTGTCAATCAGGCCCATTTATATTTTCTAAGAAATCCCAGCCCATTTGCACTTCCTTGAAATACACGAATTAGCTGGGCTCGTTATATATATAATGTTATGTTAGAAGGAGCAATTAATATCAAAGAATAAACCGGAGAGGCACATATTATATATATATAATTAACAAATTAGCGAGTTATTGCTCAAAATAAAAATGAGCGCGTTATTATTACATTGGTCCTTAAAATCTTCGCAAGCTTTTGTACGCAATCACCAGGATTTTCCTTGCCCGTGAGTCAAAAACAACCAGGATTTTCCTTGCCAACTTCTGGTAAACATTTACTTTTATAAGTTAATAACACATGGGATGTTTTTATAATGTATATATAAGTCTCTATAAATTATATGATAATAGTAATGATATAAATATATATAATGTGGTTAGAAGGGAAAACATAAATTGGACATAACATTATTATTCTTATATATAGATAAATAAAACAGAGACCTGCGTTTTATTAAAAAATACATTGGGCTGCCGATCTTTAAGAAAAAGCCCATAGGCCGGTATGGACCTCAAAAAATAAGTTGAAACCACTGTCTCCATATGTCGTGGGCTACGCATGTTAAAATACAAAACCTAGGCCTAGCTTACTTGTTTGCCCTCTGGAAAAAAATGATGCCAGATCGCCGAACAAACTGGATTAAAGAGGGCGCCGGCGGCACAACTAAAGAAGCACACCAGGAGCGATTTTTTTCTTCAGTGGATGGCTCTCGATAGCATTTTTTTACTTGCCTTTGCACCATACAACTTGTATTTTTAGCCTCCTAGTCCGTCGTGGTGGACCAGCAGCCCATTTGCTGGGCAGGCCAACCTACAGAAACCAGCACTCGATTTTTCATCAAGCCCCAAAAACAACGCAATACTATATTTGTTTTGAGGCCGAAAACTTTACGGTAGGGGTTGAGCGGGGGAGAGGGGAAGACAGAGTAATAAAAAGATTAAAAAGAGTTGATGCACCATTGCTACCCTAACAAAGCAGGTGCAATTCTTCTAAGGAAGAAGGTGTGTCGTTGACACCCACAGATCACATACCCCACAGTAGGAATACTAACAAGTAAAGGTAAACATTCGTATCAAACCCAGGTTCACAGGACACGTTCATATTCATAGCCAACATTCACTATCAACAACTCAAAAGATTCATATATACACAAGCTCAGCATATCTATGCATCCAAATGATTGATAGATGACACGACGATATTCATACATAATTCACAAAAAGATTCAGATATACACATGTTTAGTATGTTTATGCATCCAAATGATTGAGATCACAACCAATATGATCCATGGACAAACTTTAATTACCTAGGGTACAGATTGGTAAATGGTGTTCAGTCGGAGGTACTTCTTGCTAAAATTAGTTCTTGTACGAGTAAACTTTCGAGTACATAAGAGGCAGCACAGACAATCTAAACTCTGCTTGTAGGTTTATCCTCAAATACTGGCCTCGTGCCAAGCGAGGTTTGAGCAACTTGGCCACTACTTTCACCCAACTTGTTTACTGGCTCATCTTGGTCCTGTAGCTCGCCAAAATTCTACATTGCATACGAGAAAGGAGGCGGTTGAGAAAATGAACCACCCAAATTTTTTGTGCAGTTCAACTAAAATGGAGCATCCCTGGCGTGCAGACTGATTAAGTGCCAGATGAATATATGCATCAACCAACTTGTGTGGTATCTTTAGACTCCATGCCATACAGTTCGCTACCATATCTGCCGATAACCAAAAGGCACAAGTTGGGACCAAAGACTGGACTGTGTTCTTCTGGGCTATGCGCCAAGCAATATTTTTGGCGCTTACTCTCCTAATACTTGGGAGTTTGACAACTGGTTGACGCTGGTTGATACTCGAATGAATGTAGGAACTTCTTGTCAACATCGATGCTTGTCTGAGTGAACTTTGGAGTACATGTGTAACACCCCCAGTGTCATGCTACAGTAATCCCATGTTAATGGTGCCATGTCATCATGTTACTATTGCTAATCTTCACTTGATCCAAATCACACTTCAAATTCAAATCCAATCTATTCATATTTGTGAGACATGAAATCAAAAAAAAGTTCATCCTATGGCAAATAATCCCTAGATAATTGTCATGTTGAAGGCAAGTTTTTTGGAATTCCCAAATTGCCCCTGGGAATTTATTATCTAGTCCAACAGTATTAAAGATGTCCTTTTCATTTTCTAAAAATGCTTGGACAACTCCTGATGGCCCCAAACTCCTTGTGGCAGTGACAAATACTAGAAAGAATTTAAGTGGCCAGTCCCACATTTTTTTCAAAGTATTTTGGTAGCCCAAAATATTCCCTAGATGTCTCTAGTTGTTAACATAAAAGAAAAAAGAGGAAAAAGCCCCCCCCCCTCAACTGGGCCGATTGGCCCAGCTGGCCACCGCCCCCCCCCCCTTGGGCCTCAGCCCACCTGGCCGACCCAGGCCGCCCAGCTCCCCCTCCCGCGTCGTCTTCACTATGCGGGCGACCGAGCGCTCGTGCCCGCGGTCGCCGCCCGACCAGCTCGCCGCCCCACGTCGTGACAACGCCGAGGATAAGGTCGCCACCCCTGGACGCCTCGAGTCCCCCCTCACCTACCGCTACGCCCCCACCCAGATCCACTCCCTTCTCTCTTCCTCGCTCGCTCACTCCCCTCTCTCTGACCCGAGCGCGCCCGCGGCCATCCCCCGTCGTCACCACGGCCACCGGAGTCGTCTTGTCCTCCTGACCTGTCCACCAGCACCGTCGACGTCTTCTCCCTCCTCCCTAGCTTCACGTCTGAGCTGGAGGCCACTACATCGCCCGGATCGAGCCGACGACCGCTGTGGATCGCCGGAGCTCCTCCACTCCGTCCCTCGCCAACTTCGTCGACCCGCTGCGCTCCTAAGCATCCAAGGGCCACCGTGAGCCGCATCGTAAGTCGCCGCACCGAACCCCTCTTCCCTTCCCCTCTCTGCACGTATAGTTGTCGTCCCCCTTGCAACCGAGCTCGCCACTGCCCGCGCTCGTCTCCAGCGTGGCCACGGTGACCTTTTGGTACTGTGCGCGCCACCGCCCTGAACACCGCATCGCGTAGACAGCCCCAGCCCTTTTCGTATACTTGTTTGCGCACCGCAGTGCCATCCCGTCGAAGCCCGAACGCCACCACCGCCTCCACTCATCGCCGGCGCCGTTTCCGGCAGCTCCAGCTCCGGCCGGCCTCACCACGCGACGCGGCAGGCTTTCCCCGTTCGAACGCGCCCGCCCGCGCCCGTGTTGGCCCCCTGTAGGCGAATCCCGACCGTCTCTGGCATCGTGCCGCCGCGGGAGAGGTCGCCGGAGCCTTCTCCCGCGCCCTGCTGACATGGCCGGTCGGGGCCACCCCCTGGGTCACTGCCAGCGGGCCCCGCGGGCCCCTGTTGACTAAGTTGACTCAGTCAACTTTGCTGACTAGACGTCCCTTGTCAATGACAGGCGGGCCCCACTCGCTAATTAACTTTAGTGTATTTTTAAAATGGTTAATTAACCTAGGCAGCCACTGACACCTGGGCCCACTGCCTTTAATTAGCTCTGCTTAATTAAAATGAATTCATTTAGCTCTCTGTCTATGACATGTGGGTCCCACTGGACCCACAGTTCAGTTTGACCTGGTCAGCGAGTCTGTTGACTGCTGACGTCATTAGCACGTCATGCTGACGTCATATTTCTATTTTTTGTAAATTTAGATAATTCCAGAATATTATTTAAACTTTGAAAATTCATAGAAATTAAACCGTAGCTCAGATGAAAATGTTTTCTACATGAAAGTTGCTCAGAAAAACGTGACGAATCCGGATACGCGGTCCGTTTACCTGTCATATACCTTCCCCCTCCAGTCATCTGTCTGAAACAGGTCCGGAACCGGGAAAACATTCCCGGTTGACTTCCCCCGTCGCCGGTATCGTGTAGCACCACGTTAGAACACGTCTAGCTCTGCCTGTTGTCCTATTATGCTATGTTTGCTTTATATTTACTATTTCTTCCCCCTCTTCTCTCCGATAGACCCCGAGATCGATGTCGCCTCTGTGATCGACTACGTCGACGATGACCCCTCCTTGCCAGAGCAACCAGGCAAGCCCCCCCTTTGATCATCCCGATATCGCCCATTCCATTCTCTCATGCTTGCATTAGATTTTGCTACTGTTATTGATTGCTCCTATTCTGATGCATACCCTGCTTTTGTATTTGTTGTTGTACCTTACCTGCTTATCCTAAACTGCTTAGTATAGGTTGGTTAGTGATCCATCAGTGACCCCCACCTTGTCCTTGTTGCCCCTGCTTCATCATTGAAGACCCGATCAACGGGATTGAAGACCAGGCCCCGACACCGCACATCACTTTCCCCTTAGTTGCTCGACACTGCTGGGTTACTATCGAGTGCAGAGGGTGAGACCTCTACAACACTTCTGATGTTAACCCTGTAGTGTAGCTATTCGGTTGTGGTCATCGAGGGTGATTCCGCCTTAACCACTTCCGATACGACTCTGTCGTGCAACCCCTCAAGTGTGAACCTCGGGGGTGATTCCTCTTACATTCACCTTGATGATTACATCGAGTGGAGTTCACCGGGGGTGATTCCTCGGGTTTTCCCCTTGATGTTTAGACACACAGTTACTATGATTACTATGACTTTACACTGAACCATGTTACTAAAGACGGGTCGACCCTGAGGGGTACCCGCGCGAGCATAATTGCGAGTGATGTGGAGTCGGGTTGACCTGGAAGGTGCCCGAGAGATAATTACGAGACGTGGCCGGGCATTCTTAGCCCTTGCCGCAAATCCTCGAGACGGGGCAACGGGGTCACATCTTTCGTGAGTCTCTGCTTGTTACCGCACGTTCCTAATTCACTACGATTTGGATATTTGATCCGAGGGGCCTCTGGCCTGATAGCACTAACCATCACGTGGGCATAGTATGGGCGTTCTGCGTCGTACACATCAGCCGAAGCTTAATAGACGTCAGCGACTGAGCGGCGCGTGCCGGGTTGGACTGGTAAGCACCTTCCTTTTTAAAGGAGGTAGCTAGGTCTGCTCACCGGCCGCGTACGCAACGTGCAGGAGTTCCCGGGGAGATGTCCCATGACCCCTGGGGGCATAGGTTTAGTCCGGCGTGCTGACCTCTTTGTTAAGTCTAGGTCGGTTTGCGGCGTATTGTTTGGCCGAGGCCGGGCATGACCGAGGAAAGTGTGTCCGGCCGGAGTTAAGCGAGCGTGGTGGGTAAGTTGGTGCACCCCTGCAGGGAAGAAAACATCTATCGATAGCCTGTCCTACGGTAACGAACACTTGGAGTTGTATCCCGATCGATACAACTAGAACTGGATACTTGTGATGAGAATTGGATGGTGATGAGTATTGGATTGTGATGACAATTGGATAGTATGGCTCTGGGATTGCTTTCTCGCAGGGAGTCGAGAAAGGATCTCTGGCCGAGGTTGATAACACTACTACTACTTTACCTTATGCTACTCTACTCCCTCCTGTTTGCTGCAAGATGGTGGTTTCCAGAAGATGCTAGTCTTCAATAGGACTAGGCCTTCTCTCTGTTCTGGCATTTCTACAACCCAGTCCACAGATACATCCCATTTCATTGATAATGTTGCATATGTATTGTAGATCCTTGCTTGCGAGTACTTTGGATGAGTACTCACGGTTGCTTTGCTCCCCCTTTTCCCCCTTTCTTCTTCTTTTCGGTTGATGCAACCAGATGTCGGAGCCTAGGAGCCAGATGCCACCGCTGATGTCTGCTACTACGTGGAGACCGCTAACGACCAGGAGTAGTTAGGAGCCTCCCAGGCAGGAGGCCTTGCCTTTTCGATCATTGTTGTTTTGTGCTAGCCTTCTTAAGGCAAACTTGTCTAACTCATGTCTGTACTCAGATATTGTTGCTTCCGCTGACTCTTGTGTATTCGAGCTTATGTATTCGAGCCCTCGAGGCGCCTGGCTTGTAATATAAAGCTTGTATTATTTTATTTTGTGTCTAGAGTTGTGTTGTGATATCTTCCCGTGAGTCCTTGATCTTGGTTGTACACATTTGCGTGTATGATTAGTGTACGATTGAATCGAGGGCGTCACAAGTTGGTATCAGAGCCGACTGCCTGTAGGTAGCCCCCTTTCCAACTCCTTGGCCGAAGTTGAGTCTAGAAACCGAAAACTGTTTTACTAACTTGGCTGTGTGGCTTACGTGCCCACGTCGCCAATCGGGTGGTATTAGGATCTTTTATTCCTTATCTATACTATGGGACTCTGATCTCTCTTCTATTCGGGTTAACCATTTTACCAAACTCTGACATTAGGTTCTCATACCCACTTCCTCCCAGAGAGCCCCGACATTATCAATGATCGCTTGCTTCGCCAGAAGATTCTACGGATACTCCTCGATGTTTCTCGAGATCCTGTACCAACTGCCTTGCAGTTCCTGACCATCGATAATCCCACTGAATAACATCCTTGCCGCTTGTACCTTCATCCCTAGTTGCTCTTGTTATTACAAGATACCACTAGTACTCTCCGTTATTCCAAGAATCCTTTGTGCCTTCTCCTTTGCAGATTCTTTTCGAACTGCGGATAACTCACTTAACCGGGGTTCGTTCATCCCCAGTTGTTCATTTGCTTTCCAAAATACCTGAAAAGGCTATCTGATCTTTCAAATTCCTCTGCAGCCTATTGCTCTTGATTCTCCTTGCCTGCTTGCATTAGGATTAATTCCATATGTCTAGCAATATTCTTTAGAATTCTTTGTGATTGTCATTCTGTTCCTATGGAAACAGCGTGTGTGCGATTACTCATAATCATCAATTGATCTTTCGAAATTTTCTTTCCGGCTCAGACATCCTTCCAGATATGAGCTGGTTCTTGCCCAATCCAGATTTGATCGGGTACACCTCTAAGTCTATTCAACTTACTCATCTTTTGATCAGAGCCTCTGCTTCTGATCCTTCGTCTTGAAATAATAATTTCCTTTGTATCCAAGCTTCGAATCATTCAGACGTTTCTATAAGCCGATGCCTTTGCATCCCCTTCTTCATCTGATTGATTACCGATACTCACATCAACTCTGTCAATCGCCAGATCCAGTGTTGGGTTGTTATCCAACAATGTCCTTCACATCCAAAGTCTTGTGAGTTTTCCCCTGATACATAATACCTTCGGTAAATTGTATCATCTGCTTTGACTCCGATACTCTGCTTTTGAACTCGTATCTTTTGCTTGGTTGATGGTTGTATAGATTCGTAAAAATGCCCCGATGGGTTGAACTTATGCCTTCCGTAATCTGAGTCAACCCGAGAGTTCTCACGAGTCTTACTCTTCTGGTACTTCGCCAGATAAATCCTCTGCACTACAATTTCTTCGAAAAATGAGGAGTGAATGAAAGGTTATGCATTGAAGAAGTGGGAGTCGACCTTGAACCCTTGTGTTCATGCCCATGGACCCGATGTAGAACTTATCGTGGAAGCTTCTCGTAAAATTAATTACCCCCCTTGGTATAAGTTCATCTTATATCTGAGGTTTGGTTTTCTGTAATCGTGGTTTCGGCCATATTGATATTCTTTGATTCCTTTTCTCGGACAAGTTAAAGCACTTGTGTTCTGCAGACCAATGCATCTCCGCAACCTTTATTTTGATCTACCTCGAGTATTGGCCCCTGTTATCTCAAGGATATTGTGTCATTGCACTACCTCTTATGAATTCTCATTGGAATGATACTCCATCACATCATTCATAGCCTGATCGGCTATATCATTATCGAGCTATTTTTAACTGTGCTACCCGGTCCTTCTTCCCGGAGCACAACTCCTGACGACGAGCTAAGCTTGCGTCGATCTTCCGCATCCTATCATTTCATCTCGAACAACAAGTTTGATTTCGAGCTTGTGTCGAATCCGTGGTTCTCATAGCCTTTCACTTCATCCTTCCTTTTGCTTAATGTCGTCGCTGCTCGATGGCATCTTCATAGAGTCTCTCAACAAAATTTGTCGTGATCACCGTCAACACTTTGGCTTCTTCAGAGATGTCAATTGAATTCATGGCTAGAAATACCATCCCTGCCCCTCGATGATTTGTGATATCATCAATGACATCTTAACTTTCTGCCAACACAGACCTGGTTGTGCTTGGTTATTCCTTAAGTTCTAAGATAATCTTGGAATTGTTTCTCGGTATCTCTTGAGATCTTCGAACCCAATCTTTACTTGGCACCATATTGTTGCTGCATCAAAGCGTGACTGTGGTATTCTGAATATCAACAAGAACATTGGAAGCACATTGTCAAATGTTTCTTGATCTATTATCCAAACACCGTTGTATGGGTAATATCATGATTCTTCCCTCGCCCCCTTTATGTAAATGCTTTTGAACTTGCTGTCATATCATGTATATCCTGCCCCGCTTCCCCTTGGGAAGGATATACTCCCAATTCTTGTGTGTAAACACATTTTCCTTTCCAATGTTCTGATTAATCTAATGATCACCTTTTCTTTCCATTGTTTTGTTTAACCTTTCTGGTGGTTTATGAGATCTAAGCAGCAATAGTTCCGTGCTTATGAAAACACCTCGGTATACAATTTGTCAGTAAGACCTTGTTATTATTGCAGTTGACATTCCGGTAACCACCGATGGACGAGAACTTTGCCTATTGGTCCGCCTCGTTCAACGAGCAGGAAAATAGTTCTCTTCATCCCTCGCCCTTGGTAGCAATGTTGTTGGCAACATAACTGACAGACTACCATCTGACATGCCTTGCTATTGGCCCCTTTCTACTTTTAACCCACATGGTGGGCCCATAACCCACAGTTCCACAGGATCGAAACCTGACTCCCCTGTATATCTTTAATTCTGAAATATTCTTGCATTTGGCTTCGTATCATGTCACGAGCCACCTTCCGAGAGATGATCTATTCCCGATGCTATGAACCCCCTTTCTCACACTTTGTTCAGGTATCGATCGTTTGTCCATTCGCTTGAAACTTCCTATTGTACCTTCTTATTTGCTCTCGATGTTTTCTTAAGTTTCAACTTGAGAGATACTTCTGCCACATTCCCTGAATTGTTCTCCAGATAATTAACCCTATAAGGGTCAGTTCTCCCGTAGTTGCTCCTTACTTCCCCACTTAAATCTCGAGACGAGATTTCTTGTAGTCTAGGAGATTTGTAACACCCCCAGTGTCATGCTACAGTAATCCCCTGTTAATGGTGCCGTGTCATCATGTTACTATTGCTAATCTTCACTTGATCCAAATCACACTTCAAATTCAAATCTAATCTAAAGTCAAAAATTCATATTTGTCAGACATGAAATCAAAAAAGAAGTTCATCCTATGGCAAATAATCCCTAGATAATTGTCATGTTGAAGCCAACATTTTTGGAATTCCCAAATTGCCCTTGGGAATTTATTATCTAGTCCAACAGTATTTAAGATGTCCTTTTCATTTTCTAAAAATGCTTGGACAACTCCTGATGGCCCCAAACTCCTTGTGGCAGTGACAAATACTAGAAAGAATTTAAGTGGCCAGTCCCACATTTTTTTTTCAAAGTATTTTGGTAGCCCAAAATATTCCCTAGATGTCTCTAATTTTTAACATAAAAGAAAAAAAGAGAGGAAAAAGCCCCCCCCCCCCCTCAACTGGGCCGATTGGCCCAGCTGGACACCGCGCCCCCCCCCCCTTGGGCCTCAGTCCACCTAGTCGACCCAGGCCGCACAGCTCCCCTTCCCGCGTCGTCTTCACTGCGCCGGCGACCGAGCGCCCGTGCCAGCGGTCGCCGCCCGACCAGCTCGCCGCCCCACACCGCGACAACACCGAGGATTAGGTCGCCGCCCCTGGAAGCCTCGAGTCCCCCCTCACCTACCGCTACGCCCGCGCCCAGATCCACTCCCTTCTCTCTTCCTCGCTCGCTCACTACCCTCTCTCTGACCCGAGCGTGCCCGCGGCCATACCCCGTCGTCACCACGGCCACCGGAGTCGTCTTGTCCTCCTGACCTGTCCACCAGCACCGTCGACGTCTTCTCCCTCCTCCCTAGCTTGACGTCCGAGCCGGAGGCCACTACATCGCCCGGATCGAGCCGACGACCGCTGTGGATCGCCGGAGCTCCTCCGCTCCGTCCCTCGCCAACTTCGTCGACCCGCTGCGCTCCTAAGCATCCAAGGGCCACCGTGAGCCGCATCGTAAGTCGCCGCACAGAACACCTCTTCCCTTCCCCTCTCTGCACGTATAGTTGTCGTCCCCCTTGCAACCGAGCTCGCCGCTGCCCGCGCTCGTCTCCAGCGTGGCCACGGTGACCTTTTGGTACCATGCGCGCCACCGCCCTGAACACCGCGTCGCGTAGACAGCCCCAGCCCTTTTCGTATACTTGTTTGCGCGCCGCAGTGCCGTCCCCGTCGAAGCCCGAACGCCACCACCGCCTCCACTCATCGCCGGCGCCGTTTCCGGCAGCTCCAGCTCCGGCCGGCCTCACCACGCGATGCGGCAGGCTTTCCCCGTTCGAACGCGCACGCCCGCGCCCGTGTTGGCCCCCTCTAGGTGAATCTCGACCGTCTCTGGCATCGTGCCGCCGCGGGAGAGGTCGCCGGAGCCTTCTCCCGCGCCCTGCTAACATGGCCGGTCGGGGCCACCCCCTGGGTCACTGCCAGCGGGCCCCGCGGGCCCCTGTTGACTAAGTTGACTCAGTGAACTTTGCTGACTGGACGTCCCTTGTCAATGACAGGCGGGCCCCACTCGCTAATTAACTTTAGTGTATTTTTAAAATGGTTAATTAACCTAGGCAGCCACTGACACCTGGGCCCACCGCCTTTAATTAGCTCTGCTTAATTAAAATGAACTCATTTAGCTCTCTGTCTATGACATGTGGGTCCCACTGGACCCAAGGTTCAGTTTGACCTGGTCAGCGAGTCTGTTGACTGCTGACGTCATTAGCACGTCATGCTGATGTCATATTTCTATTTTTTGTAAATTTAGATAATTCCATAATATTATTTAAACTTTGAAAATTCATAGAAATTAAGCCGTAGCTCAGATGACAATGTTTTCTACATGAAAGTTGCTCAGAAAAACGTGACGAATCCGGATACTCGGTCCGTTTACCTGTCAGATACCTCTAGCATTCTGACCATGGAACCTTCCCCCTCCGGTCATCTATCTGAAACAGGTCCGGAACCGGGAAAACATTCCCGGTTGACTTCCCCCCTCACCGGTATCGTGTAGCACCGCGTTAGAACACGTCTAGCTCTACTTGTTGTCCTATTATGCTATGTTTGCTTTATATTTACTATTTCTTCCCCCTCTTCTCTCTGATAGACCCCGAGAGCGATGTCGCCTCTGTGATCGACTACGTCAACGACGACCCCACCTTGCCAGAGCAACCAGGCAAGCCCCCCCCTTTGATCATCCCGATATCGCCCATTCCATTCTCTCATGCTTGCATTAGATTTTGCTACTGTTATTGTTTGCTCCTATTCTGCTGCATACCCTGCTTTTGTATTTGTTGTTGTACCTTACCTGCTTATCCTAAACACTTAGTATAGGTTGGTTAGTGATCCATCAGTGACCCCCACCTTGTCCTTGTTGCCCCTGCTTCATCATTGAAGACCCGATCAACGGGATTGAAGACCAGGCCCCGACACCGCACATCACTTTCCCCTTAGTTGCTCGACACTGCTGGGTTACTATCGAGTGCCGAGGGTGAGACCTCTACAACACTTCTGATGTTAACCCTGTAGTGTAGCTATTCGGTTGTGGTCATCGAGGGTGATTCCGCCTTAACCACTTCCGATACGACTCTGTCGTGCAACCCCTCAAGTGTGAACCTCGGGGGTGATTCCTCCTACGTTCACCTTGATGATTACATCGAGTGGAGTTCACCGGGGGTGATTCCTCGGGTTTTCCCCTTGATGTTTAGACACACAGTTACTATGATTACTATGACTTTACACTGAACCATGTTACTAAAGACGGATCGACCCTGAGGGGTACCCGCGCGAGCATAATTGCGAGTGATGTGGAGTCGGGTTGACCTGGAAGGTGCCCGAGAGATAATTACGAGACGTGGCCGGGCATTCTTAGCCCTTGCCGCAAGTCCTCGAGATGGGGCAACGGGGTCACATCTTTCGTGAGTCTCTGCTTGTTACCGCGCGTTCCTAATTCACTATGATTTGGATATTTGATCCGAGGGGCCTCTGGTCTGATAGCACTAACCATCACGTGGGCATAGTATGGGCGTTCTGCGTCGTACACATCAGCCGAAGATTAATAGACGTCAGCGACTGAGCGGCGCGTGCTGGGTTGGACTGGTAAGCACCTTCCTTTTTAAAGGAGGTAGCTAGGTCTGCTCACCGGCCGCGTACGCAACGTGCAGGAGTTCCCGGGGAGATGTCCCATGACCCCTGGGGGCATAGGTTTAGTCCGGCGTGCTGACCTCTTTGTTAAGTCTAGGTCGGTTTGCGGCGTATTGTTTGGCCGAGGCCGGGCATGACCCAGGAAAGTGTGTCCGGCCGGAGTTAAGCGAGCGTGGTGGGTAAGTTGGTGCACCCCTACAGGGAAGAAAACATCTATCGATAGCCTGTCCTACGGTAACGGACACTTGGAGTTGTATCCCGATCGATATAACTACAACTGGATACTTGTGATGAGAATTGGATACTTGTGATGAGAATTGGATGGTGATGAGTATTGGATTGTGATGACAATTGGATAGTATGGCTCTGGGATTGCTTTCTCGCAGCGAGTCGAGAAAGGATCTGTGGCTAACACTACTACTACTTTACCTTATGCTACTCTACTCCCTCCTGTTTGCTGCAAGATGGTGGTTTCCAGAAGATGCTAGTCTTCAATAGGACTAGGCCTTCTCTCTATTCTGGCATTTCTGCAGCCCAGCCCACAGATACATCCCATTTTGTTGCTAATATTGCATATGTATTGTAGATCCTTGCTTGAGAGTACTTTGGATGAGTACTCACGGTTGCTTTTCTCCCCCTTTTCCCCCTTTCTTCTTCTTTTCGGTTGATGCAACCAGATGTCAGAGCCCAGGAGCCAGATGCCACCGCTGATGTCTGCTACTACGTGGAGACCGCTGACGACCAGCCGATAGCAAAGGAAGAAAGCAAGCCGAGATTAGCGACTGATAGGAATGGATGGAAGCTATCGAGGCAATGAAGCACCCAAAGTTTTTGTCCAGTTCCACCAAAATCGAGCATCCTGTTGGCACATATATTGAGAGAGTGAGATTACTGTAATAGTCGGACTAGTTGATGAAACATACACTAACAAATAGAAGCACCCTCATTATCTTAATGGGTAAAGTTAGCAACATAGTAGTCTTGCTTAAAGAGAGGTATTAGTTTATTTAATTAGTGCCAATTAGCTCAACACTAAAAGCATTGCCATTTATCATAGGTAGCAAAACTTTAACGTGCAATTATAAAGGAGTTTCTCATGACAGTAGCACGATACAAATAGAAATGGCAGCAAACTAATATGGATGAAGGCCTTAGGCCCGTACCAACCTGAGAAAAAAAGCTTATTCATGTAGTCCCATAAGAGATGATAAAGCACTCACTGGAATCACTCAATAGTATATATTTTTGTGCACTTGAAATGTATGGTTGAAATCACTCTTGTTTACCAGTGCTGAGATTATATCGAAAGATTATCAAGAACTTCCAGCAGAGTTAAAGCACTGGGTGGGATACAGTTCATTTTATTGTCTTGTGTAGTTCCACTAAAATGTATGATTGGCACACCATAATCCCTGTTTGCACAAGTAGGAACAAGGTGAAACCTTCATTAGCTTAGTGAGAAAGGATAGGAAGACATTAGCATATTACTCAAATAGTAGCATCAAATTCATGATGGACAATACGCAAAACATTGCCTCATTGAACCAATGGCAATAAATTGACATTCAAAACAATAGCACTATTATGTCATGACACTAATAATATTCCCTCCCTGCTCCACCACATGATTCACCTCCATAGATGAACATACACACGTACATGATTCAGCATAGGGTCCTACTAAAGATTTGTTTAACTCCGACAGGAAAATTAGGCAGCAATAAATTAGTGGTACTTAAGTACTCCTAATTAATTAAGTGAGACAAAAGAAGTGGAAGGGCTCCCTGGAGGATCGTCTCACATGTAAGGTAGTCGTTGCCGGAGCCCTTGAATGGCCTCGACTGAGGCCTCTGGCTTCAGCAAGATCGCCTTGGCACTGTTTATTCTTCTTCTTCTTCCTCTTCATGCTCTGTTTATCTTTCTCCTCACCAGTTGGTGAAACCAAGTACATGATTGGCCTTCTATTTCATAATTGGTTTTGTCAGTGAGGGAGTACAAGTGTACTAGTAAAAAATAGCATTATTTTCTCATGGCAGTCAAAAAAATAGAGATGAACACATGCATTAAATATCATTCTTACCTAAAGGAAGGTTATGGCGCCAATATAGATGATGAGGATTGGAACACAAATCTCCCTTTGTGTAGTTCCACCGAAATGAACCAACTGTTCCATTCTGACTTTTGATGCGGGGCATCCCACGTTCATCCCCATGTACACTCCGACTACTCCCCAAGCCCCAAGGATACATAAGATGAGACCACGACTATGCGCCATTGGACACAAGGTGAACCCGTTCCTAAATGCTTCCCCTTCCCATTCGCGTGAGACATGGTTGCTACTTCAAGCGCAGTCCTTGTGCATACTCAGGTACACCCGAGGAGACCATGGAGAACCCAAGGACCAAGGCCAAGCGTGCGCGGAAGAAAAGGAAGGAGAAGGAAGAAGTGCCAGCAGCTACAGCGGCCGGACATCCGGCAGGAGCCCGGACATCCGACGCCACCAACAAGAAGAAGACCAGAGAGAGACAGAAGCCAGGCGACTCTACAGCGGCCGGACATCCGGCCGACCCCCGGACATCCGGCGCCCCGCGACGGGCCGGACATCCGGCGCCTGCCCGGAAATCTGGCGCACGCCACCCAGAGAGCAGAAGAATTGGCCACTCCATCCCGGACATCCGGCCGAGGCCCGGACATCTGGCTCTTCGTGAGCCACCGGACATCCGGCCCCCAGCCCGGACATCCGGCACCTGCCTGTGCGCAGAGAACGGGCCAAGGGCCCATGTATCCCCCTCTCAATTACCCCTTCCTGGGCTAGCACTATATATACTCCCCCACCTCCTCCTAGCTAGGGTTAGCATTGGTTTAGGTCATATTTTGTGTGAGAGCCTTGCTCATCCACTTGGTTACTTCTCCTCGGAGCTCACGACCTCTTCGGAGAAGATCCCCCAAGCGGATTCAAGACCCCTTCTAGGGAAGACCATCAAGACCTCCTCACGGAGAAGAACGGCTACTCGTGTATCTTTCCTTTGTTGATTTTGAATCTTGTGATACCTTATGTGTTCGGTGATCTAGCCCTTGTGTGATCGATTACTTGTCGGTTTAGTGATTCTCTCGTTTCTCCCGTGTTTTCCCCTTTGTGTTTTCCGCGCGTTCTTCGTGTTTCCCCCTAGGATCTACTCCAAACGTGAAAGATCGGCCCCTAGGGTTCCGCCCTACATTATTGGTATCATGAGCCATGTTGATCACGTTTTTGGAGCCCCTTCCCATCTTTTTCTAGCTTGATTTTGTTGATTTCGTCCTAAATCCGAAAATCCCCACCAAAAATAGCCCCCAATTTTTTTTGTGATTTGTTGGTTTGATGATGTTTTGTTGATTTTAATCCATGGATTTGCTTGGTTTCAAGTGAATCTAGCTTCCCCCAAGTTTCCCCACTTTCCATCCACGAAATCTCCCCAATTTTGCCCCCGAAATCATCAAATTCCGCCCCAAAATCGAGTTCCTCGAGTTCATCCTCGGATTTGGAGCCCGGACATCCGGCCAGCCCGGACATCCGCCCATTAGCCCGGACATCCGGCTCCTGCAGTGCATTTTCGCACAAGTTTCTGGACATCAGGTCCCGAAAATCCGGCCCGAGCCCCGGATGTCCAGCCCCTGAGATTTCTGTATTTTCCGTTTCACCGTTTTGACCATAACTAATTAATCCGGAGTCCATTTTTGACGTTCTTTAGCTCGTTTTGAAGCTATTGACATACCCCATCCCACAAAAATACCACCAACACATTTGACTCCATCAAATATTTTGAATTTTGGCATCTTTACCTAGGGCTTCCACCACAACACCCGCATAACCACCACCGACTTCCGCAACCTAACCCATTTTGTTCCATATAGCATTAGTGGTTGTTTGAGTTGTGATTTGAGTCTCCTAAGGTGTTTAGGCTACTTAGGGACGGTAGCTTCTTCATCAACCACCACCACCAACATAACTTCCGCATAGGCTTACCCACCATACACGTCCGCCAACCCAACTTAACCCATTTTGTTTGTGTTGTGAGTTGTGTCTCCTAAGGTGTTTCGGCTACTTAGGGACCGCTTACTTCCAACTCTTACACCGTGTATAGCCCATCATCCCACTTCCGCATTGCCAAGTGCAAACCACCACCGCTTTCCGCTACTACCATTTTGACATTTGACATTTGAGATTTTGAGTTCGCGGTTTTTCTGTTTCCTAAGGTATTTCGGCTACTTAGGGACGAGTCTCCATCATCTCGGTTTTGACATCAAGAACACCGCCAGTCATCATCTCCAAGGACGGTAACCTCCATATCATCTTGGTATCATGGTATCCCTCCATTGTATATTCCCCTTGCCATTGCATTGTTAACCCCTAGCCCATTTTGCGTCACTTGCCTATCGAGACTAGCCATTTGAGTATTGCCGGCAACATTACTTGTGCACATTAGTGATCATACTTCCCATAGCATATATACCATATCATCGTGGTACATATATTGGTATCATATCTTGTGTCACAAGTTTGTTCCCGCATATACAGAATTGCTATCTTGGTTTGTGCATTGTGCAAAAGTGGCCATACAAAAAAGAAAGAAATAAAGCGTTTAAGCAAAAGAAAGAGCGCAAAGAAGCTTGTAAGCAAGTGCCATAGCATCATACCACATTGCATATAAGATTGTCATATCTGATCATCTTGGATCATCTTGGGAGAAACACCGGGAACCATACATACATAGCATACTTGGGATAGAAAGTTTATCCATTTTGCATCTTATAGGTTGTGCACAAGTGTCGTATCCGCCTATAGAGCAATCGTGCTAGCGTCTCTCTTGAGTTGTGCAACACAAGCGTTTTCCGTGGATTCCACATTTTGTGCTCACTCCTTGGTTGCACGACCCCATTTATCTATCCGTGTGTGTGTTTCCGTGTGCCACATATTGCTATTGATCCATTTGGTTCACTTGCGAATTTGTGAATCTCTTTCAACATTATTGACTCTTGCTAACATTTTGCATCAAATTTTTGTGCTACTATCCTCACCGAGCTCCACCATAAGCTTTTACGTGTGTAGGTGTGAGAGCCGACAAGGATTGGTACCAATAGTGCTATTTCATTGTCCGCATTTGAGTGAACTTGATTCATTGTCAACATCGGTCAAGGTACAGTGGTATAAGTTCTTCTCTTTCTCCCACTCATATTTGCTCGATTCTTGTGATGGATAGGCAAGGCATTTCCTCTCCGGTCTACGACAACAATGACGGCGTGAACGACTACATCTCCAAAGCGTCCATCTTCGATCTACAACGACAAATGCAAGGCGCACAATCCAGATTGCGAGAGCACATCGAGAAAATATCCATCGACATTCGTCACTCCGAAGCAAGCAAAATGGACTACATCGACAAGAAGCTTTCCGCACATAAAGAGGAGCAAGATGCAAGGATGGAGGAGATTAGAGCCTTGATCAAGTCTTCTTCCCCTTCGTCATCCTCAAGGCGGTGACATTCAAGACACAAGTCTTCGAAGCGTGGAAACGATGTAAGTGCAAATCGTCCTCGTCCACATCTACATGGCGACCACCATCACGTTCGTGATCAACATCGTCACGAAGGGCAAGTCACCTCCAAGCATCATGCGCATGACAACGACGAACGACATCTACTACGAGCTCAAGCACGACAACGACATCATCATCATGAAGATGCTCCACAAATGCAAATGCACAAGTCCCAACAAGCCCTACTTCACGCCAAGTCCAAGCTTCATGAGCACAAAAGAAGACCGCGAGACGACCACCACCAAGATGGCGCTACGGCTACCACCACCACTTCGGCATCTTCGCCAAGTGCTATCAAGGCATCTTCGCCTTTGGACGTACGACAACTTCGCCTACTTCCCACGTGTATGCCTACTTCGACTTCATCAAGTCCAAGGCGACTACCTACGAGCGAGGGCCACACTTCCATCTTTGGAAGCCCCTCAAGGAAGATGGCCAAGCATGGGAAACTCCCTTTGGTCATGGAGATGATCTATGAGGTGCCACATCATATGGGCCTCCAACACCAAGACGGTGACAAGACGGTCGAGCAAGGGCCATTCCCTTCGACCATGGTGACGAGCACGAACCTCTTCAACAACATGAAGATGGCATCCATATTGGACTCATAGTACGAGTCAAGCTACACGACCGCGCATGGAGACATTTGCACCTACATCTCTCTGACACCCACATATGCCGAGATGCCCCAAGTGGCATGTGAGGAGAGCCACCACCACATGAGTGAGATGAGTGACTCCACCATACATGACACTGAGAGCATTTCCGATGAGAGGATGAATGTGACCACCACTAGCCCCACACATGAGAGCATGCCACACATCCTATGTGAGGTTGAGCACCATTTGAGTGCCTCCACCAGCCATATGAGTGAGAGCATCCTTGAGGGAGTGAGTGAGCCACAACACTTAGTGAGTGAGGTAGTTGACACGGCACGTGAGGCCACTATGATTTCTAACAACTTAACCTCTACTCCTAGTGTGTTTTCTTCTTTGGTGCTAGGTCTCCTACATGAGGACATGCCTACCCTCGACGAGTCCATCCATCCAATGGGAAAACCGATCGCCATGGTGGACGATGATGCACCCCCCACATGGTTCCATCAAGATGAAGATGACAATGAGACAATCTTCAACACCTCACCTACAACACATGAGCGATGCTCCAAAGGTAACATAGGTGATGGTGCTTCTCTTGTCCCACTAGTGGACTATCTTGACATCGATTGCTCCCATGATGTTGACCCACCTATTCCCATGCTTCATGCTAGTGAGACTTGTTCATGCCTTGACTTACCTATATATGATGAATATGATGATGAGCATGTTGAGTTGCCTAGTTGCGATGCTATGCTTCATAGGATATCACGTGAAAATTCTTTTGGTCACTTCATGTTTGACAATCCATTGAACTTGTCATGTGCTATGAGTGAGATCTCCCATATTGCCTCATTGCAATCTCAACATAGTAACTATGCATGCCCCATTAAAATAAATCCCATTTGCACTTATGGCATAGATGACGAGATGATGGTCATAGGCTTTTGCTTCTCTTGTGATTATATTGCCATGCTTCCTTTACATGATTTGCGCAATTCATCTAATATGTCATGCCATGATCACATTGTTCCAAATATGCATTGTTTTGGATGTTGTCAATATTCTCCATGTGATGTTGCTACTCATGCTCATGAGGAGACCCCATAGTTTCCTCATACATATTAGGAGATCTTGATGCATTCCATACTTTGCATGATTCCCATGATAGTGTACACCATATGCATTCCATGAATAACAATGCTCTAGATATTTCTCATGATGCATTACATCCTTTGAGTCTCCATTATGGAATACATATGACAAACCCATCATGATGGATGACATGTTTCTATATCACGCATCTCATTTATTTGAGCATTGGATATTTAGTGCTAACCGACACATGCACGTGCGCATCATGATGGATGATGTGTACATATACCACGCACACACAATTTTCCCTTTGTCTTTGTTTTGTGTAGGTACTCATGTATACTCGTCAACCTCTCAATCCCAAGAGTTGACAAAACGAGCTCTTGAGAGCAACGATGCTTTGGGATCCCATGGACTATCATTAGCACCGTTCCCTTCGCGTAAGGACTACGCACATCTCTTCTACTTGGATCTCACACGGCTATGGGCTATTTACCACTTGTCACCTTATGCCCATACTATTGTGTTCACTTTGCATGTTATCCTTGCTTCTATGACTTTGCCATGCAATTGTGACCCTTGCTTGCATATACCCATGATTCACATTAGGCTACTTCTATGTCTATTTGCATGCTTGGTGGAGATCCTAGTAGCTATTGCCATGATTTCTTTGTGCCCCATGCTATTGATGCTTGTTGTGTTGGGAGAGTCATGATGTTACATTGCTATTTACATAGGACTTCTTGTCAACACGATGAACCTACTTTCCTCATATCTTGCTTTCATGTTTGTGCTATGTCATGTGAATTATTCATGCCCACTATTTTGACCAATGACATGCTCGCCATGATTCCTCGTAGTATGTTGCATCTTCGCACTACTAGCTTGCTTGACTTGATTGCTATGATTGCTTGCTTGGTTGCATCACCCATGTTCCACTCTTACTCGCTTTCTTGGGTTGATGACATATATGCTCATGCCTCTCACATGATATATCTTGATCATTGTCTCTCGTGTCCATTAGTTTCCTCTCTCATATCCACTTGTATTGAGTGCAACCATACTATGCTTATTGATCTTGGAGACTTTGACACCTTACTTGTGATGCATGCTTGTTTGATTGAGCCTCTTGTATTTGGTTGTTCTTGCATCATATGCCTCCATACTATGAAATGCTCCCTTGTACTTTCTTATGATGCACATGATGCACACACTTGTTGGGTATCTTAGCACTTGAATGATAGGTTTTGCATTTCCGCTAACCTCATTTGTTCTTCCAAGTGTTTGTCATGTTCTTTCATTTTGAAGGATTCACAAGGCATTACCGTCAGGAGACATATTGTTTATGTGAAGGCATACATGATGTGCAACTCCAACATCTTCGGGAACATTCATAAGGTGAACTCCTTCCCTTTGAGCCATCCTCAAGTTTGCATATTGGATGGGTCACTCTTTCATTGTTGTTTCCTTCTTGTTGTCTACATGATACATCTCACAAACGGAGGAGCGACATTCAAGATTGGCTCTATGGACCTTCACATTGAGAAGCGCTCGCACTTATTGGATACACCTTTGAACCTCCACTCTTGCCTCTACATCGAGCATTGGTACACCAACACCTCCATATTTGTTGATTGTGCTCATACATGTCATGCTCTATGGACATATCATACTCACCACAAGTTTGCACCCCATGCATGGATTGACTCACATTATATTGCCTTGTTGCATCTTATATTCCAATGTCATCCATGATATATGAGCTTGTGCACTTCCTTAGCAAATTTGTTGTGATCTTCCTTGATGGCATATTCATACATAATTATCATATTGTCAACCATCAATTGCATGATAATATCCACATGTTGAGCATCCATTGCCATGTTCATGCATTTAATAAACCATCCCATTATGACATCATTTTGCATCGTGGTTGCATTGCTCATATTCATAACACATTTGTGTGCACAATGATTGCATTTGCTCCCATGAATGCTTTACATCTCATTCTACATCTTTTGGATAAGCATCTTGTGTTTTGTCATGCACTATCTTGTCGCACAGACTCATTCTTACATGATGGACACTTTGTGTGCGCTAACCATTGTATTTCCGAGTGTTGCTTGTGTTTGCTATTTTTGCATGTCTATCACCCCGGTGACACCATGGACTACTTGGATTGTGCCATGTCTTCAACTTCGTCCAACTACAAGTCCGTCCATGACAACTGTCTCCATGGTGATAAGGATCACGATCCGAGGTCGGATCTTTCCCAAGGGGGGGGGGGAGATGATGCGGAGCATCCCACGTTCATCCCCATGTACACTACGACTACTCCCCAAGCCCCAAGGATACATAAGATGAGACCTCGACTATGCTCCATTGGACACAAGGTGAACCCATTCCTAAATGCTTCCCCTTCCCATTCGCGTGAGACATGGTTGCTACTTCAAGCGCTATCCTTGTGCATACTCAGATACACCCGAGGAGACCATGGAGAACCCAAGGACCAAGACCAAGCATGCGCGGAAGCAAAGGAAGGAGAAGGAAGAAGTGCCAGCTGCTACAGCGACCGGACATCCGGTAGGAGCCCGGACATCCGGCGCCACCAACCAGAAGAAGACCAGAGAGAGACAGAAGCCAGGCGACTCTACAGCGGCCGGACATCCGGCCGACCCCCGGACATCCGGCACCCCGCGACGGGCCGGACATCCGGCGCCTGGCCGAAAATCCGGCGCATGCTGTCGGTGTCAAAACCGGCGGATCTCGGGTAGGGGGTCCCGAACTGTGCGTCTAGGCGGATGGTAATAGGAGACAAGGGACACAATGTTTTACCCAGGTTCGGGCCCTCTCTATGGAGGTAAAACCCTACGTCCTGCTTGATTAATATTGATGATATGGGTAGTACAAGAGTAGATCTACCACGAGATCAAGGAGGCTAAACCCTAGAAGCTAGCCTATGGTATGATTGTTGTAATGTATGTTGTCCTATGGACTAAAGCCCTCCGGTTTACATAGACACCGGAGAGGGCTAGGGTTACACAGAGTCGGTTACAATGGTAGGAGATCTACATATCCGTATTGCCAAGCTTGCCTTCCACGCCAAGGAAAGTACCATCCGGACACGAGCCGGAGTCTTCAATCTTGTATCTTCGTAGTCTTGGAGTCCGGCGGATAATGATAGTCCGGCTGTCCGGACACCCCCTAGTCCAGGACTCCCTCAGTAGCCCCTGAACCAGTCTTCAATGACGATAAGTCCGGCGTGCATAATGTTCGGCATTGCAAGGCGGGTTCCTCTCTTGAATAATCCAGAGAAGATCATGAACACCAGGATAGTGTCCGGCTCTGCAAAATAAATTCCAGGACTCCCTCAGTAGCCCCTGAACCAGTCTTCAATGACGATAAGTCCGGCGTGCATAATGTTCGGCATTGCAAGGCGGGTTCCTCTCTTGAATAATCCAGAGAAGATCATGAACACCAGGATAGTGTCCGGCTCTGCAAAATAAATTCCACATTCCACCGTAGAGAGAATAAAATGTACACTTAGTTCAATCTGCTGACGTATCATGCGGCGTGACATCACACCGCCACAAGGCCTTTGTTTGAATTACTATACCACGTTAGCATGTTTAGCGAAGCGGTTTCCTTGGCACGTCTTGTCGAAGCAGAGATCGTGTTCCCCTTATTCCGGGATTCTCATCAATACGTGCGTGGGTAACCCAACCGCGCCATTGACGGTGGCGCTTGGGAGATAAGAGAGTTTTACCAGGCTGGTGGGGGACACATAGTTTTGTCCGCCTATATATAAGGGATAAGGATTCACCTTCTCACCTACGCCTTCTTCCTCCTTTGCTTATCCATCCCCGCGAACTCAAGCTCCAACGCCCGAGCTCGCGCATCTCGCCTCGACCTTCTCCGAATATGTCCGGAGCGGGAGGTAAATGGTTAGCCTCCACCGTCAAGGAGGAGGACATCACCAAGCTGCGCAGCGCCGGATACCTTTCCGGCGATATCGCGCATCAGCTGCCCGACGAGGGGCAGCTCATCCCTACCCCCGGGCCTCATGAGAGGGTCGTCCTCCTCCCCCACTTCCTCCGCGGACTGGGCTTTCCGCTCCATCCATTTGTCCGGGGGCTCTTGTTTTACTACGGCCTGGATTTCCACGATCTGGCACCGAACTTTATCCTCAACATCTCGGCGTTTATCGTCGTGTGCGAGGCCTTCCTCTGCATCCGGCCCCACTTTGGCCTGTGGCTCAAGACCTTTAACGTCAAGCCGAAGGTTGTGAAGGGTACGCAAGCGGAATGTGGAGGCGCCATGTTGGGCAAATTGCCCAACGTCCCTTGGCTGGAAGGGACCTTCGTGGACTCCGTCAAAGGGTGGCAATCGGGGTGGTTTTACATCACCGAGCCGCGCAAATCCACATGGGCGGCGGCCCCCGAGTTTAGATCTGGCATCCCCTTGTAGCTCACCTCCTGGAAAGAGAAGGGCTTGCAGTGGGGGAATCCGGTGGAGGTGACGGGACTCCGAGCATGTATCAAGAAGATGGTGAGCAATAGGCTCAGGCTCGTCGACGTGGTCCAAGTCATGCTCATCCGGCGGATCCTCCCATGCCAAGAACGGGCATTTAATTTGTGGGAGTTCAATCCGGAACAGCACCAGGTGCTGAGCGGGCTCTTCGATACAACATACGAAGGCGCCCGGAGGGTGTTGTTCAAGGGCGCCGAAGCCCCCACGTCCGCGACCGAAGACCGCGGATTCAGCTCGCAGTATCCAACTGACGAGGTAAGTGATTCAACCCCATTATGGGACACTTGTGATAATTAGATTGACTCTAGTGAGGTTTCATTCTGCCTCTTCCTTTGACAGGAATGGATGGAGAAGGCCAAGCTGCTCATCAGCCCGGCTCCCATGCCAGAAGACCCAGTGGACGCCCGCTTAACAGGGCTGCTGGTTCCGACACTTCACGTGGTGCCGGAGAAGAAGGCCAAGAAGGTGGCCGCGGGGACTCGAAAGAGTTCCCGCAATCAGGCGTCTGATGACGACGAGGACTCCTCCCCCAAGGAGGAGGAGTACTCTCTCCCGGAGGAGGGAGAGAAGAAAAGGAAGGCTTCCCCCATCGGGGAGGCCGAAGGGTCCAAGAGGGGGAGAACTATCCCCCCGGACAGTTTCGCCAACACCAGCGTTGGTGAGGATGAGTGGCCTCCAAGGGCCAGGCGTCCGACAAGATCGTAAGTATCTGGATCCTTGATGTGTAATTTCTTTTATGTCGCGTAGTATCCTTCTAACGCCGCATTCTGCCCGTAGTCCGGCCAATGATGATCTCCCCGACTCATCGAGCGGGTCATTGGCCTCGTCGGATGTGAATTCCATCCCGACTGCCTCCACCCCACGCGCCGACGAGGACGTCGAGGTGGGATCCCAAAGAGGGACCCATCAGGAGGAGGCTCCGGAGGCGCCATCAGGCAGCCTCCCGGACTTCGTGCCGGACTCTACATCGGAACCCGCAGTGGTTCCAGAGTCCGGCAAGCGGCCCCTTTGAAAGAAGGGCAGGACCGTGACGCCGGCGGCCTCCGTCCAACCGGAGGCGCCGGATAACCTGCTGGAGGCGCTTAAAGGCGCTTCCATCGAGGAAGAACACCGCACTATCATGAGTGCGGTGATTGAGAAGGTTCAGCTCGCTAAGAGCGGGCTGACCGAAGCCTGCAGCAGCCTTTTAACAGGCTTTGAGGTAAGAAGTTAAAATTATGTAATGTAATACCGCATAGATAGTAGCCCCTGATGCTTAGTTCGGTGTTCGGAAAGAAAAGCCGGACTAAGGATCTTTAACAAGATATACGCAGGGTTGCCTAAAATATGTCAATATGGGTTGGCAGGCTGCGCTGCTGACCTCTGCCGTACTAACGGTGGAGGTTGACGCGCTGAAGAAGGATCTCGAGCGGTCCGAGCAAGAGCTCGGCCATGCAAAGAAGCAGCTCGAGGAAAAAGAAGGTGAGTAACACCTCTTTGAATAAGTACCTTACAGAAAAGGATTTTGGTTGCAAATAAAATTAACAAGGATAATATGTGTATTGCAGGGGCCACTAACGAGGTGGCATCCCTGAGGGATGCTGTGTCCGCGGCCGAACGTAGTGCGGCCGCAGAATGGGCTGAGCGAGAAAAGCAAGAGGCACGGGTGGCGGAAGTTCGGCAAGAGCTCCAGGTTCTCATGGAAAAACATGAGAGTTTGGAGCGTGACTCCAAGACTCGAGAGTCCGAGCTTGCCTCGGCTCTCGAAAGTGCCAAGTCCGCCAAGGCCGAGGCCCGTAAGGCCCTTCAGGAGGTTGAGGACATAAAGAAGATAGCGGCGGGTAAGGCGTTTTTCATGCAAAGCAGGCATGTTAATGTGAACTACCGGACACTTACCCGCATTCGGAGCTCTCCAGGGGCGTTTGCAGATCTGCCACGTAGTGCGTCTGATGCCACCGCATTCTATCGTGGCGAGGAGGGGAGCTCGACGGAGAAGGTCTTCTGGTCTCATATACTGAGGCCGGCCATCCGGTGCCCCCAAGCGACCAGCTGAAGCAGCTGGTCGAACTCCACAAGGTAGCTGAGGAGGCCATGAAGGGCCTCATAATCCGGCTGTGGCCTGGACAGGCCATGCCTGGTAGCTACTTTGGCCTCGTGCGGTGGCTGGTGGATGCATGCCCCAGGCTGGATGTAGTCAAGCGCTCCGCCTGTATCGAAGGCGCTCGCCGGGCCCTTGCCCGCATAAAGGTGCAATGGGGCAAATTGGATGCGGAGAAGCTTCTCACGGATCCACCGCCGCCGGGCAAGGAGTATCGCACGCCGGAGAAGTATTATAAAATTGTCCTGAAGGGAGCCTACAATATTGCAGATGAGTGCTCCCGAAATGTAATCTTTGAGTGAACTCGCTGTATATTTATCCTGTGCGCTGAAAACTTCGTTCATATGCGCCATGAGCAACACTTGTTTAATTTAAAATATTACCTTCTGTGCGGCCGTTTGTAAAATCTGAGAGATGGCAAGTCGTTGGCTTCAGCCCCCAAGCCACAAGTGGTGGGGTGTTCGGGATAAACTTGAGCACTCTTGTTCCCATTTTTGGGTCCATCTAGGGAGGCGCTCAACACGACGAACAAGGCAACCGGACTTATAGTGCTTGAACACTCTCACTTAGCCATAGAATTCTATAATTTTAAATTTCGGCGAAGCCCCTGGTATTCGGAAAACCGAATCTGGGGCGCTATCCACGCCTTCATCGGACATTATCCGGAACTTCGCTCGAAGCCACGTGAGTCTTTAAGGACCCGAAAAAACCTCTCGAACAGCGACCAGTATCTCGCCTTATCATGCCAGTCAGTTTTAGCTTTCTCCACTGAGGCGTTAACCCGGCTCAACCGGGGCGCAATCGTAGTGGTTCTCCCAGTGCCACCTTAGCCGACAGAACGGAACGTAAGGCACCAAAACATGGGAGCCGGGGAAACCCAACTATTGACCCAAGACATGATTCGGAGCCGATTCATATAATGCTATAAGTTCGGGGTGCCGCACTTGTGAAAGTGTTCGGACTTTATCACACCATAGAGTGGGGAACGTAAGCCCCCGGTGTATTATGCCGTACCAAAATATACGGGTGCCAGATGTCATATAATGAGCATATATATATAAAATGTGATGCAATTGTGATCATAAAGGTGCTGCATTATTAATGAAAGAAAAGTCTGCTAGAAGAGCGGACTAATACAAATAGTGCGGTAAGCAAGGGATTTGGACTAAATAAACATGTCCCCCTCCAGGGATGAGCTGCGGATTTGGTGTATATAATCGAATTTAATGCTCGTAATTGAGACCACCTAAGTGTTCGGCGCGGCCTTCTTTAGTCCCTGACTGTTGCATCATGAGTTCGGCAGGTTCGCCGCCGGACAGGGCTTCTGGTTAATAGAGTCCTGTGTACAAAAAGGAAGAAAAATAATAAAAAAAAGAGGGGCACATTTGTGAGCCCCCGGTGTGGTCGAACCGCACTCTGGGTCCGTTGTGATCGTGCCCCCTCCCCTATGCCCATGGTATCTCCAAAGCGTAATGATGTACGCGGAGTGTTATTCTTGCGATCATACGCGGGCGAAGGTTGGGGCCGCATTGCTACGCGTGCTCTGATCGCGCCAGGTGGTCTTGGTTGGCACTGCTCCGGGCGCGCTTTGCTGTATCCTGTCGTTTAACGGCCAGACTCAAGAATTGCCTTAGAAGGCTGCTCTGTACTTCTGCCGCGAGAGCCGCTGTATGTTCCTCCGTTCGGAGGGAGCGTTCCGTATTCCCATTGACCGTGATGACTCCACGAGGGCCTGGCATCTTGAGCTTTAGGTATGCATAGTGCGGCACCGCGTTGAATTTGGCAAACGCGGTTCGCCCGAGCAGAGCGTGATAGCCGCTGCAAAACGGGACTATGTTGAAGATTAACTCTTCGCTCCGGAAATTATCCGGGGATCCGAAGACCACTTCCAGTGTGACTGAGCCTGTGCAGTTGGCTTCCACTCCTGGTATGACACCTTTAAAGGTTGTCTTTGTAGGTTTAATCCTTGATGGGTCTATGCCCATTTTGCGCACTGTATCCTGATAAAGCAGGTTTAGGCTACTGCCGCCGTCCATCAGGACTCTCGTGAGGTGGAACCCATCGACGATTGGGTCTAAGACCAATGCGGCGAATCCGCCATGGCATATGCTGGTCGGATGGTCTCTTCGATCGAAAGTGATCGGACAAGAGGACCATGGGTTGAACTTTGGGGCGACTGGCTCCATCGCATAGACGTCCCTTAGTGCGCGTTTCCTCTCCCTCTTGGGTTTGTGGGTCGCGTATATCATATTCACCATCCGTACTTGTGGGGGAAAACCCTTCTGTCCTCTGTTGTTCGGCGGCCGGGTCTCTTCCTCGTCGTCGCTATTTAGCCCCTTGTCATTGTCTTCGGCAATTAACTTGCCGGCCTGCTTGAACACCCAGCAATCTCTATTGGTGTGGTTAGCTGGCTTTTCAGAGGTGCCATGTATCTGGCATAAGCGGTCGAGTATTCGGTCCAGATTGGACGGACCCGGAGTGGTTCTTTTAAATGGCTTCTTCCGCTGACCGGGTTTAGAGCCTCGGAATCCGGCATTGACTGTCGTATCCTCCTTATCATCGCCGTTAATTCGGCGCTTGTTTTTGTTTCGACGTGACCTGCCGTTGTTGTCCTTAGTATCCGGACTGCTAGAATTTTTACGGAGATTGTTGCTGCGGGCTAGCCAGCTGTCCTCTCCCACACAAAAGCGGGTCATTAACGATGTGAGGGCTGCCATGGATTTCGGCTTTTCCTGCCCTAGGTGCCGGGCTAGCCATTCGTCCCGGATGTTATGTTTGAAGGCTGCAAGGGCCTCTGCATCCGGACAATCAACGATTTGATTTTTCTTTGTCAAGGACCGTGTCCAGAATTGTCTGGCCGATTCGTCTGGCTGCTGAATGATGTGGCTTAGGTCATCGGCGTCTGGTGGTCACACATATGTGCCTTGGAAGTTATCAAGGAATGCGGCCTCCAGGTCTTCCCAACACCCAATTGACTCTGCGGCCAAGCTGTTAAGCCAATGCCGAGCTGGTCCTTTAAGCTTGAGTGGGAGGTACTTTATGGCGTGGAGATCGTCGCCGCGGGCCATATGGATGTGGAGAAGATAGTCTTCGATCCACACCGCGGGGTCTGTTGTGCCATCGTAAGATTCGATGTTCACGGGTTTAAACCCTTCGGGGATCTGATGATCCATTACTTCGTCAGTGAAGCATAATGGGTGTGCGGCGCCCCTGTATTGAGCGATATCGCGACGCAGCTTGAGAGAGCGCTGTCTGCTGTGCTCGGCCAGGCCGGGGTTATTGTATCCGGCGCGATGGTATTCGTCGTGGGTCGTAGGGCGCCCACGTGATCCATAGATGGATCTGGATCACCTTGCTTTGTCCTCCAATATGTCTTGCAAGTCCGGCGCGTTCCCTCTTGGCTTCGTACTTTTGGAGCGATGCTGGGGTATGGTCTTGGCTGGGGGCCTGGATGCCTCTCTGTCATGACCACGGGGTGGTCGGTCAGCCATATCGTGCGCTAGTGATGGAGGTACGAATGCTTCCTCCTCTAATCGGGGGAGCAGCTTGCGTTTTGGGTAACTTTTGGAGGGACGTTCGAGTTTATACTCTTCGGCCGCGAGGACCTCGGTCCATCGATCGGCCAGCAGGTCCTGATCAGCTTGAAGCTGCTGCTGCTTTTTCTTTAGGCTATTTGCTGTGGCGATAAGCCTGCGCTTGAAGCGCTCTTGTTCGACGGGATCCTCGGGTACGACGAATTCGTCATCGTTGAGGCTTGCTTCGTCTTTGGAGGGAGGCATATAATTATGATCCTCAACCTCTTCGTCTGCCGCCCCCTCATGAGGGCTTGCTTCTGCATCCTCCTGCGCTGAGTCTTGCTGGAGGGGATTGTCTTCGGCACTCTCTGGAGGATTATTATCTCCTGTGCCGGAATCTCCATTCTTGCTGTGGCGAGATTTAGAGCGGCGCCGCTGACGCCGGCGCTTGGGCTGTTTCTTTAAGGGATCTGCCTCCGCTGTTTCTTCGCCGTCCCCATCTTTTGGGGTATCCACCATGTATATATCATATGACGAGGTGGCCTTCCAGTGCCCTGTGGGCGCTGGTTCCTGTTCGTCTCCGGCATCGTCGTCCATAGCGTCGATGTCTTCGGAGTCGTAGTCTAGCATGTCGGTTAGATCGTCGACAGTGGCTACAAGGTGGGTGGTGGGTGGGCTCTGAATTTCTTCGTCGTCCGTATCCCAACCATCCTGGCCATAATCCGGCCAGGACTCTCCTGATAACGAGAGATGCTTTAGTGAATTTAAGATATCGCCGAAAGGCGAGCATTGGAAGATGTCCGCGGCGGTGAATTCCATAACCGGCGCCCAATCCGGATCAATTGGTAGGGGCGCGGGAGGTTCGGAGTCCGGCGAGGAGTCCGGCGCCTCGGAATCACGAGTTTCACAGGGGACGAGATTAGTGTTCGGCTCCATCGCCGTGGATGTTGGAGCCCCCAGGGCGGCGTCTATCCACCGGCCCTCGATCTGGGCGATCGGCTCCGGGCCAATGGCTGAAGCGGATCCGTGTGCGGCCACCAAGGCACTGTTCGGTGGCAGAGCTAAATCATGCCCGTCGTCACAGTGCGGCGCGCTTGGCTGTGGCTCGAGTCCGTCGAAGATCAAGTCTCCGCGGACGTCGACCGTGAAGTTTAAGCTTCCAAATCTAACCTGATGGCCAGGGGCGTAGCTTTCGATCTGCTCCAGATGGCCAAGTGAATTGGCCCGCAGGGCGAAGCCGCCGAATACGAAGATCTGTCCGGGGAGAAAAGTCTCACCCTGGACAGCGTTGCAGGTTGAAGGTGCCATCAAGCCTATCGGTGACGACACAGAGGAACTCTCAATGAAAGCACCAATGTCGGTGTCAAAACCGGCGGATCTCGGGTAGGGGGTCCCGAACTGTGCATCTAGGCGGATGGTAACAGGAGACAAGGGACACAATGTTTTACCCAGGTTCGGGCCCTCTCGATGGAGGTAAAACCCTACGTCCTACTTGATTAATATTGATGATATGGGTAGTACAAGAGTAGATCTACCATGAGATCAAGGAGGCTAAACCCTAGAAGCTAGCCTATGGTATGATTGTTGTAATGTATGTTGTCCTACGGACTAAAGCCCTCCGGTTTATATAGACACCGGAGAGGGCTAGGGTTACACAGAGTCAGTTACAATGGTAGGAGATCTACATATCCGTATTGCCAAGCTTGCCTTCCACGCCAAGGAAAGTACCATCCGGACACGAGCCGGAGTCTTCAATCTTGTATCTTCGTAGTCTTGGAGTCCGGCGGATAATGATAGTCCAGTTGTCCGGACACCCCCTAGTCCAGGACTCCCTCACACGCTATCCAGAGAGCAAAAGAATCGGCCACTCCATCCCGGACATCCGGCCGAGGCCCGGACATCCGGCTCTTCGTGAGCCGCCGGACATCCGGCCCCCAGCCCAGACATCCGGCACCTGCCTGTGCGCAGAAGAACGGGCCAAGGGCCCATGTATCCCCCTCTCACTTACCCCTTCGTGGGCTAGCACTATATATACTCCCCCACCTCCTCCTAGCTAGGGTTAGCATTGGTTTAGGTCATATTTTGTGTGAGAGCCTTGCTCATTCACTTGGTTACTTCTCCTCGAAGCTCACGACCTCTTCGGAGGAGATCCCCTAAGCGGATTCAAGACCCCGTCTAGGGAATACCATCAAGACCTCCTCACGGAGAAGAACGGCTACTCGTGCATCTTTCCTTTGTTGATTTTGAATCTTGTGCTACCTTATGTGTTCGGTGATCTAGCCCTTGTGTGATCGATTACTTGTCAGTTTAGTGATTCTCTCGTTTCTCCCGTGTTTTCCCCTTTGTGTTTTCCGCGTGTTCTTCGTGTTTCCCCCGTAGGATCCACTCCAAACATGATAGATCGGCCCCTAGGGTTCCGCCCTACATCAACTTTCCAGTTAAACAACACAAAAGTCATTTCTTTTAAGAAGAGTTTTGTGCAGTGCACCAAAAGGTCACAATAGCAACCAGGTGAATTGGATATCCCTGTTTATACAAAAAGGTACAGAGGAAACAGTCAGAGTCTCAAACAATTACATGCAAAAACATTTGGCTAACCTTGTCATGGCTTATAACAGTGGCATGGCTTTATTTTTACCAGGGACATTAGATTAAGAACAACTAAATATTTGGTATAAGGGCATGGGACAGTGGGTGCAGCACCAGTCCAGCACCATGTACGTAAACAGGGGCATAAAGTGGTGATTCATAGTTTGTTGCCCCGAGAAACAAACATCCAAGAAACATATCTGGGTTGGTCCCATTTTTGTTCACACTAGCCACCTACTCCTATGTGTGGATAGCAAATCTAGTCCTGGTCATACCACTGTGTACAGCGTTACCCCTATATTTCCCTTTTCGACCAAGAGACCGGTTGGATGACCAGTCTGTACTACTTTCACCCCCTTTCCTTCCTGTTTGTACCAAGTCCGATGTACATACTAAATTCCCCCACCCCCACTTTATTTCTTGTTTGAACCAAGTACTCACTCCGTCCGAAATTACTTGTCATCAAAATGGATGTGTCTAGAACTAAAATACATCTAGATACATCCATTTCAATGACAAGTATTTTCAGACAGAGGGAGTACAAGATTCGACTCCATGAAGTAGCTTTACCTCTAACAACAAAAGAAAAAAATAGGTGACGTTGGACCATCCGATCGAGAGGGGCTGAGAGGTAGAAAATGATGCACATGCAGCAACGTAGCGAGCTGGGGAAGTAGAGCTAAGGCGGTTTCGAACGAAGATATATCTGAAGGTCGTCGGGATGTGGATAGGTGGGCGGCGGGAGGCCGGATCCGCCCACAGCCAACGACGAAGGGATCGGAGGACCTCCCGCGCTGACGCTCGGCCAGATTTAACGGTGCAGCCAACAGTGGGTCTCCTTCCTCGTTGTCGATGACGGCCTAAACGCTGCCCCTCCTCCCCTTCACCGGCGGAGGGGGATACGTCCGGATCCGTAACCAGCGGTGAGGATAGAAAGACAGTGTTTTTTGAAGGGAGAAAGACAGTGTTACTACCCCTATCTTGTTTAGATCTGGAGAGGATGAGAGTGTGTGAATAGAGCAACCCTAGCAAGCAAGCGCGGAGGCTCTGGCCTATATATACGTAGTGGGGTAGTTTTCCTTTTTCACTCCATCAAAACAATCGTTTAAAATTGTGTACTACATGCCAGGTCGTGGTTTTTTCAGTAGTTGATTGTTTTTTGATATAGCTACCTGCTTGTTCCAAGTGGTGTTACGGTGTGCCAGGTCGCACTTTGTGTCGTTCTAGTCTGGTACTACAAGTCCCTCCATTAAATGAACAACCACCCCCTCGTAAAAATTGTGAACAAGCCCACAACTAAAATTAACGGAAACATGGGTTGCCCCAACATGCATTATTATTTATATTTTCTACTCCCTCTGTTCCTAAATATAAGTCTTTTTTATTAGCCACACCCAAGGCAAGAATTTTTTTCTTAGCAGTGAACCCCACATGGAATAGACACAAAAATTGTGGCAAGATTCCCTGAGGCAAGCCAAAGTGTGTCTAACAATTTGAGCAACTCAAGTTAGGCAAGTGTGGCAAGCGTGGGAAAAATAATGTGGCAACATACGACAAACATAGTCACAATCCAAACATCCCCGTATTTTTTTGTGACATGCATGAAAATTTGGTTAGTTAAATTTATAGTCAAAATTTGGCAAGTTGCATCAAATCAACACATGCACGTATCAAAAGGAAAGTCATGGCGTGCATGCATGCATTGTATTCCCTCTGTTTCCAAATATATGTCTTTTTTGAGATTGCAACAAGTGACTACATACGAAGCAGAATATGTCTACATACATCCGTATGATGTAGTCCATTTGAAATGTGTAAAAAGACTTATATCGAGTGAAGTGCTTTGATGTGTCGCGTCAACTCGTACAAGACTGAGAAATTAGATTACTACAATGCCCTCCCCCATGTGGACTGAGCTCCGGTGCCTTAACTGCACCATCCTTTGGCTGCATGACAGGAGGGCCAACCACCTGTTGGGCCCACCTATCATAGATGCAAAGGCAGGAGCAGTAAGTAGAAGCTTTCGCTACACGCTATCCCTCCCGCACGAGGTGGACGGACATGCAGCAGTGTACTCGATACTGTAGAAGTAGGAGTAACGTCATTGTCCGTCTTCTCGAAGAGGTGAAGAGCCAAGCGCAACCCGAACGTGGCAGTTGCGAACGCTCGCGTGGTGCGGTGCCTTGGAGCACGCATATAGTAGCCAGGCTCTTGCATGAGACAAATTTGCTATTTGAGCCCACTATTGTAGTACTAGTACTTGCTACTCCCTCCGTCTAGGTGAGTAAGTCATTGAGTTTTTAGCTAAGCTTCCCTCATTGAATTGTTTAAGAATTAAACTCCATCATCCATTGGTTGATACTCATTCTGCATAGGTCCACACGCTTAGCACCGTTTCCTCCTGGGGTCACCAATGTTTATTTGCTAATTAATAGCATTGCATGCAATGAACTAGCCACTTCAAGTCATTAAAAGCATGCACACCTCTCATCTCTTATTGGTTGATATGTCAAGAAACAAGAAACAAGGTAGAAGTTAATGCACCGCGCCTAAGTGTTTTGGGACTATTTGGTTTTCGTAAGATGACTTACACACCTAGACGGAGGGAGTAGTATAGCCCTGTAAACCGGAAAGGAGTATTTGCCTTTCTAGAGATTTCAACAAGTGACTAGACTACACCGCGTGCAGTACTCCCTCCCTTCCGGTTTATAGGGCTCAAATCTCAAATCTCATGAACCAAGGGCATTTTGCGATTGGAGGAATGTATCTTGTACTTTACAAAACTACCCTAATTAAACTCATGCATTAATTACGTAGTTCTCTTGTTTTCCTCTCTGCCTTGGTCGCGGTGCACAATATTGAGCACTCCTATATGACTAGCCGCTCTATCTACATGCAGGACATTTCAAAGCATCCAGGCCCGCGTGCCATCCACCAAATCACAGCGAGGTGCCACAGTCGAGACTCACCTATCACCCCGGTGTGGCCGTCATGACCCGTCATATCACAAAACCCACACCTTTACCAGCAGTGCTAAGGTGGCCTCCAAGTTGGACTGGACGAAGCAACCATCATTTCACTAGAACGCTCGTTCAAGACCTTTCTTCCCTTTCTTGAAGAAAACCTCACTCCAGGCTACTCACTTCTGCCATTTTTCTTCTGTACCGACGAAGGAAAGGTGGGCGAATTAGTTATGCTGCTATATTTTTATTCCAAGAATCTTCTTTTTGCGAAGCACCGACCGATTCTCACATCCTATTTTTTTCCCGTTTTCATTGCGATTGTGGTTTCCTTTTGATTGCTTTTTGTTTGCCAGTTCATTGATGGATCCTGGAGCACTAGGCAAAGAGTTGCCAGTGGACAACCCACTGGAGACAGCGATCTCCAGGAAGCGAGCTCCGACCAACGAGTTGACCATGTTGGCGGGCCAACCCATGGAGACGAAGAACTCCAAGAAACAAGCACTGGGCAAAGAGTTGACGACGTTGGCGGACGAACTCCTCAAAGAAAGTTGGAAGAACAGCAAAGGGCCCTACCGTGCCTACCCCAGAAACTCTGATGGCCACCTATGCGAGGCTCAAGGCCGAGTTTGAGGAGATAGTCTCCGTTGAGAAGAAGTATTCCCCTAGCAAGGTGATGGCCCCCATCGAGGACGAGGAGATGGCCCCCGGAGGGTGAGATCCCCCGGTGAGCTGCCCAAGGTAAAAAATAATGGCTTATTACCATAGTTGTGGTTTTTGATTATTTGCAATGTGCTTGCTAATATGTTAGGGTTGTGCAGGTGCCGGTGGACGTCCTTGATGATTCTGATGTCAAAGCTCGTCCTGTTGGCATCGCCCCGGAGATCGATTCCGATGCCGTTGTCCATCATGTGGACATCACCCCAGAGATCGATTCTGATGTCGCGGTCAGTTCTGTGGACATCGCCCCAGAGATCGATTCCCATGCCGATGTCCGTGTTGTGGTCATTACCCGAGAGATCGATGACAAGAAATAGTTGGTCGCGCTAATCCTTCAGGGTAGTTTGCATTGCCCTGTGTTTAATTACTAGAACGATGCGTGTTATCAAACCATCTTAGGGCTAGTGCACTGTCTTGTGTGGGCGGTACTTGCTACTTTTGTTTGATAGTGAATCATGCAGACCCTCGCCGAGTTATGGAAACAGATGTATCCTCACCAGCTTTTGATGTAATATATGGCATGCTTAGATGTAAGTTTGAACTATTTATCGTATCAGCAGGGCTTGTTTGATGATTCTTGGTGTTAGTAGGCTTGTTACTGTGCGAGCTATAGTACTTACAAAACACTCACCGAAGAGAAACGTTGGGGCTGATGAGCTCGTGGTACACTTATACTTATCCGTCGTCGATCGACCAATAGCCCTAGCTCCTAAAATTGTAGGCTTAGTGATCGATCAGACAATAGTCGACATGGATACATTCAGGCCTCATTTGGTTCATAGGGTAGGAAAAAAATCGTAGCAAAAGTACAGAGACGTACAACACAAAATCATAGCAGTGCAGAGACGTACTCCCTCCGTTCCAAAATAGATGACCTAGGTGGGCTAGTTTTTCCTAGTGGGTTTCAGTGATATGACGTGGTACAGTGACGCCCAGTCTTTGCGTGTGGTAGCAGTATTGCGGGTACAGTAAGTTTTCTTAAAGAAGCGGAATTCAACGAAGTCATGATGGTTCCTTCGTCCGAACAACTTACAGTGGGAAAGGTTGGGCCTGCGATACGACCGGGGTAGACCAGGATAATTTTGTGCATGGCAGGTGGACCAGGATGGTCGACATCCCACATGTCGGCGAATGAAGGTATTCTTTCTGATATAGAGGACGAGCAACAAGTATTCATTGTTTATTTTTGATGAAAGCTATTGTCTCCACTGTTACGACGGAGGAGTGCGAAACATGGCAGCCCAGTGAACTTGGCATGTGCACCACTCCCTACTTCCTCATGTAATGCTACCATACTGTTGACTATAAGGTTGGCTATAAGGTTACAACTTTTTCTCACTTTCTCTCTATCTATTTCCTCTCAAATGCTTTTTACCTTTCTTTTTCTAGACACAATTGTTTTTTATGCCTTTTTTTAGAATTATTTTTTTATACCTAGGAGCACGTGTAGAGACGGGCTCTTGCAGAGCCCACTCCTTGACTTTGTCAATGCCTCTCTCTCCTCCACATAAGCGGGCTTAGGCCTTGTACAATGGGAGATGCTTAGGGAGATGCTTAGAAAAATAAACCAGGCTTCTCTTAAGCACCAGTGCCTATTGTACAAGGCCTTGTACAAGTAAGCACTAGTGCTTAAGAAAAGCCTGGTTTATTTATCTAAGCATCTTCCCTAAGCATCTCCCATTGTACATGGCCTTATAGCCCAGTTTTTTAGTACTTGCTATGCATGCATGCGGCGGGCAGCTGGCGTCTTGAGGGGCCAGGGCAGTCAGAGCGGGATCTGGAAGTAGTTCGGACTCCAGCATGGCCCACCTCACATTATCACCATATATTTCTTGGAGTCCGTGCGCAGCGGGCGGGCGATCTCTTCTCCCTCCCCCGTTTCTCTCTTCTCAGCCGACGCCCGCCGAGCGATTAGATTTCGGCTATCGATGGTTTATTCAATTACAGTCCCACATGTCAGTGAAATTGCAAGACAACGTGTGTCCCCTCTGGTGAGCGGCGTGCAAGCCGGAATGTCGGGGGGTGCGACGCGTACGAGTCGTAAGTGTGCCGCCTTTTCCTTTAGAACTTGCGAAGCGTAACATTTTCGCGCGATCGATTGATAAAAAAGGCGAGGGCGGTGCTTTCCCGTTCATTAGGCGGGCTAGTTTGAGTGATATGACGTGCTACAGTGCCATCCACTTGCTCCATTTTTATATAAGCAAGAGTTTACACTCTTACGCGAGAGGAGTGCGAAACACCGCGAATCTGATTTTAATCGAGGGATAACTGCTCCCTGCCAAATAATGGAGGACTGTTAGTGATTATAGCATGATAGTTAGGGCATCTCCAGCGCTGGCCCACAAATTTACATCGGCATCTGTCCGAGGAAACTGATGGATGCCATCCGATGCTGCCCGCATACCTTTCGACAACTATATGAACTAACCAAACGAAATTCGCACAAACAAAGCAAATTTCAAATTAACCAGATGAAATTCATTACATTTCGAAAACTTTTCCTACAAACTGGACGAAATTCATTACATATTTCGCAAAAACTGTACTAAAACCTATTGTAAACCTAATCTAAATGATCGCGAGCGCCTGACCACCATGTCCGGCCATGAACCCGAGAAACCGGCCATTGCCTTTGCCTCCTCCTCATCCGCCTCGATAACCTCCTCCTCCGGAGCACAAGGTTTTGAAGATTTCCGCCTCCACGTCGCCGTCAAGCGGCTAATCGGATGCCGATGTTTACCCCACCAAGCTTGGCTTCGACTGAGTGGAGTAGCGGTGGCCTTCCTGGGACCAGAGCGGCGGCGACCTACCGTGTACTACTCTTCCTCGCTGCCGGCTGCGCCTGCGCACGCGCGCCGGCTTCGTGGTCGTGGCAGCGGAGGGCGGCCGGGGGGTTGCCGGTGATCTCCTTCGTTTGCTCTTGCAACAGTACATCGAAGAGAGCTTTGGAGCGCGCCCGGAGCGGAGCCGCCGATGTCCCTCGTCTGCTCCTGCGACAGTATGTCCAAGAGAGCTTCGGAGCGCCAGGAGGCCATGGTTGGAGGGGTGCCAACAGAAGGAAGGGACCGGAGGAGAATAAGTGTGGGTCTTTGGCTATGGCTGGGAGCTGGGGCTCAAGTTAATATAACTGGCAAATGGCAATGAGCCGTGGCAAACAGATGGACAACTGGCGCCGGAGTAGGTTCATCGGGCATGAATGCGGACGCTGCTTCAGTGACTTAACTACAGATGCGTTGGGTTACTGACATGTGGGCCCAACGGGCATCTGGCCCGCATGTCAGTGACACACCAATTGAACCTGCAGTTAAGTCCGGTGAATGCGGCATTGATGTTCTAGAGAGATGGTGACCGTTTCAGGCGGGAAGCGTGCACTATCGATGGAAGGCGTTTCGGTGTGCAGTGGCACTAAGATCGGTCGCTCACGATAGTACATACTCCGTACCATACTACCATAGTACCCTCTCTAGCTAGGCTATTTTATAGATTGTCGTTGTGATGGACGATATACATGAGCAAGGCACTCCGAGTATTAGCGTTGGTGTTGATCCAGGTGAATACATGCTCGGTGTTCGCGTAGGCCTCCATCAAACATCTAAACAGTAATGTCAGGCATCGACGGGGCGCGCAGGTGATGGGCTCGCCGTTTGTGTTGCACCATGAGCAGGACATTGATTTAGAGGGCGACATGCATGCATTAGCATGCTTTGACAGCGCGAGCGTGAGTGTCTAACGCAAAGTATTTCATTTTCATTTAGCTGACGAGGGTGTGTTGCAGCGACGAGTCCGTGGTTTGATTCCCCACATACGCATAATTTTGGTTTTTACAGTATTTCTTTCTCCATTGACAGGTAGGCCCGCTTAGATAGATAAAGAACACGGGCTGATGAGGCGCATGCGGGCTGTTTGACTGGTCAACCAGACAAATACGGAGCTATACGCTGAGCCAGTGACCGTATAATCACCATATCTCGTATACAATGATCGAAGTGAGCTATCAAGACAAGTTCGATGACCGCCAATGCATTTTACTCGGTAATAAATGACCAGTATTGAAGGGGAATCCAAATTTCCTTTGTCTTCTGTCCTTGAGCTCTTGACAAACCAATGCACTATACGGTTGTCCGGCCACTCCACCCTAGAGCTCTCACCAAGTGTCGTTCATGCCACCACGCCGCACACTAACCGGTAAGGTAGCAATGGCATCCCGCCGCGCTGAGTTCCTCGCTGCCCACGACCGCAAACAAAATGGTAGGGAAGCGATGGCATCCCGCCGTGCCGATTTCATCGCCGCTCGCGACCTCACAACTATGTGGGAGGAATTTGAAGATGCCAAGGCCGAATGGTCGGTAGAGCAAGAGGCGGCCAAAGCCATACAGAGGGAGCGGAAAAGTCAGAAAGCACTCAAGAAAAGAGAGGCTCACCGCCACAAGAAAGAAAAAGGACGCACGCACTGCTGCGGAGAGGTCGGCGGAGATCCAAGCACGGTGGGGTGTCGCCAACAAAGCCGGGAAGGAGAACGACGGCGTCTGGCCAGCATGTGAGAAGTAGTAGTACTAGTAGTTAGTGTGTGTGTGTCTGTGTCTGAGTATGAGCATGTACCAGTTCTACTAGTTACTACTGTAGTTTTTAGAGCAAATTACCAGCACATTAGCCTAGACTACATGGAAAAATTCCTATCCTATGCATCAAATGGCATCTCTTTCTCTATAGGAATTGAGATGCATGTCATCTCACTTCCTATGATTTTCATATTCCTATAAAATTCCTATCCTATGAATGAAAGGAGGCCTCTGTTGGAGTAACTACTGTAGCTAGCAGTACCGCTGGTATAGTAGTTTTGTTCAAGAAGCGGAATTCAACGAAGTTATGATGGTTCCTTCATCCGAGCAACTTCAAAGTGGGAAGTGGGCCTGTGATTTGACGGCTCATTAGTCATTGTTATTGCGGCGCGACGACTGGGGTGACTCTCCCTTGGAGTTCTGCATGCATGGCAAGTGGACCAGGATGGTCGACGTCCCACATGTTGGCAAACGGAAGTATTCTTTCCGATATCAAGGAGCAAGGAAACCGCGTGGTATAGTATCAGTGCTGATTGGTTCTAAAAAAATAGTATCACTGCTGATTTACAATTATTTTTTATTTCCGATGAATGCTAGCGTTTCAACTCTTACGATGAAGAGCGCCAAACACGGCACGTGCTGGATGTCCCACACGTCAGCGAAAGGAGTGGGACATGAACAACGTGGTAGAGCCCAGCATAAAAAAACAGCGTTGTAGAGTGTCTCCACTTCTTCCAATTCTGGGTCGGAGACCACACGTAGTAGTACTTAGTGGTATGAATGATACAAAGTGCGACCTGGAGAGAAAGACACGTCTAGTTGGAAGGTCTCGGGGCATACACATAAACAAATATAAAAGTTAATATGTGCCTCCAACTAATATAGTAGTAGTAGAGTACTTAGGCATGTACTCTATAACATCACCGTGCATTGCACGTACAACATTTAGTGGTAGTACATAGTAAGAGACAAATGCTGCCCAAGAGTTCCCTTCTTGACCTACTTTTGGGTGTTTGGTAGAGTGTATGGAGGGTGCATGAGTCCACACTAGTTTAGCACAAATACAGTAGAAGCATGCATGAAGAGAGCATGCATGAAGAGGGGTGTTGAGTTGAGCATGCATGAAGAGGGAACAACTATGATTTTTTAGAGAAAAGGCCATAGCCCGACTTTACAAATAAAGCCACATGGCAGCGTCACAGACGCGAACATAAACATAACCAACAGGCGAAACATCGCGAATTCACCGAACAAATAGTTTGAGACCGGCGAACAAAAGTAAGGTGTACAGGCAACTTGCCATACTCGGCGCGCAGGCCGGAAGGAAGAAGACTAGAACCAAACGACGAGAACAGCGACAACCATGATTAGACGGCGGGATCCAGCCCGGAGATGTGGGATGCCGAAGCCCGAATTTTGGCGATGAGCAAGTCCAGGGCATCCCGATCTTCATCCTTAGTCAATAATCTCCACTGCTGCAATAATATACATGATTTGAAAAGAACGTCAGCAGGCTTAGATGGGAAGATATGCTCAATAGTAAATTTGTTCCTAATAGTCCATAAAGCCCAGCACAAGGCACTCAGGCCGACCTAGAACACCCTCTTGGTAACCCCAACCAAAACTTTGGCTAGGTTTCTAAGCTCAGAGAATGAGGAAGGGTTCCAAGAAACCTGTAGCCAAGATCTGACACAACTCCAAACCAACTTGGCCAACACGCAATGGAAAAAGATGTGTTCCGAGTTTTCCAAGGTACCGCACAGATGACAGAACTCCGAGCCTGGCCCATTGCGCTTGTGAATTTGGTCAGCCGCCAGGAGGCGGCCTCGAAAAGCTTGCCAAAGGAAAATTTTAATCTTAGGTGGCACTTTGGATTTCCAGACACAAGAAAATGTGCTCGAAGGGGTACCACCGATAAGCCTAGAGTACAACGACTTAACCGAAAACCTGCCAGAGGCTGAATGAGGCCAAACCACAGTATCAGACGACTCCGAGAGCACAGAGAAGAGGGCAGAGAGACTTTGCCAGTCTTCCAACTCTTCACGAGACAGGGAACAACGAAAAGCCAGATCCCAGTTATTTGCCGCCACCTCCGTGATGGAGATGTCCAGTTTAGGACAGTACGAAAACAGAACCAGAAAACTAACAGCTAGAGGTGCATCCCCAGACCACCAGTCCAGCCAGAAGCGGACCGCAGTCCTGTTACCCATGATAAATTTAACATGCTCCAAGAAAATAGGCCTGATTTTGACAAGGTTCTTCCAGAATTGAAATCCGCGACGAGCGGTGGCAAAAACGGGCTAGAGTGTAAGTATTTATCCTTGAGAATCAAAAACCAAAGGGAATCGGCCCCGCTAGTAATAATTTTCCACCACCACTTAATTAGCAAACATTTGTTCATCACTTGCGTATTAATAATGCCTAACCCCCTGAGGTTTTTAGGCTTACACATAAATTGCCACTTGACCAGCCTATATTTCCGTTTGTTGTCCGCGGAGTTCCAGTAAAAGGCTCCCCTATGTTTGTCAAAGCCAGCATGAACGCCAGCCGAAAGAAGATAAAATCCCATAAGGAACATAGGAAGAGAAGATAAGCAGAAATTAATTAGAGCAACTTTGCCAGTGTTGGTATTATATCTCCCCCTCCAAGGAAGCACCCTGTTTCCCACCTTAGCGACCGTCGGAGCAAAATCCTTAGCGTGGAGCATGACAGGAGAAATTGGAAGGCCTAAATACTTGAAAGGGAAGGAGCCCAAGGAACAATTAAGAAGCCTGGCCACCCACAAGGCTTCCGCATCATCAACACCCGTCACTAAGACCTCACTTTTCGAGAAATTAATCTTAAGACCCGAGACAGCTTCAAAACATAGCAAGATGAATTTAAGGTTGGCAATACATGAGTCGTCCAGTTCCACCATGATAATTGTGTCATCAGCATATTGCGAATGAGATACCCCATCCGGGAGTAGATGGGAGATCACTGGAATGTTGTGACCACATTGGGCCGCCCTAGTGAGCATGCAAGAAAAGGCATTGGCCACAAAATTAAAAAGAACAGGGGAGGCAGGATCCCCTTGACGGAGGCCTCTGCCATTGGCGAAGAAATTACTAACTAACCCATTCACTGAAACGGCAGTATGGCCACCCGAGACCAACTGTATGACATGATGAACATAAGCTCCGTCGAAGCCTTTCGCAAGCAAGACCTGCTTGAGGAAAGACCAACTAATCGAGTCATAAGCTTTCTCAAAATCTAACTTAAGGATAATCGCTTTAGCTCTCCGAGAGTGAAGGTTGTGCACAATCTCGTGCAAAGATAAGATACCATCTAGGATGAAACGACCTTTGATGAATGCAGATTGGAAGGGGCTGATAACTCTATGAGCAACCGGGGACAGTCGATTCGCAAAGCCCTTAGCAGGAAATTTTGCAAAGTTATTGATCAAAGCAATAAGTCGGAATTGAGATATTAATTCAGCACCCTTAACCTTGGGGATCAGGGAAATAACTGCGTAGTTCAGGCGGGAGATATCGATAGTACCAAGACAAAAGCCCTGGATGACATTGCAGACCAGCTATTTCAACTGAGGCCAGAATCTCCGAAAGAAAGGAATAGAGAAGCCGTCTGGCCCAAAGGCAGCATTAGGATTAGCAGAATTAACTACATCCCATATTTCCTGATCATAAAGGGGAATCATCAATGAGGCATTTTCCTCAGGAGAAATTTTTAGGCCTATGTTCCAGAGGGATGGGGAAATAGAGAAGCCCGAAGGAGGCTTAGCCCCCAGCAGCGCAGAAAAGAAGTCCACCACGTGAGCCATAATAGCATACTGATCCGAAGAGCGTGCACCATTAATAATCAGGCTATTGATACCACAGCGCCTTCTCCTACTGTTTGCGATCGCAAAGAAATAAGCCGTAGGGGAGTCACCTTTTAGAGTCCAATTGAGATTGCCCCGCTGGCGCCAATAAACCTCAGCCTGGTAGTGCAACTGCATTAATGCGGCCTCAAGGTTATATCGAACCGCCCAGCCATCATCAGAGAGCCCAGTGGAGTCGGCCGCCAGATCAAGAGACGCGATATGTGCCTCAAGGAAGATTTTGGATCGCTGATCCCCCGCCGCACGATTGCGAGACCAACCTCTAAGAAATTTATGCAGGTTGTAGGAGCACGAGTGCAAGTCATCCAGTGGCCCAAAGGAGCGAGCATTAGAGGAGAGAAGGAGGGAAATCTTCGTGGCCACCATCTCGATAAAACAATCAACAATCAGCCAAGAGGCGTCAAATTGCAATCTAGCCGGAGGTCTAAGATTAGTCGAACCGTCATCAAGGATTAAGGGGGTATGATCAGAACCAACGATGGATTTGGCGCCGAGGGAGGCCCTAGGAAACATGGAATCCTACCTGGGACATATGAAGACACTATCAAGCACTGACCAAATAGGATTAGCCTGGTGATTGGACCAAGTAAAGCGAGCTCCGCCCCGGGGAAGTTCACGAATAGCATTGGCGCTGATAAAATCGTTAAAGGCACTCGCCAGAGGCTAAAAAGATATCGTTGCTTTTATCAGAAGGACAACGAAGGAGATTAAAGTCACCCCCGATAACCATCGGGAGATTGCAGGACTCGATCTTCACAGAAAGCTCATTGAGAAATAAAGGGGACAAAGAATGATCAGCAGGCCCATATACCATGATAAACTCACAGAGGGTATTCATAGCTTTATGACAAACTACAAAACTAGCCCAAAAGATCCCATGGTCAAATGCAACAAAATCAAAAATATCTTTATTAGAGCCTACCAAGATCCCACCCGAATGACCCCAGGCAGGTAGCATGTGCGAGTCGAATCTGTCCATGCCCACGATAGCAAAAAGATCATTAGGGGAAAAAGCTTCCTTAAAGGTTTCAACCAGCCCCACGAAATCAATAGAGTTAGATTGGGCCAGATCTTTAAGTTGGTCGCGGCGCCCCCTAGCACCGAACCCTCTAATATTCCAAAATAAAGCCCTCATTTGTAAGATAAGTTTTTAATGCGGAGACTCAACCTGCTAGGAGCCGCGCAGGATTTAGCTCATTTGGTCGTGCCCCTCCTGGATAAGATGGGTTGGGGCTGGCCACTACCAGCTTCCACACCCGCCTCCGCACCCTGAGTACTACTAGATTCAACAGCCAAAGAGCAACGGCCTCTTTAGCTTTAGAGATGGCCGCCTAAGCCACCTCGTTAGCCCGAATGATTGCAAGAAGAGAACTAGGAGAGCCAACAGAAGTATCTACCACCACTCCCACATCCGACATAATATTTAAAAGAAGATCATCCAAAAGAGAAGGTAAAACTAGCCGAACAGGGGAAGAAACAGAAGAGGGGGCGGGAGGAGTACCTGGGGGGAAGATCCTTCGCCGCAGCCCGCTTCATCGCCCGCTCCATGATAGAGCCGCCCGAGTTAGCCACCCGCCTGCCTTTGCAAGCCATGGACGCAGGAGACCGAATCACAGGCGACCGAGCAGCGGGAGATGCCGGCGGAGGGACCGAGCGAGACATAGACCCCATGTCCTTGTCGAGACGACGGCATACCCCAGTCATGGATTGCTTCGAGCCCGACGAAATTCTGCTCTTAGCTGAGAATTACCACACTGAAGATTTCTTCTTCTGCAGAGACTGGGCTCCCACCACGTCACGGACAGGAGAGGTAGGCAGATCCTCAATTCCCGAGCGAGTGGGGGAGAGCGGCCGGACCGGAAGGTTGGAGCAGGCACCAGACATGGGGGTAGCCGACAAAGGAGGGTGCTTCGGTATATCATCACCAGCAGCAGAGTCCATAGGGGCAGCAGTAGGATTCGCTACATCCTCGCGGGGCGCAGTACCAGAGGGAGCTTGGGAATGAAACAACTCACGTTCAAACTCAGCCAAACCATCCCACTCAGATTGGGTGAAACGGAGGTTAGATCCATTGCTCTGATTGGTACCACCCATAGATCCATCCCCCTCCTTATCACGCTTGTCCGAAGGGTTCAAAGGGGGAGGAGGGGGAGGTGGAGGTTGAAAAGCAGCCACCCCCTCCACCCGCACCCGAAGTCTGATACCATTGGGGGAGGGGAAGATATCAATCATGCCATGCACCCGCTCTGGATCCACACACCAAACCTTCATCCTAGCAGGGCCAACCTTGTTCAAGGATTCCTCATCCACCTCCACGGGCTTCCCAATAAAAACCCCAAACGCCATGAGAAAGGTAGACGAACGAAGACCAGCAGGAAAGTCATCAATCAGGACCCAGATCTGGGAGAGAGGCCCAACTGTCATACCATTGCAAGACGCCGATTTGACAGAGACCACCAATTGGTTGAGGGGCAAAGTGAAACTCTTACATGAAGCAATCATCTGCAAGCACTCCTTGGAGGGAAACACCACCGAAAACTTCGTGTCCGAGATCTGCACCACTTGCCAATCCCACCCTACCTCATCCCAAATGCGAAGCCGTTCAAGAAGAGTTTGGGGCGAGATCTTTTGGTCCTTCACAGTAACAATCGCAGCATTGGAGAGTGAGGGAGCCACCTCCAGAACAGGAAGATCACTGTCGAAAGCGAGGAAGGCGCAACCGGGGAGGTCCGCGCCAAACTGAAGAACCGAGGGAGGTTTCTGCATATTCATGCAGTTGACTGTGAGGTGACCATCGGAGCGACAGATCAAGCAGAACGGGGGGTTGGTGCATCGAGATTGGAAATGGCCAGGCTTGTGGCAGGCAAAGCAGGTAAGCGCAGAGGGGTTTCTTTGGGAAGCAGAGGAGGGGCGGGGTTGCGGAAGCGACGAGGGAGGGGCAAGCATCCCGTCTCCCACCCCCAAAGAGGGAGGCGCCCCGCAGGGCGGGCTGGGGGGCCGACGCAACGACCCTGCGAAGGACCAGGGCGGTGGACGAGATCCAGCACCGGCACCAGCCGGGCGAAGAGGAGGGGGGAAACGCGTCGGAGCAGACGAGCCACGCCCCACGCCGAGGGCAGGCACAGAGCCAGACGAAGAAGAAACCCCAATGCCGGAGGCCGCCGCCGCCTCCCACGGATCCAGCGCCGGAGAGAGAGAGGGGCCAGATCCAGATCCCTGCGGACTAGACCCAGGCGCGTGCTCCCGCTCCGAGCGCTGCATCCAATCCGGACCCACAGCCCAGGCCGCACGGTCACGAGCCACCTGCTCGCGCACCGCCTGCTCCGCCTCCAGCTTGGAGCGGAGCGAAGCCTCGAGCTCCAGATCCACCGCAGAAGCAGGGGAGTCCTCGCGGCGGCGCTTCTTGCCCGAGACCGCCTCGCAAGAAGATCCCCGAGACTTGTCCATGGCGAGCACCGCAGCGAAAAGGGAGGAGAAGTGGAGGACGAGGGCTAGATCTGACGAGGCGACGAATGGGGAGACGGTGATGGCGCAGATCGGAAGAGGAAGTCGGAAACCCTAGCAAAGGGGGAAACGACCCGCGGGGTATCCATATATAGCCCGACCGAGCCGTGCCCACCTGGGCCCGACGCGTAAGATGGGCTGAAGAGGGTTTGGGAGCAGGAACCAGACTGGGGGCCTAACTGGGCCGGAAGAGACAAGGGGGGGGGGATTCATCAACTGAAGAGAGAGGGGGGAGGAGTGGGCCCACTGGGCAGAGCCGAAGCGATAGGCCCAACAGGCCCAAACGGGGGGACGGCCCGTGACCCACTGGCCACCGAGGCGAAATCCAGATCTAGGGCACATGACGCTAGCGCCACCAGCGACGAGGCAGCCGAGGAGATAGCAGGGGAGCGAGATGGAGAGCCTCCGAGCTCCCCGTCAGGCGCACCGCCCAGAATCCCAGGCCCAGGGGAAGCAACAAAAAACTTACCGAACTTACGTCGACGGTGAGAAACCCGGATCCAGCCAGCATCAGGCGAAGCCGCAGCCACCGGCCGTCCCCAGCCACCAGGGGCAAACTTGCGGGAGCGGGGCACGACAAGGGGTGGCGCAGCCCGCCCAGGACAAGCCGAAGGGCAGCGGGGGGAGGAGGCATCCGACCGCGATTCCTCCTCATCGGACGTGAGGGCCTAGAAACGAGATCCAAGCGCAGGAAGCGGAGAAGGCGGCGGAGAGAGCACCACCGGCGTGTAGGCAGGGGAGGGGTGGGAGGGAGCACCGATGAGAAGGGAGGGGGAGGCCGAACCACAACCGGCGAACGGGGTGGGGGGACTGGGCGACTAGGGCGAGAGGGGGAGGAGGTAGGAAGGGGATCCATCTGGCCCGACCTCGAAATGACCACTGCATGGAACAACTATGATGAGACGAGAACACAACCAAACGCACCCTATATGCCACACATGTTCATACCATTTGTGCCTTTCTACTTCACTTACTGCGCTACATTACTCAGGTTCGTACGTCCACTCCTGGGTACATGTCCGTCTTGTAGTTCCAGTCCCACGTGTTCTTCATATAGATGGAACGATCCTTGCATAACACATGCACCTTGATGCTAGATGTCTCACGTGTTGGCAAAAGGATGAACAAAGCTCACGTAAAAAAATAGAGTGGAAGAACATAGATTCCCGACGACCGAGAAGGAGCAAGGAACCTCGTGGTGGAGTGTATGCACTCATAATATTTAGTATTATTCAGCGATATAAAATCAACCAATCATCTCCACAGTGGACTGGAAGAGTATGAGACACGGCAGCCTAGTGTAGTTACATCATACTAGTACATGGCTAACCCACGCTATCACCATATTTCTTGGCTTCCGTGCGACACCTATCTCCTAGTGTAGTAATCTAGCAGCCTGTATTGCTTCTCCCTCCTTGTCTCTATCAAAGTGCGGCGGGCTGGCGTTTTTGCCATCTATTGAGGTCGGTTAACTCATCACATGTTAGCGACATGCCAAGAGCATTCTAAAAAAAATTCCTTTCACGTTCCATTTTCAAAAAGAAAAAAAATCCTTTCATGTACGAATTTGACTGTATGCTTTGAGCAACTTTCATGTCCTATACCGCTCCTGTTTGATACTCTCACTTAGCTAGAGGTTAGACTAACTCATGACTAACCCTGAACTAACTGTAGCCAAAGAGGTGTTGATTTTTTAGTGGTCCCAGTGAGAACTATCTCCAGTTAGCACCTCTTGGGTGGGATAGTTTTTTTGGTGGGTTCGGTGCAACTTGCTCCAATTTAAACCCTCATGCATGGATACTTTAGGGCTATTTGAGCCCCAACTAGCGCAAACTAACTCCAACCCATGGATCCAAACAGGGCCTATGGCCAGTCTTGACGCGGAGCAGTCGCGTGGACCGGGAAGCGGCGCTCTCTCGGCCGTCACTGAGGGAGTCCTGGACTAGGGGGTGTCCGGACAGCTGGACTATCATCGTCCGCCGGACTCCGAGACTATGAAGATACAAGATTGAAGACTCCGTCCCGTGTCCGGATGGGACTTTCCTTGGCGTGGAAGGCAAGCTTGGCGATACGGATATGTAGATCTCCTACCATTGTAACCGACTTTGTGTAACCCTAGCCCTCTCCGATGTCTATATAAACTGGAAGGCTTTAGTCCGTAGGACACAACAACCATTACAACAATCATACCATAGGCTAGCTTCTAGGGTTTAGCCTCCTTGATCTCGTGGTAGGTCCACTCTTGTACTACCCATATCATCAATATCAATCAAGAAGGAGTAGGGTTTTACTCCGTCGAGAGGGCCCGAACCTGGGTAAAAACATCGTGTCCCTTGTCTCCTGTTACCATCCGCCTAGATGCACAGTTCGGGACCCCCTACCCGAGATCCGCCGGTTTTGACACCGACATTGGTGCTTTCATTGAGAGCTCCCATGTGCAGTCACCGATAGGAAGGATGCCTCCTCCCGTCTTCAAGGACGGTATTTTCGCCAAAGGAGCCTTGGTCGCCGGCCAAACTGTCTGGCTAGGTGGTTTTCTTATGACCGCCTGTCCGGCCACCGCTTCGACAATGACCTCTCAAGTCGTCAAAAGCAATCTTCACGTCAGCTCGGAATTCGCCGAGCGGCTGGATCCAATAGAGCTCTCGTTCGTAAACGAGCTCTTGGATTGCATCGCCGCCCTGGGAGTCGCTATAGACTAAAATCAGATTGGGCTTAAAACCGATCTGAGAGAGATTAACTCTCCCCAGGTCACCCACCACGTCGCAGTGGTAGAGGAACAATGCGGCGACTCTTCTCCTGTATTGAAAACTAGTCATGTCTGGGCTGCCGAACCCTCCATGCCGGATTCCCACGGAGGGACGGATTTCGATCAAGAACTGAACCTGAAGTCAGGCATTGGACCGGACTCGTTGGACAACGTTCCACTTTCCAAGCTTCCAAATTCGGAAACTTCTCGGCCCTTGAGCCTTGAGATGGGTAGGGTTCCAGACTCAATTCCACCCACCCGCCCAGACATATGCAATCTATCTCTAATCCGGCAAGAGCCCACTGAAACAGTACATCATTACTGGGCCAGATTCCTGCTGGTTATGGACAGGATAAAGGACTACCGAGAGGAAAACACAGTCTCAATCTTTTGCAATAATTGCACGGACGAGGGAATCTTGAACGCCATCAGCCGTCGTGAAGTTACACGCTTCGCCGACCTGGCGTCCATAGTATGAAAGTACTATGCGATGGAGAGTTTCCGGAAAACCGAAATTAAGTTTTGGTACAATCCGGCCCCGAACACAACCCCAGTCCGCAACAAAAGGGTGCATTACACTCAGGCACCGGGTACAAAAACCAAAAAGCAAAAACCCCATTAAGGGCATGGAACCGTACTGGAGGGGTGGCTTAGCGGACCCTGTAAAATTCACAGTACAGAGGGCGCCACCCCAACACATAGCCTTCGAGCATGTTGGATATTACGGCAGGTGGCCAAAAGTGGCTAGAAGCTTCTAGCCCCGGAAAACCACTCCAACAATACCGGTATGGTATCAACAGTCTTCGAGACCTTCGCATCAAATAATATGCGGAAACGAACAATCCGCAGCCTCGCCGAAGTCTACCAAGTAGAAACAACAAATCCATGGAGCGATACAGCCATCACCTTCAACGCCAACGATGAAGCTAAATTCCGAACATCCCGAGCACGGCCCGCACTGGTACTTAGTCCAATAGTGGACGACTTTCGACTCACAAAGGTCCTCATGGATGGCGGCAGCGGATTAAACCTCATCTACGAGGAAACTCTTCAAAAAATGGAAATAGACTGGAGCCGCATTGAGTGAAGCAGCACAACCTTCAGAGGAATAATCCCTAGCCGGGAAGCGCGCTGCACCGGAAAAATCACACTCGATGTGGTGTTCGGCTCGCCGGACAATTACAGATCCGAAGAAGTCACGTTCCAGGTTGCCCCGTTCAACAGCGGATATCACGCTATATTAGGACGAGAGGCATTCACAATTTTTCAAGCTGTACCCCACTACGGGTACATGAAGCTCAAAATTCCTGGGCCCGGTGGAATAATCACTCTCGTTAGTGATCCGGACATAGCACTCCGCGCCGAAAACAAGACAGCCGCATTAGCCCTGGAGGCACTATCCGAAGCCCTAGCGGCAGAAGAACTCACCGCGCTACGCTCTACGGTGAATAGGGACGATGTGATACTCGATAAGAGATCCAAGTCCACCTCCTTTAAACCAGCGGATGAAATAGTAAAATTCCAGGTCCATCCAACGGACCCGACAAAGACGGCCTCCATCGGGGCACAGTTGAACCCTGATGTAGACGCTGCACTGCGAGAATTCCTTCGGAAAAATTGGGACATCTTCGCCTGGCACCCTTCAGATATGCCGGGAATCCCACGCAGATTGGCAGAGCACAGCCTAAACATCCTAAAAGGATTCAAGCCAGTCAAACAGGCTCTTCGATGATTTTCCGAACCCAAAAGACAGGCAATGGGAGAAGAGCTAGCCAAAGTATTGGAAGCCGGATTCATCAGAGACATCAAACATCCGGATTGGCTAGCAAACCTGGTAATGGTACCAAAGAAGGACAAATCCTGGCGCCTATGTGTCGATTTTAAAGACCTCAACAAGGCTTGCCCAAAGGATCCCTTCCCCCTCCCTCGCATCGACCAAATAATCGATGCTACCGCAGGACACGATTCATTGTGCTTCCTTGACGCATACTCCGGCTACCATCAAATCAAGATGGCAGAAGCAGACCAAGCCGCAACGGCATTCATTACTCCATACGGACCATTCTACTTCAACACAATGCCCTTCGGACTCAAAAACGCCGGCGCAACATATCAGCGCATGATTCAGACATGTCTGGCCACCTAGATCGGCAAAACAGTAGAGGCATACGTAGACGACGTAGTCGTCAAAACCAAACACGTCGAAACTCTAGTAGATGATTTGAGGCTCACATTCGACAACCTCAGAGCATATGACATCAAGCTGAATCCGGATAAATGTGTTTTCGGAGTACCGGCCGGAAAGCTCCTGGGCTTCATTGTATCCGGTAGAGGAATTGAAGCAAACCCAGCTAAGATCCGAGCTCTGTCACAACTAGATATTCCAAAAGACCTCAAACAAATACAAAAATTGACAGGATGCGTGGCGGCTCTAAGCCGCTTTATCTCCCATTTAGGAGAAAAGGCATTGCCCCTCTATCGCCTCCTTAGGCGCACCGAACACTTCGAGTGGACGGATGCTGCCACTGCCGGACTCGAAGAAATAAAAGCCATATTGGCAACAAATCTGGTCCTGGCTGTGCCCAACCTGGGCGAACCAATGTTATTATACATCGCAGCAACACACCAAGTTCTAAGCGCGGTACTCGTCGTCGAACGAGAGACAGAAGGGCATAAATTCCCTCTTCAAAAACCAGTGTACTACGTATCCACTGTGTTAACCCCCTGCAAGTCCCGTTACCCGCACTATCAAAAGATAGCGTATGCGGTGTTCATGGCATCCCGGAAGCTCCGACACTACTTTCAAGAGTGTTCGATAACAGTGTCCTCCGAAGTGCCCCTCAACGACATCATAAACAACCGCGACGCGACGGGCAGGATTGCAAAATGGGCCATTGAGCTCTTACCATTCGATATAACTTACAAACCTCGGCGAGCTATAAAGTCACAAGTTTTGGCTGACTTTGTCGCTGAATGGACCGAAGCCGAACTCCCTAAAGAGTATGGCACATACTCCAATTGGATTATGCACTTCGACGGCTCTAAAATGTTGGCCGGATTGGGGGCTGGCATCGTATTGATGTCCCCAACCGGGGACACAGTCCAATACGTACTTCAGATAATGTACACGGACTCCAACAACGCAGCCGAATATGAGGCCCTTTTACATGGCCTCCGGATGGCAATCTCCATGGGCATTCAACGCCTAGAGGTGCGCGGGGATTCAAACCTTGCAATATCCCAAGTAAATGGAGACTTTGATGCCAAGGATCCAAAAATGGCAGCATATCGTAACGCTGTCCTAAAAATGTCAGCTCGGTTTGACGGACTTGAATTCCACCACGTAGCCAGGGATAATAACCAAGCGGCCGACGTATTGGCACGCATCGGTGCAAAACGTGACGCTGTCCCTCCAAACATCTTCCTGGAACGGCTGTTTAAGCCATCCGTACTATGGGAAGAGGAGCCCGGAAACAACAAACTGGAAGCAGCCACACCAACCGACACAGAGCAATCTGACATAACCGGCGATTCAGCCGATGAAACAACACCTTCAGCCCACGACATAATGGCAGTAATCGCCCCGTGGACAGAGCCATTCCTAGCCTACTTGCTTAGGCAGGAACTTCCCGAAGACCAAAATGAGGCCCGCTGCATAGTCCGGCGATCTAAAGCCTACAAGGTCCATGAGTAAGAAAAGCACAACCGGAGTCCTTCAAAGGTATATCTCCGAAGAGGAAGGGCGAAACCTTCTGGCTAAAATTCATGCCGGACTAGGCGGACACCACGCAGCAGCTCGGGCCCTTGTAGGAAAGGCATTCCGTACAAGATTTTATTGGCCGACGGCCCGGACAGATGCTCAGGATTTAGTCCAAAGATGCATCGGTTGTTAGCTCTTTGCTAATCAGAGCCATATGCCACCCACCGCCCTCAAAACTATACCCATTACCTGGCCGTTCGCGGTCTGGGGGCTTGACATGGTTGGACCCCTTAAAGGGGGAACCCACAAGCAAAGGTACCTATTGGTCATGGTGGATAAATTCACCAAATGGATAGAGGCCAAGCCAGTCAAAACGGCAGAGTCCGGACCAGTGATAGACTTTATCTCCGGGGTAGTACACCGTTATGGTGTCCCCCACAGCATAATCACCGATAACGGCACGAACTTCACGGCCGACGAGGTTAAATCATGGTGCAAAAATATGGGCATTAAGCTCGATTACGCTTCAGTCTATCATCCTCAAACCAACGGTCAAGTGGAACGAGCGAACGGTCTAATAATGAGCAGCATCAAACCCAGACTAGTGCGGTCACTTACAAAATCTGACACGCACTGGGTAGAGGAGCTAGACTCCGTACTCTCGGGGCTGCGGACAACGCCCAACCGTACTAGCGGATTCACACCATTCTTTATGGTATACGGCGCAGAGGCAGTTCTGCCCTGTGACATCATTCATGACTCACCTCGAGTGCGCATGTACGAAGAAAGAGAAGCCGAGCTGGATCGGCAGGACAGCTTGGACGCATTGGAGGAAGAGCGCGACGTCGCCAAGGCTCGTTCCGCATTCTATCAGTAGCAGGCTCGAAGATATCAAAGCAGAGAAGTACGGGCCAAGACTTACAATGTTGGCGAACTAGTTCTACGCCTGCCGGACAAGAAGAAGGACAAACTCAAGCCCAAATGGGAGGGCCCTTTCATCATCGATCAAGTCCTGACCGGCGGAGCGTACCGTCTACGAAATGCGTCAGACAACCGGCTCGAGCTGAACCCATGGAACGCAGCCCGCCTCCGAAGATTCTATGCCTAGCGCCGGACTAAGAGTTCGTCCCTTTCCCCCGTCCAAACTTTTACATTGCAGCTGTCTTTTGTTTCTCTTTCTTATCTCAACCCTTTTTCTAAAAAGCCCTTAAAGGCCTACTTGCGCATTTTTCGCATTCACTTGATGTGCCATCTGCACTCATTATACCTAGGGGCTTCTTTACCAGAAGCTTAATTATAAGGGCTTCATGCCCAGCACATGTGTCAAGCTTCCACATGTACCTTTTATTCACCATTATATGCATCGATATGACTTAAGTTTTGGCCAAGCTGGGTTGCCTGGCTCCTGTGCTTACCCCTACGTTCCCGATTGTTCGGCTAGGAGGTAAAGGGAGCACCTCTGCGATTGTTACTGCCGGGTCAGCCGGATGTGTACCTCAGACTGGGTGAAGCCGAAAGCTAGCGTTCTTAAGGGATTATTCGGTCGGTGACTTGAAAGATGATTTTCTACCTACTTATTTATCTGCCCGCAGATGTTTTTCTGCTTTTTTCGCAATCCGGACATGCACTTTAGGGCATGCCTCCCAGGGAAAGGAACCCTTAACGGAACTATTCTCCCTGGAAGATGTTTCTCACTAACCATGTAATATATTATAACTAGTTGGGCACTTGTCTGATAAAGCACTAATGACCCCTACGCCTGGTCTCCATGCATACCCCGGTTGTTTCTTAACCGAGAAGGTATTCGGACACACTCCGGACTCTAGGGTCCCGAGGTTGAAGCGAAAAGGTTGGCAAAGACAAATGATCTACAATCCGGCTAGAAGGCATTTCACATGTCATTTTAAAATACATTGTCAAATCTACTGACTGTATTCCTCCTCAATCCCGTCTAACAGGCCGTCTAATTTACAGTCCCATTGGGAAAATTTAGCGGCCAACTCTACTTGGCCGTATACTAAACTCACAGGGATCTCCTTCCCATCGGGCCCCACAGGTCCGACTTTGGCCATGTGGTTGGGATTCGCTTCTTGTACCGTGTCTTCACCATGGCCCAAGCCTCCCTGGCACCTTGGTGGCAGGACGAAATCTTCCATAAACGGAAGCGCTGCCGCACTCCCTGAAGCTTCTCCGCAAGCTCCCCAAGGCCCTCGGGTAGGGAGAGGGCTGGCCATAAAGCCTGGACGACGCCGCTCATTGCCTGCCGAACTCGTTCGAGCAGCTGCAACAGCTCGGGAAGTTGATCACCCGTTGATACGGGCATCTCCTCTGCAGGGCGACCTGTGAGTATACCTACAAAACATATTTTGTCAATTGACTTCCTCGCCGAACTCTTCTTTTCAAAGGAGTCCGCTCAAGCACTTACTATAGATGCCGCAACGAAGCCGCTTAGTCTCCTTAACGGAGCCGGACAGCTCGGCCCGAACACCTTTTAGCTCTTCTCCGAGCTGGGCGTGGGCATCCTGGAGCTTGTTCCTTTCCTGCTGCACCCTATTCAGCACCCTCTCGCCGGCCTTCAACTGGCGCAGTAGTTCTTGCCTATCCGGACCTTGTCCGGCAGCACCTGCAACGTCATTATTAGACTTGCACGCACGCCGCACACCACTTATCTTTTTAAAATAATGTGTTACCAGGAGGGGTCTCTGTGTTTCCTCCTGCGGTAGCAAGTGCGGCCTCGAGTTGGGCCTTGCACTCTTGCAGCTCCTGAGACAGTTGGGCACTCTTCTCCGTAAGACCCTGCGTTTCAAATGATCCTTAAATCAGTTAATATAACTACTTTAAGTCTCGGGGGCTACTGGCATATACAACTATTAAATTCTCTTACCCGTATGTCTTTTACATACTGCTCCGTGGCTCTGGTAAAACCATCTTGAGCAGCACGGAGGTGCGCGTCCCCCGCGTTAAAGGCATTCAACGCCTCAGGGGAGAAGCACGTGTCACGAAATACTGTCCGGCGGCGCCTGTGGCTCATCGCGCTCTCCACCTCTGACTTGGTGGCGGACAGTCTGTCGGCATCCTCCATTGGAGGAGTGTCCGGCTCGCGCCTTGCGCTCGCCTCCCCCTCCAGACGAGGTGCTGGAGCCTGGCTGGTAGAGGTTGGATTGGCAACCTCTACGCCCGCAGTCCGGCGGGCGCTTTTTCTCCTACAAAAGTCATGAGCACTCAAACGCTTCCTAGGAACGTTGCTCCAAATAATTAACTGTGAGCCATACCTTTGCGGCGACGTTTTAGTCCGCGCCGTGCTCCTCTTCCGCCTACTGGTCCGGACTGGCCTTTGTTGGTCAGCCGCCGCGGGCTCGGCTTCCCGCCTTGAAGGCGCTTCCTGCAAAACACCATCGTATGCGAAGGTCAGAAATGAGCAAGGAAGACATAATGGTGTCGGGACTTCGGTCACAATCACCTGGGAAGCCGGATATAGTCCGGGGTAGTCAGCCGTAATGGCGACTAAAGCATTATCCATGCTGAGCTGGTGGAACACCCCGTCGAGTAGCTCCACTTTTATGTCCGGATCCTCTTCGGAGGCCGGATCCTGGGATCTCTCTGGATCCTTGGGTTGCGGAGCTGGACTTAGCATGTCCTCCACAACCCGACGCAGCTCTTGCGTTGAAAACGTGATATAAGAAATTTAAACTTTGAAGGCATGGGTCGGGCCCTTAAAATGTTCGCTTACCCAACGCCGAGGGTTATTCATGGAGAACCCATTTAGCGGGTTCGTCTGGAGAAAGTCCTCCTTCTCCCCCTTGTACAGGCCGGACAGGATCTTCACCAGATCCTCGGCCGAATCCGGTCCTTTGCGGCCATGATGGGTGGCATCGTCTTCCCCGTTGAAATCCCACATGGGGTGGCCCCTCTATTGCAGTGGCTGCACCCCCCGCGTAATGCATGTTGCCATGACTCCAATCATGGTCAACCCGGAATGGGCCAGTAATCTTATCCGGCCCATCAAATAATGGACGCTCTTGTCTTCCTCCAGTTGGGGGCTCCGCGGGCGCCAACTAAGGTGCTTCTTCATAGGAGCATTACTGAACTCCGGGAGGCCGATCCGAACAGGGTCCGGCAGCGGAGCGTCTTCTATGTAAAACCATTCCGAAGGCCAGTCTTCGGACGCCTTCTTAGGGGTTCCGGATGGATATCCGGTCCCGGCAATGCGCCATATTTCGGCGCCGCCCACTTGATATATGGACCCCTCGTGAGAGTGGGGTACAAGGCAGAACAACCTCTTCCACGGTGCAAAATGGGGCTCGATGCCCAGAAATAGCTCGCAAAGAGCTACGAAGCCCGCGATATGCAGGATAGAGGCGGGCGTGAGGTGATGGAGTTGGAGTCCGTAGAACTCCAGGAGCCCGCGGAGGAACGGATGTATAGGAAATCCGAGCCCCCTTATCAGATAGGGGACGAAGCATACCCGCTCCCCTTTGTTGGGACTTGGGGTAGCCTCCGCTTGCTTCCCACCTTGGTAGGTGGCCAACCCGGCTCGAACCGGGACCATGAAGGCCGGAGGGAGATATCCCTTTGCTTGGAGCGTCACCAGCTCGTTGTGCGGGACAGAACATCTCCGCCAGTCTCCTGGCAGTGGGCTGGGAGCGCGAGAGGAGGAGCCGCGTCGACGGTCCATGATGGAATCGATTTTTTTTTGGTCGGAGGCGCTCCGATGAGTACTCGCGGAAGGAAGATGGTGTGATTTGAATCTGGATTCTTGCCTCTCTTATAGGTAGATTATTTGCACAGCTAGCGGGTAAAAACATAAAAGATACCCCGGCTTTTCGCATTCATGCGACGCGTGGAAGATGGCCATTATTGGGCGTGGAAGCCAAGAAGCGCAACATTGATAAGGAAGCCGGACACTGTTCGGCAAACGCACGGAATTTGGAGGAGAACCCGCCTTGCAACGCCGAAGACTATATACGCGCCGGACTTATCGTCATTGAAGCCTGGTTCGGGGGCTACTGAGGGATTCCGGGACTAGGGGGTGTCCAGACAGCCGGACTATCATCGTCCGTTGGACTCCGAGACTATGAAGATACAAGATTGAAGACTCCGTCCCGTGTCCGGATGGGACTTTCCTTGGCGTGGAAGGCAAGCTTGGCGATACGGATATGTAGATCTCCTACCATTGTAACCGACTTTGTGTAACCCTAGCCCTCTCCGGTGTCTATATAAACCAGAAGGCTTTAGTCCGTAGGACACAACAACCATTACAACAATCATACCATAGGCTAGCTTCTAGGGTTTAGCCTCCTTGATCTCGTGGTAGATCCACTCTTGTATTACCCATATCATCAATATCAATCAAGCAGGAGTAGGGTTTTACCTCCGTCGAGAGGGCCCGAACCTGGGTAAAAACATCGTGTCCCTTGTCTCCTGTTACCATCCGCCTAGACGCACAGTTCGGGACCCCCTACCCGAGATCCGCCGGTTTTGACACCGACAGCCGTTGTGCCACTTCAAAGCCGGCGCCAGTGAGAGGTAGCCTACGCTCTGGCCGGGCATTAATGCGGCACTGATGCTCCAGGGCGACGCTGACTGTTTCACACGGGAAGCGCGCGCTGGCAAGGGAGTATATGTTTTGAACCGTTTCAGGTGTAGTACTGGTAGTTTGCAAAACTACTCAATTATTGCACTCAGTTTCCTAAGAAATTGTGGTAAAAATGTTACTCCACAGCCCGCTTCCCTTCTCCTTCCTCTTCCACCGCCCACGCACATTCGTGGGAAGCGACCGGTCAACCCTTATATAGGAGTGCTAGCACAAAAAGATGCATGCATGACCACTAAATTTTCCATATTAAAGTGTCGCTCCGGCGGGAGTATGTCGTATGTTGTTACCTTCGGCCGGGCCATGGCTACCGGGCGACGGCGACCAGATAAGAAGTGGCGGGAGGGGAATGAATGCAACTACTGTTTGGGTTCGCCTTCCGGCTTAAATAAATGCGCAGCATCACATGTACCCGCGGGTGCACAAATTGTAACATGCGTGTTTGCTTAAGTGGGCATCACGTAACTTGTGTGTGTGTGCGTGTGTGTGAGAGATTCTAAGAGACAGAGTGCGTGTGTGTGACTCTACTCTTCGGACATGTACTCAACCTTTTGCATCGGGATATAAGTATAATGGTATTTACTTTAGCTAGTTATTTATGTGGCCATGTTAACGTGGTTGTGTCAAAAAAATGTCACTTCCTGTTCGTGATTTGTGTTATATAATTACAAGCAAGATGCTCGTGCATTGCATGGAACATCAATACGCATTTTTTTACAAAACACCTGTTGTGATTGACCCATGCAGGAGTAATCCCATGTGTAAAAACTAATGATATCTCGAGAATTTTATCCGAAAACTGGTATCTCGAGAATTTCATCAAAAAAATGAAAGATGAGAGATAAGGCGAGGAGGAGTGGAGCGTGGTGGTGACTGGTGGTCAGAATATGCGGAGGCATGGGGATGGACGGCGCCGGCAGGCGACAGCGGCCACCATGCTAGATTGTTCCAGAGAATTCCTTTTTTAATTGTTGAGCAATGAGGTTGTGGGAGATAAGGATGTGGAGAGAGGTGCGGGTATCTTTTGTAAAATTATCATAGTTTGCTTTCTATCCGTCAGATATACATCATACGGTCTGTATTACAAGATGGCAGGCACACCATCATCGCCAACTCGTTTTTTATAAGGGTACAAATGATAAGTTTGCTGACTGCTAAAGTAAAGTGGAATTTGTCCATGTTATGTAAGTAAATTAAGGTCATTGTTTATCATACGGGTAAGGTTGGATGAAGGGTGGTAGGAACAAATGCTCTGCCTAGAGCATGTGTGTGTGAGATGGAGTCTTAGTGTGTGTGAGAGAGAGAGAGAGATGGAATCTTAGTGTGTGTGCGTGAGAGAGAGAGAGAGATAGAGATGGATTCTTAGTGTGTGTGGGGGGTGCATGCGTGTGTGTGTGTGTTTGTGTGTGTGTGTGAGAGAGAGAGGGAGATGGAGTCTTAGTGTGTGGGGGGGGTGTGCGTTCGTGCGTGTGTGTGTGTGTGTTTGTGTGTGTGTGTGTGTGTGTCGCGGGGTTCTCGGTGGCGGATGTAATTTAAGTGTGCATGGCTTCATCATAGAGAGGTGATGTGTATGGCAGAGGCCACCAACTATGGGGTGCGAGAGAGAAAATGCCCGTAGAGAGGGAAGAGAAGGTGTGTATGCGTCAGAGGACTCGACATCGAGAGAACATGTTTGTTCGAGAGACACCGAGGAAGACAACTATATATCGATGGTGCATGTAGGCGGGAATTACACAAAGGAATGGTCTTATTGGTTCGGGGATATAGGGGAAGAGTGAGAGGCGGGGGGGGGGGGGGGGGGGGGGGGGGTAGCTAGAAGGAGATTGTTAAGTGTGAGTGTGTGTTTTACCCATCGAGGCGGAAGTTATGTGCACACAAGAGGAGAACGATTCGATGTGGCGTTAGGATTGAGGGTAATTAACTACATATGGAGACATAGAGACCTTGAACGTGCATGTGTGAGAGGTATACATGTATACGTGGGATGTGTGTGTGTACACGCGCATGATCGAGATAAAAGAAAGAAGACGTAAGTCATAAGATCAACGACATGGGAGAGACGGATCGGTATGACAATATGCATGCATGTGAGAATGCTGGGAAGAAGGCCCGACAATTGAGCATGTGTTTTTGTCTTTAAGAGATAGTGGCGTGGGCTGGAGCATGCATCTATGGCGAGTAGAGGGAGTGAGGCACAACGATTGTGCAAAAGATATCAACCTATAAATGCATATGTATGGAGAGTCATATATAGTGTGGGTGATAGGAAGCAAGACTCCGTGCGAGAAAGAAATGTTGATGGAGAAACTACAAATAGATACAGAGATGGAGATGCTAGCTAGTGGGACATCCGCTAGTTTGGGTGTTGGAGATGACCGCCGGGTGGTTTAGAGGGTGAAGTTATATATGTGTGTGAGAGGGCACTTGACTGCATGTAGAGAGAAACATATGTAGTGTGCGTGATAGGAATCAAGAGTGAGGGCGAGAAAGAAGGTTGATGGAGAAACAGATAAATAGAAAGATAAAGATGCTAGCTAGTGTGCGTTAGAGATAGGAGTCGAGTGGATCAGAAGGCTGAGTTATGTGTGTGGGTGTGAGAGAGATAGAGAGAGGGTGCATGTGAGTCACATATAAACAGATATCAGAGAGAAACGAGATCCCGAGAGACGGAGTTTTGTGTCTGCGAGAGAGAAAGATATTTCACAATGAGAGTGATAGCTAGAGAGACAAATGAGGGAACGCAATATATCTCTAGGGAGAGAGAGTGTGTGTGAGCGACATACAAAAACCCCCGCATGAAACACACATTAATTGGAGACAGTTAGCGAGGAATGCATACATTGGATTTCAACATAAAGTGGTTTCTAAATAATTGAAAATCCAAATTGATGGATACAACCTTATGAATCTGAGATCATGCCATTTGTAAACCATATTTATGTATAAATGGTGTTCTGCTTTTGAAAGTTTATATAAAAAAGCAATGTATATAGAATTTAATTCCAATTGAAAATGGATCCTGCCCGAAAAGAATAGAATACAAACGTGATTCCAATTGAGTTGGCACGGCAAACGTGCACTCTGCAAAATTTGAACGAAGCGGGGAAAGTTGCAGTAACCGCCCGAAACCAAAATCTGCGAGATGGAAATTACTACTGCCTATCCCTGCCACACAAAGCCTATCTGCTGGATTTCTATAGGTTTCGATAGGGGTAGGTTTGTAATTTCACCCAAACATGACGTAACCGCCTCTCACCCGGATTCATACACGGTGGGCGCCAAAACACAGTGTGTCCTCGGCCAAAATCGACTCCCTCCCCGATTCATATTCATACACGGTGTGTCCTTGGCGAAACTTATTTGTCGCAGCAAGAAAATAGATCGCCTCTGCTTTAATCTAATTTCTTGTCTTGGTTGCGAAGTTGCCTTTGTCTGGTTTGCACCTTCAGATCCGCCATGGCACGCTCAACACTATACTCCCAATGCATACGGTTTTCCCCTTTTATACTCCACACTAGTTAAATCACAGTAGACTAAATTTCAAAATTGGGTCATTTGATTTTTTAGAGCTCGCCGGAGTTCGCCGGTGCGAACAAAGGGGCTCGGGTGGTTGTGGGGCCTTGCCGAACAAAGAAAACTCGACGCGGGTGGGGGTTGGGGCGGGGGTGGGGGTGGGGGTGGCAGAGGAACACAGGCGGTGGGGGCCAGTGGTCCGGCCGGCGGCCCGTGCGGTGTTCTGTATGTGAAGAATCAGAGACGAGGAAGAAGAAGGGTTCGAAGACGTAGGATCTTCATCCAACCACCTGAAATGGTCGAGAGACAGCTGGGAGTTGCATTCTTAATGCACTCTGGTTCATCATGTGTGGGCACTGCGCAACCAACATTTTATTATCCAAAATCTGCTTGGTCTTCTTTACGATGTTCCTCTTCTGTTCTTCTTTAATATGTACTCTCTCCATTCCTAAATACAAGTCTTTGTATAGATTCCAACATGGACTACATATGGAGCAAAATGAGTGAATCTACACTCCAAAATGTATCTCGATACATCTGTATGTGATCAGAGTGGAAATCTCTACCAAGACTTATATTTTGGAACGGAGGGAGTATGATAGTAGTACAGTATGTTCCTTGTACTGAAGATGAGCAGGGACATTTGCAGTGTAGAGGTCTATATGGACGGTTGTGATGGACACTTTGAGCCTCTTTGATTCGTAGGATTTTGTAAACATAGGAATAGGATTTGTAGTGGCCTGCCCACTTGAATCCTATAAGAATAGCAAGGAAATGCGGGGAGTTGTGTCGCCTTTGAGAGTTACACTGATATTAACAGTACCGCACCTTCACTTGAAGAGAGCTGGTATCCGAAGCCTTTCTAGCCGTACCGGCAATACTAGCACATATATTCCAGCAAGTTCCACTTTGCTGATTTTACTCTGATGCTTAAGGTTTTTCCGTTATATCTACACTATGATCTATGTAGCTGCTTTGTGTCGCACTAACAGCGGTCCACTCTTGAAGCTAAACACTTCAATGACTTACAAAATTGGCACCAAGGCATTGAGTGCCATTCTGGATGCAATGAAACTCATACGCTCCCCACCTGTTGACTCTTGTTCAGAATATGATCCTAATGACTCTTGTTCGAAATTGCCACATATAGAGAGACAACATGGAATTGCATTTCTTTGGGCACTGTGATTCATCATGAGTGGGCAACCAACACTGTATGCAATGAAGCGAAACCTCAAGAATATGCTTCCTCTTCTGTTCTTTAACATGTTCCTCTTTGTTTATTCTATATTTAGTACATACAGTATGTTCCTTGTCAGGAAGGGGCGCAGGGACATCTGCAGTCAACAGCTGATAGAGCTGGCCTATACGTGATTGATAGGCTTTCAATTACTAGCGGCAATACAACACCGTATTTTCAAGCCAGTTCCACTTTTCCGATTTATATATCGTGGTTATGGTGTACCCCTGTTATGTACACTATGATCTGCCTAGTTGCTCTGTGCTCTTGTTATCATGGTTTGGCAATAAACTCTCTATACAGTATATTATGAACCTACCATCTGCCAACTATCTTTACTTCTGGAGCCTATTTTTTGTGTACTTGTGCCAGATTATACAAATGCACGCACCATATTACAACACACATGAGCTCTCTCATCAGAATCCAGTGATAGCACACAAGTGTTTACAGGGGCGCCCCTATATTAGAATATCATCTACTACAAAGATAATCTCACAACTATTTATGTTTTCTTGGTTCTCAGATATTATACGCAATTACAGTGAATATCAGAATCTGCGCATCAGAAGAATATTGTGGAACACTGCAATGACTTACAAAATTGGCACCAAGGCATTGAGTGCCATTCTGGATGCAATGAAACTCATACGCTCCCCACCTGTTGATTCTTGTTCAAAATATGATCCTAATGACTATTCTAACCTCGAGGAGTCAAAGGAAGATGGCCTGTCCTGTTCACCCATCAAGGTGCCTGTTCTAATTTGGCAAGGTTTTATTGATTGCGCTTATCTTGCATATGTTGTCCTGCATTTCTTCTACTTTGTTGCACCGCCATCTGCTTAGTTTACTCATCATATATGTCGAGATGCCATGCCCATCCATTATCAATACATATTCCATCTGTCATCATACCATGTTTTTCCACTCAAATGTTGTTCTTGTGCATCAGACATCAAAAGGGAAGAGGGTGATTGCCAAACCTGAAGGAGCACCAACAAAGTCCTTGAAAAACGTGTTGGTGCCGGAGAAATCAGATAGCACCCCACTTATATTGGCTATACAACCAGTGACACAAAACTTAGGACCGACTCCAGCAGACTGTACCCATATTTCACTGGCCAGACCACTAGCCCCACCACACAGGACCCGCACTCCAGCAAAAGGTGTACCGATTTTGCCATAGCACCAGCCGTACCACAGAAAAATCCCACTCCAGCAAAAAGTACAGCAAGTCCACCGGTCAAAGACCTATTCCAACTGCAGAGATGACCAATTCCTGCAGATTGGAACCCCATTCCATTTATTCCCAATTTAAAAGACAATGGTTTCAATGTTGTTAGGGACTACGTGCATATATTCCCATAATGGAAAGATTATAGTGAAGACAAACACCATTTTCACATCTTCCTGTCCAACTTCCGTGTAAGTGCTATTATTAATGGTTATTATTTTCCTGTTTTCTGCTGATTGGACACATCAATGATTTACATTACATTGTTGTAACTAGGCGAGGGTCAATCTGGATAGTCATGACGAGCAAAGCTCACTTGTGCTTTTCAAGGAAGCATTGCAGCAGTATTGGTGTTACCTGAGGAAATCACAGTTTGATGGCAAGTCTATAAACGAATTTCCGGTGAAGTCTCCTGTGCTAAATTTAGAAGACATTGAATGGAAAAACTTTGTTATGCACTGGTCTCGTTCCCAGGATGAGGTACTGTCTATGAAATCACATGACAATTTGAACTTCTACTTTTCCGCATGTGCCTTACGGATCTTTTTTGCAGGAAATCTGCTCGAAGAAGAATTCCGGTTTGAAAAGAACAACAGGATATCGCAAATATGATGCCCATTGCTTTGCTCTTTTTAGTACTTGTTGTCCTGTACACTGTACTTGCATACATACATGGTTCATTATGTGACAACAGTATGCATGATAGCTTGCTTATCAATTGTTAGCTCCAAATTATCTGATCTGTATGAATGGTTACATTAGTATAGAATATATCCAATGCCAATGAATTTTTTTAGCTTTGCATTGTTCTTGTAAGCACATGTTGTCCTTTATCAGTGTACTTATATTGACAGGTAGTTGTTCATGTACCATCACTCTGCAGCTTATTTTCCTTTGCCCTCCATTTTCTACACATCAGATCTATATTTACTCTTACCATAAGGTTGGTACTGAAGAAGTTTAGTTGTGTATTGCTCTTGGTTGTGCCTTTTGCCTGTATCGTTGCACATACATTTATAGCTACTTGGTTATGTAGCATCACTCTTCATCTTATCTTAAATATTTTCCATTTTTTCGTATTTTATCACATCTATATTTACTCTTAACAAAATGTAGAATAAAGACAATGCTTATGAAGAAGATTCTGTGGTAAACCTCTTGAATTGGCCCCCCCATCAGCATGGACAAGGGCTCTATAGAGCCTGTCTTCACCAGTAATGTAAGTTTGTCCTTCTCAAGCCTTCAAACTTTGTTGTGTATATTTGGTTAGGCATGACTGCAACAGCTGTTTATTTTTAGTGTTTGCATCAAATTGCATGTTTAAAGTTTATTATGTAGTTCATAAACAAAAGTTTGTCCTTCTCAATTTAAGTTTTCAGTTGTACAACCAAGTTCCTTCTGTAGACCATGTAAATTAAACCGGCCAAACCATAAAATTACGGTACATAATCAGGCCATCATGCAATCACGATGTATGATCCGCATCATGGGCCCCGTTATCTTGGTCCGTTATAAGGCCAAAAGTAAACCAGCCAACTAGTAGATTCGGGCCTTTAATAGGCCGAGTAACCCCCGGCCCTCTTTTCGCAAGAAAACTCAATGGGCTTTTAGGAGGCTGAGAAGTAGGTTGGGCCTGAAACGTGCCGAACAGCTCACGGGCCGGTAGCAGCCCGAAATGGACCCCGGCCCATGATTGTGCGAATCAAATCACGGGCTTTTAGCAGGCCAAAATTGTCTCGGTCCGTGTTTGGCCCAATCAGATATCGTCTGCGAGTAGGCCGGATGCAAACTAGGCCGTAGTTAGGCCCAACTATATGATGGGCTTTTAACAGGCCGAAATTAATATAGAGACGAAATGTTAAACGGGCCCTTAACAGGCCGAAACTAATATCAGGACGAATTATTAAATGGGCCTTTAGCAAGTGGGCCCAAAAGCATAGCGTCCTGTTGATGGGCCGAATTTGATATGGGCCATAATTTTGCCCAAAGCCTCTTAATGGGTCGGACCTGATCTGGGTCGTAATTTGGCCCTGAACGTGGTAGGCTTTTAACGGGCCGGATCTCATATGGGCCATTATTAGGCCCGGAACGTGGCAGGACATTAATGGACCGGATCAAATATGGGCCGGCATTTGGCCCAAAACATGGCAGCCAGTTAATGGGCCGGCCTACTAGGGTCCTCAAAATCCTCTGGGCCCACAGCTGGGCCGGCCCATTAATGTCGGCGAAATCTCGTGGACCTTTAGCTGGGCCGGCCCATTATTATCCGCAGGAATCTTGTGGGCCTTTACCTGGGCCGGCCCATTATGGCAAACAAAAATCTTGTGGGCCTTTACCTGTGCTGGCCCATTATGGCCCGCAAAATCTTGTGGGCCTTTAGCTGGGCCAGCCCCTCATGGTCCACAAAATCTTGTGGGCCTTTAGCTGGGCCGGCCCATTTTGGTCCGCAAAATCTTGTGGGCCTTTAGTTGGTCCGGCCCATTTAAACTTGATGGGCCGGCCCACGTCTCAACATATCATAGGCGTGTCTCGCCCATTGGATGAGTGACACCTTTGCCTACGCAGAGCTGACACGTGTCTCTTCCAGCCAATGATGATTTTACACATGGAAAATCCCCATTGGTCGGGGCTGTTAACGGGTTATCGGATCCAAAACCCGACCCGATAGCTTAACAGCGTTCCGTTACGGTGGATGCCACGTGTCGGTCACCCTTGATGAAAGCACTTCTATGACGTGTGATTTATCGTCATGGAAGTGGACACTTCCGTGATGATAATTTTGGTAATGTCATGGAACACTTCTACGACAGCACAGGTATGACTATCTTGATTCTGTCATAAAATCGTCATCGATGTACATGCATGACAAAAAATGCGACCTACTATGACAAACACGTATCATCACGGAAGTGTATTTTTTTTGTAGTGATAGGTCGTCAAACCAGAGTTGTTGAAGCATGAGCTTCCATCTCTATTTATTCGTCAATCTGCTCTGAGGAAGCAGCATAATGATCTTCTTCATCATTGTCACCATAAGGAATGACATATTTTTCACCATATGGAACTATTTCCTTTGACGACACAATAGAAATGGGAATTGCATCTATTGGTTCAGTTGAGGAACTTGACAAAATCCTCATTTTCTTTGGAGCTGAAGATTCTGCAGATGTTGATGCTTTCCTTTTCTTTGTGACTTCCTTCTCCGCGGCCTTTGTTTTCTTCACTTTTGTTGCAGAAGGAAGTGTGGTTTTCTTCATCCTTGAAGATTTTACAGGTGGAGCAGAGGATGAAGTTGGTGTAGTTTCTTCAGGCACGACTAGTCGCCCTAGCATTCGCAATTTCCTCAGGCTCAGCGGTTTCTTTAGCTGGCCTTGGTTGATCTTTAGGAGCAACATTGGGAGTTACCCTGTCAGATTCTTCAAGAGCAGGAATTTCTTCAGCTGCCCTGGTAGCTTCTTCAGTAGCCTAAATTTCTTAAACTGTGCTTTCATTTTCTCAGCAGGCTGAACAAAATCTTCAGCCCAAGGAATTTGTTGTTGCGATGGATCTACAACACTTGCCTTGAGGTTCTTGGCGATCTTAACAAATCTGACCTTGGCTCCTAGCCAATCAGCATAGTATCGGTCAAATTCATCACTTTGGACTTTGATTTCCTTCTAACCTCTGACAAGTTCATCAGGAGACAAAGTGAGGACATTGTTCCTCAGAAAACACTCTTTCTTGTACTGGTCCTTCTTGACTCGCCTGGTGTCGGTGCCAAAACCGGCGGATCTCGGGTAGGGGGTCCCGAACTGTGCGTCTAAGACTAATGGTAATAGGAGGAGGGGACACAATGTTTACCCAGGTTTGGGCCCTCTCGATGGAGGTAATACCCTACTTCCTGCTTGATCGATCTTGATAATATGAGTATTACAAGAGTTGATCTACCACGAGATCATAGAGGATAAACCCTAGAAGCTAGCCTATGATTATGATTGTTGTTGTCCTACGGACTAAACCCCCCGGTTTATATAGACACTGGAGGGGGCTAGGGTTACACAGAGTTGGTTACACAGAAGGGGATCTACATATCCGAATTGCCAAGCTTGCCTTCCACGCAAAGGAGAGTCCCACCCGGACACGGGACGAAGTCTTCAATCTTGTATCTTCATAGTCCAATAGTCCGGCCAAAGTATATAGTACGCCTGCCCGAGGACCCCCTAATCCAGGACTCCCTTAGTAGCCCCTGAACCAGGCTTCAATGATGATGAGTCCGGTGCGCAGATTGTCTTCGACATTGCAAGGCGGGTTCCATCTCCGAATACTCCATAGAAGATCTTGAACCTGAGGATCGTGTCTGGCTCTGCAAAACAATTTCCACATACCACCGTAGAGAGCGCAATATTCCACAAATCTAATCTGCTGACAACTTTTCATAGCGTGATACCACGCCGCGGCCCGGTCATTACGAACCGTTTTTCCCAGCCTGCTACTACACGTATTGTGAGGCGGTTTTATTGGCACATCTTGTCGAAGCAGAGATCGTGTTCCCCTTATCACGGGATTCTCATTAATACATGTGTGCGTAACCCAACCGCACTTGTTAGTATGACTCCTCGATTTTAGGCAAGTTCCAAACGGCCACGCGAAGGACGCTTGATATTCACCCTCTTTATAAAGGGGCCAAGACCTGTCCTTTTCTTTCCACGCTCGATCCTTCCCTTCCCCTACCTCGAGTTCCAACACCCAAGGTTCAGGCTAAGCGTTTCGGACCTTCAACCATGTTCGGATCCAACCTTCAAGGCCGGTGGATGGCCTCCTCCATCACAGAGGAGGACATCAAGAAGCTCAGGGAGGCTAGGTATCTGACCGCTGAAATCCCCCACAGGCTACCTGCTCAAGGGCAGGTTATCCCCACTCCCGAACCTAACGAGAGTGTTGTATTTGTTTCCCACTTCCTCCGAGGGCTAGGCTTTAGTCTTGATCCCTTCTTAAGAGGGCTCATGTTCTATTACGGGCTAGATTTCCATGATCTAGCTCCGGATTCCATCCTTCACATCTCGTCGTTTATCGTCGTGTGCGAGGCTTTCCTCCGCATTACCCCACAATTCGGCTTATGGCTCAAGACCTTTAATGTGAAGCCGAAGATGATCGACGGGCGACACGCGGAGTACGGAGGCGCTATAATAAGCAAAGGTGCCGACGCCCTATGGCCAAAGGGCTCCTTCCCGGAGGTGTCCGACTTATGGCAACGAGAGTGGTTCTACATCACATCACCACGAGGTACAAAGCGGGCGGCCGACCTAGCCTTCCGCCCGGGCCCTCTGCCCCAACTAGCATCATGGGTCAACAAAGGGCTGGACTGGGGGCCAGTAAATGACGTGCCGACATTGCAAAGCCGCATTCGAGATCTCCTCAAGAGGGATGTCAGTCTCGTCAAAGTGATGCAATTAATGCTAGTTCGTCGGGTCCTGCCATGCCAACGCTGATCTCTCCGTATGTGGGAGTTAACCCCGGAAGGAACGCGAACTATTCAGGACTTCTTCGGCATGACGCTCGAAGGGATGTATGGATTATTCTTCAGATCATGAATAAAGTGTCCGGACACCACCGAGGATGCGGGTCTCAACTGCAACCGTCCAGATACCCAAGTAAGTAATTCCGCGACCGAACATGCTGTCTTTATATTTGTCACAACATCATTCTGAAAAATTGCCCTCGCCCAGGACTAGATAAGAAAGGCGGAGAGGATCAGGTGTTCGACCCCTCTTCCCGAAGGTTTGTCGGATCCTGTACTAACGAGGATGCTGGCTCGCGCACCCTATCAAGTGCCATCGGGAGAGGAGGAGGGGAGGAATAGAGAAGCCGAAAGCGGTATTCATACATTACCCATCCAAACCGGGGGAATTAGTGCCACCATGAAGGAGGATGATTGGGGAGGCGAATCTAGAATCCCCTCTCCCCGCGGGAAGAAAAGGGGCGCTCCTGAAGATTTGGATGCGGAGGCTTCCAAACGAGGGAAGAAACCTTCACCAGGGGGCCCTGCCCTAGAGGGCGTTCTTACCACACGGCGCCCGCAAGGGGGCCAGCCATCAACCGAGCTGTAAGTGAACCAAATCACTTTGGTAAATACATCCTGCTTTATCTCTGTGAACAATGACGGAGACATATATTTTGCAGTCCGGCTCGTAGCCCTTCTCGACGAAGTTCGTCTTCGGGGGATCTTCTTCCGGAGATGATGGAGAGCGAAACGCCCCCTCCTACCTCCCCGCCTCATGGGGCGGACGACCCCGAGGTGTCGTCGCGGAGAATTTCTCCTGATCCGCAAAGGCCAGAGGTAACTCTTCGGCCGCTTGAAGTCTAGAGTATTCGGCTCCTAAGGAGGGCAGCAAAAAGAGCTCGGGCTTGTCCGGTGTAAAACTGGACACATTGATGGATCTTCTAGAGCAAGCGGCTATCTCAGAGGCACATCATACCTTAATGGGTACGGTGGTTGAGTGGATCTCATCCGCCAAAAGCGGGCTGAATGAGGCTTTTATGAGCCTGTTAAGAGGCTTTGAGCTACGCAAAGTAATATACATATATTTGACTGTACCGCACATGCTAGGTGTGCTCTGTATAGCTCGTAGCCCCTGAGACTCTGGTTGCCATCCAGAGGCAGCAAACAGAGGATCATAGTCCCAGGTAATGATCGAGCTGCTTTCATGTGTAGGCGGCTGAGGGTCCGGCGGCTGACCGGACTGCTGATTTTGCCGATTGAGGCGGCAGCTTGACATGCCATATGCAGACATCACGCTTGTGAACAAGCGGCTTGACGAGGCATAGGGTATGTACATTCTGGTGGTCAGCAAATATTAAGAGGAGCATGATGCTAGTATCTATAATATGCTTTGACTTTAGATGGAGCTGCCGCTGTGGAGACTCTTCGGGTGGAACTTGCCCGAGCCAAGGAACAAGCCTGGAGAAGTGATGCGGCCGCCCTAAAGGCGGCTGAAGAGTTAAAAGCCGAACAGGCTGCTCATCGCCAGAGCAACGACAAAATAGCCAAAATGGCTGTTGAGCTGCAGAATGCCGCCAGCCACTATGAGCTCCTTGAAGGGGAAAGCCAAGCGAAGATGGCTGACCTGAAGAAGGCCTTGGAGGCGGCCAAGGAAACGCGCTCTGAAATCAGAGCGGCGCGGGAGGAGCTTTATCAAGCCGGAGATATCACGGCTGGGAAGCCCTTCTTATTGCGGACGAAGTTCGACAATCCGAAGTATTCCCCCCTTGATCAATTGTGGAGTTTGGCAGACGCTTACCTGGATTTAGCAAAAAGTGCTACTGACGCGACCGAGTATTTCAAAGATCAGAAAGATCATCAGGTGGAAAGATTGTTCTTGTCGCAGTTCAGTAATCCAAGGCGTCCGCTGCTGTTGAATGGGCAAATGGCTGAGTGGGCCGAGCTCCATAAGTTGTCTGGGCTTGCCATGAGGTCTGTCGTGGATCATCTTTGGCTGAAGGAACCAAGTCCGGATAGTTATTTTGGTTTAGTGCAATGATTTATTCGTGTTGTGCCGCATATGGACAATGTCAAGAGGTCAACGTGGATAGAGGGTGCACGGATGGCTCTTGCCCGTGTTAAGGCATATTGGGCGGGGATGGAGGCCACCGCTATTGCAACCAGGGGTCCGAACGGAGGCTAGGACTCGCCCGAGCACTATTTTGAAGAAGTCCTAGAAGGCACCCGTTTAATAGAGGCTAAGTGCTTGAAGAGTACCATGTTTGAGTGACATGTATCCTGATTGTAAAAACAATGCTATTTTGATTATAAAGGTCGTGTTTACACTTTTGCCCGTAAAGTATTATAGTGCCTCCTGTGCGGCCGTTTATGTATGTGTGTATATAACCTGAAAGTTTGCAGTCATCGGCTTCAGCCCCCATGCATATAATGCAGGGGTGTTCGGTAAAGCGTGTAATCACACTTGATCCAACATCCTGGTCCGTTAAGGAGGTGATAGCGCGGCGAACAAGGCAATCGGACTATATAGATTTAACACTTTCACTTAGCCATAGGAGTTTGATGGTGGGGCTACTATATAGCCCCTGGTACTTCCGCGTTCGTCCGAATATGGTGCGCGTATGTATATGACCGGGAAACTAGTCCTTCATTAATGTGGAGGAATCGCGAAGATTCCACTGAGTCATCGAGTGGTTGACCAGTCTCTTGCTTTATCATGACAGTCAGTTTTCGGCTTTCTCTATTGAGGTGCTCATCCAGATGAACCAGGGCACAATCGCAGTAGTTCTCCCGATGCCACCTTAGCCGATAGAGCAGAACGTAAGGTAGCAAAACACGGGAGCCGGGCAAACCCAACTATTGGCCAAAGACATATTCGGAGCTGATGCATATAAGGCCAAACTCGCGATGCCGAACACTCCCTAAGGTATTCGGACTTTACAACATATACTGGGCTTAGTACCGCCCTCGATAATGAGCCCTGCATTTCCAGGTACATGCATTAATCTGGCGTGACAAAAAAGGCTTGCCAATAACGCCAGTATCCCTCTCGGTTGTTTTGAGTACCCGGAGGGTGTGAAGCAACAACAGACAATAAAAAAGGTTTACACAGGGTCTTAATCTAAAAAGAAACCTTTGAACGGGGCCCTGCTGCACGTCCGCGCCTTTCTCTCCGTTGTGTAGTATCCTGGAAGTGTGTAGCACGATGATCGTCTGAAAAAAGAAAAAAGCCCAGGTGAAAGAATCTGGTGTGATCGTGCGAAAAGTTGGTTATTCTTAATGAACCATGAAAATGCAATCTATTATTTGTATTAATAGGGTCGGGCCGAACTATGGGCCCTTTTACATGCAGGCAGCCCCTAGCACCACATATAGGGGTATATTGATAGACCCAAGCTCAGGTTTATCTGGGCTGCTACAACTAGTGGTGCGACGGACACGTCTAGCCGTGTCCGTGGTCTTTACGACCGATCATTTGTTCGGATTGGGAGGCCGTTCAGTGGTTCGGCTGCGAGAGCCGCCACATGTTGATCCACACATAGGGAACGCTCTGTTTTTCCGCTGATTGTGATGACGCCACGCGGACCAGGCATCTTGATCTTAAGATAAGCATAATGCGAAACTGCATTGAAACGAGCGAAACTGGAATGGAGCAATATCGAAGATTAGTGCTTCACTTCGGAAGTTGTCGGGAGAACCGAATACAACCTCTAATGTTAGAGAGCCCGTACAGCGGGCCTCTACGCCTGGTATTACTCCTTTAAAGGTAGTACTGCTTTGGCCGATTCTTAACGGGTCTATCCCCATTTTGCGGACAGTGTCCTGATATATTAGATTAAGACTACTGCCGCCATCCATAAGGACTCGGGTGAGATGGTATCCGTCAATTATTGGGTTGAGCACCAAGGCAGCCAAACCTCCATGCCGGATACTAGTCAGATGATCCCTGCGATCGAAAGTGATCAGGCAGGCCAACCATGTGCTGAATTTGGGATGACGGGTTCAACATCATATACGTCTCGGAGTGCACGTTTGCGCCACCTCTTCGGTATGTGGGTTGCGTAAATCATGTTTACTGTTTTGACCTCTGGTGGAAATTTTTTCTGTCCCCCAGTGTTCGGTTGGCGAGGCTCGTCCTCTACTTCACTTGGCGTCTCCCTGCCTTTGTGTTCGGCATTTAGCTTGCCGGCCTGCTTGTAGACCCAGCATTCTCTGTTGCTGTGGTTTGCAGGTTTCTCGGGGGTGCCATGGATCTGACATAATCTATCTAGAATTTTGTTTAGGCTGGACGGTCCATCTCTGCTGCCTTTAAATGGCTTTTTCCATTGACTGGGTCAAGAGCCCCTGAATCCGGAATTTACCGCCGTGTTCTCTGGGCTGTCTTCTTTGTTTCGACATTTGTTTTTATTGTGTCACGGCTTCCCATTGCCATCCCTGACTTCAGATGTGCCTGTGTTGCTGGTGCCGCCGCGGGCCAACCAGCTGTCCTCGCCCGCGCAGAAGCGGGTCATAAGGCTTGTTAGGGCTGCCATTGTCCTCGGCTTTTCCAGGCTGAGGTGTCTGGTGAGCCATTCGTCTCGGACACTATGCTTGAAAGCCGCTAAGGCTTCGGCATCCGGGCAGTCGACGATTTGATTCTTCTTGGTGAGAAATCTGTTCCAAAGCTTAAGGGCCGACTCTCCGGGTTGTTGGATTATGGACTTAGATCGTCTGCATCCGGAGGTCGGACATAGGTCCCTTGAAAATTAGCCCCAAAAGCATCCTCAAGTTCCTCCCAACTTCCGATTGAGTTTTCGGGGAGGCTTTTCAACCAGTGTCGAGCTGGTCCTTTCAACTTGAGGGGCAGGTATTTGATGGCGTGGAGATCATCTCTGCGAGCCATGTGGATGTGAAGGATAAAGTCCTCAATCCCCAGGGTCTGTCGTTCCGTCGTATGCCTCTATGTTCACGGGTTTAAATCCCTCTGGAAATTCATGATCCAGCACCTCATCAGTGAAGCACAGGGGGTGTGCGGCACCCCTGTATTTGGATGTGTCGTGGCATGCTTCTGACGGTTGTAGTGTGCGGTTTTGATTCCGAGCTGTTATTCGATTAGTATAGTCGTTTTGGTGGCTCTGATCCTGCACCGGAGCACGCTTCCTAGATCCATAGATGGACCTGGTCATTCCGGCTTTTTTGTCCAGGTGCTCATGTAAATAGTACGCTGACTTGTGTGCGGCATCATTAGCCGCCCTGTCGCGGCCACGGGATGGTCGGTCCGGCTGATCGGTCATTTTATTTTTCGGCTGAATGGGCTCTGTAGCCTCGTCGTCGAATTCGGGCAGCAGCTTGCTCGTTGGGTAGCTCTTTGTGTGGAGATCGCCACCGTATTTTTCTTCAGTGTCGAGCACTTTTCCATCTACGGTTGAGCGTATCCTGCGCGGCCTTAAGCCTTTACTTCTGCTTCTTCAAGCTCCTTGCGGTGGCAATAAGCCTTCTGTGCAGGTTTGCTTGTTCCAATTGCCTTTCTGGGATGATGAGTGCATTGTCGTCCGGACTGTTTCCTCTCTGGAGACAGGTTTATGAGTTTTATCTCCGCCATCGCTATGATCGGACAGTGGCTCCGGACTATGTTCGTCGTCCATTGGCTCATCCTGCTCCATCACTGGGTCCATGGGATCGTCGTTGCCTTTGGATTCAACTAGGGTCTTATTCTTTCTTGTGCTGTTATCGCTGTTTACTGTGGCGGGATTTAGAGCGGCGCCGACGTCGTCGCTTTGGTTGCTTCTCAAGAGGATTATCCTCAGTTGTATCCTTCCGTTCATCACCGTTGTTTTCTTGGGGTGTGTCCACCATATATGTATCATATGACGAGGTAGTTGTCCAACGCCCTGTGGGCGGTGGTTCCTGTTCTTCTCCTGCCTCGTCGTCCATACCGTCGATGTCTTCGGAGTCAAAATCGAGCATGTTGGTTAAGTCATCGACATTGGCTATTAAGTGGGTGGTGGGTGGGGAACGAATTTCTTCGTCGCCCGCTTCCCACTCAAGTCGGACATAGTTTGGCCAAGAGCCTCCTGACAGGGAGAGATACTTTAATGAATTTAGCACGTCGCCCAAGGGTGAGTGCTGAAATCCACAGAGGTAAACTCCATGATCGGTGGCCAATCAGATTCGATAGGCACGGATGCACGCGGTTCAGAGCCTTTGGCCGGAGACGAGTCCGAGGGTCCGATGACACATACCTCATTGGAGGCAAAGTCTGTGTTTGGCTCTAACGCTGCTGAGTGTGCGGCCTCCATGGCAGGGTCCATCCACCCATCCTCGGATGGCACGATCTGCTCCGGATTAAGAGCCGGGGCAGCCGCATGTGTGATCTTCCGAACACCGTCCGATGGAAGATCTAGGTCATGCTCCTCGTGACTGTTTGGCACACCTGTCATGGGCTCGAATCCGTCGAAGATCAAGTCTCCGCGGATGTTGGCGGTGTAGTTCAGGCTTCCAAACCTGACCTGATGGCCAGGGGCGTAGCTGTCGATCTGCTCCAGACAGCCAAGCGAGTTGGCCCGCAGTGCGAAGCCGCCGAATACGAAGATCTGTCCAGGAGGAAAACCTTACCCGGGATCGCATCAATGCAGATGATTGAGGGAGCCATCAAGCCTTATCGTGACGACATAGTGGAACTCTCAATGAAAGAACCAATGTCGGTGTCAAAACTGGCGGATCTCGGGTAGGGTGTCCCGAACTGTGCGTCTAAGACTAAAGGTAACAGGATGCGGGGGACACAATGTTTACCCAGGTTCGGGCCCTCTCGATGGAGGTAATACCCTACTTCCTGCTTGATTGAGCTTGATGATATGCGTATTACAAGAGTTCATCTACCACGAGATCGTATAGGCTAAACCCTAGAAGCTAGCCTGTGATTATGATTATTGTTGTCCTACAGATTAAACCCTCCAGTTTATATAGACACCGGAGGGGCTAGGGTTACACAGAGTCGGTTACAGAGAAGGGGATCTACATATCCGATTTGCCAAGCTTGCCTTACACGCAAAGGAGAGTCCCACCCGGACACGGGACGAAGTCTTCAATAGTGTATCCTCATAGTCCAACAGTCCGGCCAAAGTTATAGTCCGGCTGTCCAAGGACCCCCTAATCCAGGACTCCCTCACCTGGCCTTCTCAAACTTCCATTTTTCTTCGGGTATGAAGGTGGCCAGCATGTGACTTTAACCAGACGTCAGATTTAGATCAGAGAGTGGAGTGTTTTGGATCCTTGTACCAAATGTCTATGAAGTCAAGGATCTTATTTGGATCCAGCATAAGAGGAACAGAGCTGCCTTTGGCTCTTGCGGCCCTTTCTGTCTATCTCTAATGATTTCAGCAAGTTCATCATCATCAGCTTCATCATCGTCAGATGGAACATGGAAAGCCACTTGCTTTTTATGAGGACCTAGCCTCTTTCCCTGTCCAGCAGTGGACTTGACCTTCAGCATAGTTGGACCACTTGAGGATTGTGGTTGCGCTGAGGAAGTTGCAGATGCCCCTGAGGCGATTCAAAATCCAGCAGTCCGCTAGCACGTTGCAAGATGCATAGGTGTTTAGGACTTTGTGGCAGCCGCTGAGTATTTTGTAGCAACAAAAAGAGTTGGGGCTGCCCTTGAGGAAGTTGCCTGAGGTATTTGCTTGCTTTGCAATTGAGGAACTTGGCTGTGAGGGCATTGAGCTTGAAGATTTTGTCTTCACACCAGATTTCTCCAGAATCGCCTTCTTTGGTGTAGTTCTACTGGTAGAGGCTGTTGGGGAACGTAGCAGAAATTCAAAATTTTCTACGCATCACCAAGATCAATCTATGGAGTAATCTAGCAACGAGGGAAAGGGTAGTGCATCTACGTACCCTTGTAGATCGCTAAGCGGAAGCGTTCAAGTGAACGGGGTTGATGGAGTCGTATTCGTCGTGATCCAAATCACCGATGATCCTAGTGCCGAACGGACGACACCTCCGCGTTCAACACACATGCAGCCCGGTGACGTCTCCCATGCCTTGATCCAGCAAGGAGAGAGGGAGAGGTTGGGGAAGACTCCGTCCAGCAGCAGCACGATGGCGTGGTGGTTGTGGAGGAGCGTGGCACTCCAGCAGGGCTTCGCCAAGCACCGCAAGAGACGAGGAGGGAGAGGGGTAGGGCTGCACCAGGGAGAGGTTGAAACTCTTGTGTTTGCAGCCCCAAAGACCTCAACTATATATAGGGGAGAGGGAGGGGGCTGCGCCCCTTCTAGGGTTCCCACCCCAAGGGGTGCGGCAGCCCCAAAACACATCTAGGGTGGCGGTCAAAGGGGGGAGAGGGGGAAACTTGCCCCCCAAGCAAGGTGGAGGCGCCCCCTCCCCAAACCCTAGGCGCCTTGGGCCCTGGTGGGGGGTGCACCAGCCCACCTGGGGCTGGTCCCCTCCCACACTTGGCCCATGCTGCCCTCTGGGGCCGGTGGCCCCACTTGGTGGACCCCCGGGACCCTCCAGGTGGTCCCGGTACGTTACTGATAGCACCCAAAACTTTTCCGGTGACCAAAACAGGACTTCCCATATATAAATCTTTACCTCCGGACCATTCCGGAACTCCTCGTGAAGTCCGGGATCTCATCCGGGACTCCGAACAACATTCGGTAACCACATATATCTATTCCCTATAACCCTAGCGTCATCGAACCTTAAGTGTGTAGACCCTACGGGTTCGGGAGACACGTAGACATGACCGAGACAACTCTCCGGCCAATAACCAACAGCGGGATCTGGATACCATGTTGGCTCCCACATGTTCCACGATGATCTCATCGGATGAACCACGATGTCGAGGATTCAATCAATCCCGTATTCAATTCCCTTTGTCTAGCAGTATAGTACTTGCCCGAAATTCGACCATCAGTATCCCGATACCTTGTTCAATCTCGTTACCGGCAAGTCTCTTTACTCATTCTGTAACACATCATCCAATGATCAACCCCTTGGTCACATTGTGCACATTATGATGATGTCCTACCGAGTGGGCCCAGAGATACCTCTCCGTCACACGGAGTGACAAATCCCAGTCTCGATTCGTGCCAACCAAACAGACACTTTCGGAGATACCCGTAGTGTACCTTTATAGCCACCCAGTTACGTTGTGACATTTGGTACACCCAAAGAATTCCTACGGCATTCGGGAGTTGCACAATCTCATGGTCTAAGGAAATGATACTTGACATTAGAAAAGCTTTAGCATACGAACTACACAATCTTTGTGCTAGGCTTAGGATTGGGTCCTGTCCATCACATCATTCTCCTAATGATGTGATCCCGTTATCAACGACATCCAATGTCCATGGTCAGGAAACCGTAACCATCTATTGATCAACGAGCTAGTCAACTAGAGGCTTACTAGGGACATGGTGTTGTCTATGTATCCACACATTTATCTGAGTTTCCCATCAATACAATTATAGCATGGATAATAAACGATTATCATGAACATGGAAATATAATAATAATAACTAATTTATTATTGCCTCTAGGTCATATTTCCAACAGAGGCCTCAGCAGCGGCAGCTTGAGAATTATCACTGAATTTCCTCACTACTTATGCAGCAACTTTCCGTAGCTTTGCTTGGCGCTTGTCCCTTTCCTTTGGATATTCCTCACCAAACTTGATGCTGGCAGGATCAGCTCTTTGGCCAGCAGCCAGAGGTGATCCTGGGCATGGAGGATTTACAACGAAATTCTTCATGTACTTTGGAGTGACATAACAATATTCCTTCCATTCCTTTGCACATCTTCTTTCAATCCTATGTATGCGCACTTTACACTACGTCTTGGTCTCTTTCCCATGAGTTTCTTCACCTAGTGTGCAATATTCATCATAAATATCCTCAGGGATTTCAAATGTTGTGTTGGTTTAAGGCCACTTTCCTCCTTTCTAAGGTCTTTTCCCATCTGCCATTTTCTTTACTTGAGGATTTTGAAATTTGAAGATTATGAGGAGGTATGCAATTTTTCTTCGAGGAACACTTCAAATGAGTTAAATTGATGAGAACCTAGTGATTCATCAGTAGACATTTTGTACCTGTGAACAAAATATATGTGCGAAGAATTTGAAGAGGTCATATGCGTTCTCAGAAATTTTTCAAAATGTATCAAGTTGAGGAATTTGACCATAAATGTCTTGAGGAACTTCACTAAGCGTTTTTGACTGAGGTTCCAGAGTTGTATAGATTTGAAAATCCACACAATTGAGGAATCTTGAGGAAAATCATAGCTTAGAGAATAAATTAAGGAAAGGAAGTATTGCGGTGTTTAAGGAGTGGATTGTTGAAGAAGAAACACCTTTTGAGGATTTTGTGAAAATCATAAGAATCAAAGTAGGGAAGTAAAATCAGATTTCAATTACCCTTGATGAAGAACATGACGAACTTGGAGTAAGGACGAAGAAGTTCGTCTATCCAGATCTCCAATGCCCTAACTCAGCGACGGGAGACAGCTACGGGGGGGGGGGGGGGGGGGGGGGCGGTGAGAAGATTTCCGCGGCCGGCGTGAGTACGACGGTGGCGAGGACAAGGTAGTGAAGCTTTTCCTCAACGGCGACAATGGAGCTTAGTGGCAGCGCTAGGTCAGAGCTCGAGCAAGGAGAGATGAGGTTGAGCGGAGTAAATGAGGTAAGTATAAGGGAAGGGGTATTTATAGTCGAAGTGAAAAAATTGTTCGCCAGAAGATTTTGGACGAACATGCCCCTGACCTTGCTATCCCTATTGACATGTGTCACTCATGTACTGAGAAGTGGAGATCATGGGGGATCGTGGGTGAGTATTAAATTCTGTCGTGGGAAGCAGAACGGTTTGAGCGGCAACTGCCAAAAATTTGATATGAATTTTTTTAACGTTTCGTTTGTTAATTCTTCAGCTATCAAGGACACAACAAAGACTTTGAACGGGTTTCAAATAGAATGCACATGAAGATTTCGTGAATAGACTGGGTTGAGTTTAGCATAGAGGGGGAACGGGTCCGATCACATTCACTTAGAGGAAAAATCAACTTGAAGAATTAGCAATAAGTGAATGTTGTTGAGGACATGAAAAACTAAGAATATATAGTCAATGAAGAACACCATTCGAAAAGTTGAAGAAATTGCAAACTTGAGGAATTTGAAAATTTGAAGAATTTGCAAAAAGACGAAAAACTCGAATTTGAAGATTTTCAACTTTGGTTGGTGGCATGACACGCCGTATAAGAATGATGATTCCAGACACTGTGTACAATTGTCGTAGGTCTCTAAGAATCAAATTCTTCATTAATTTCTTCACACTTATAGGGTTAGTCTTCATTGATTGAAGAAAAACATTATTTCGTGTGTTGCACATCTAAGTCATCAATTTTGCGTAAGTGTTACGATGTGTGTCCTTTCAAAGAACATTCGAAGATACTAAGACTCACACCGCAACTTGCAAAATATCTTTTCATCCAAGGGTTTGTGAAGATATCCGCTAGTTCTTTTTCAGTCTTCACGTGGTCGATGAAGATATCGCCCATCAACACATGATCTCAAAGAAAATGGTGACGAATCTGGATGTGCTTTGTCTTCGAGTGTTGAACTGGGTTGGGAGAAATCTTGATGTTACTCTCGCTGTCACAGTAGAGAGGCACTTCTTCTCATTGATGTCATAGTCCTTGAGGGTTTGCTTCATCCACAATAATTGAGCACAGCAAGAACCAGTAACAATAGACTCAGCTTCACTAGTAGACATTTACACGCAGTTCTGCTTCTTCGAGGACCAACAAACTAAGGATCGTCCGAGGAAATGGCATGTGCCTGATGTGGACTTGCGATCCACACGATCACCAGCATAGCCAGAGTCAGAATATCCAATGATATCAAAAGTCGAGCCCTTGGGATACCATAATCCAAGTGTTGGAGTGTGAGCTAGATATCGAAGAATATGTTTCATAGCCTTATGGTGTGATTCCTTCGGTGTAGCTAAGCATAATATCTGACCTAGATGCACATAGGTACAATAAAGATCCAATCATGGATAGGTATACCTTTTGATTTGAGTCTTTACCATTTTCATCGGTGCAGAGTTGGTCATTTGTGGGCATAGAGATTCTGACGCCTTTGCAATCTTGCATGCCGAATTCTCTCAGTACATCCATGAGGTATTTCTCTTGAGATATGAAGATGCCATTGCGCTGTCGACGGATTTGGAGACCTAAGAATAATTTCAATTCTCCCATCATAGACATTTTATATTCCTCACGCATCATGTATCCAAATTCATCACTGTAACATTCGTTAGTTTGGCCAAAGATAATATCGTCCACATATATTTCTCACACGAATAATTAATCATCATAAGTTTTGGTGAAAAGAGTTGGGTCAAGTGAATGGGTTTGAAGCCTTCATGAGGAATTCCTTCAGTGTATCATACCACGCCCGAGGGGCCTGCTTGAGGCCATAGAGGGCCTTGTTTAGTCTGAAATCTTTGTTAGGATGCTTAGGATCTTCAAAACCTGGGGGTTGAGCAACATATACTTCTTCCTCAAGCTTGCCATTGAGGAATGCACTTTTCACATCCATTTGACATAAGATGATATTTTGATGGTTAGCATAATAAGCAAGCAATATACGAATAGCTTCAAGTCTAGCAAGAAGTGAAAAAGTTTCATCAAAATCAATTCCTTCAACCTGTGTGTAGCCCTGAGCTACAACATGAGCCTTATTCCTCACCACTAGGCCATTTTCGTCTTGCTTGTTGTGGTAGATCCACTTGGTACCTATGATGTTATGCTTGCGAGGATCTGGTCGCTGGACAAGTTCCCACACGTTGTTGAGCTCGAATGGATGTAATTCCTCTTGCATAGCTTGAATCCACTCAGGCTCCAGAAATGCCCCATCAACTTTTGTGGGCTCTATTTTAGAGACGAAAGTGAAGTGTCCACAAAAGTTAGACAAATGTGAAGCTTTTGAGCGTGTGAGAGGACCTGGAGCATTGATGTCGTTGAGGATTTTCTCAATCTGCACTTCATTTGCCAAGCTATGATGAGATGGTTGACGACTTTGATTGGGCTGAGCATTTTCTTAAGCGCCATTTTCCTCAGGTGCACCAGCATGATTTTCTTCATGATCCAGAATAACTTCTTCAACAGGTTCTTCAGTGGGTATGACATCATCAGTAGCCTTGAACTTGATAGTTTCCTTAGGAGACATTTAATGATGCGGAGCATCCTACGGTCATCCCCATGGACACTACTTCGACTACTCAAGCTTCAAGTGGACCCATGACGAGAGCTCGAGCACGCGCTACTCAATCCGAGGTTAACTCTCTCCTTGTTGAACTTCCCTTTGACCCACTTGAGACATGGCTACTACCTCAAATGGAGATGCTTTGTGTGCTTAGGTACCAAGAAACTAACCAAAGAGAAGTTACAACGCAAGAAGAACATCGAGAGCATGTAGACGATCTGCCAAGCCCAGAAGGACCGGAACAACTGCCCAACCACCGCTCAGGCGAAACAACCGGCCCACCTTTTGTGATCGAGCGGAGCAAGGCCGGTGCTGCACCGGTTTTACCAGTTTCTACCCAAAGACCGGAACAACCGCCACGACAACCAGTACAATCGCTGGCCCCTTCGACGTACATCTCCAGAAGCCAGCGCCTGACCTCCCAGCGGTAGTACCGCCTTCCACGTCCGGTACTTCCACCCTGCATGAGTTACCAGCAGAACAACCGCCCACATGACCGGTACTGCCGGCCTGCCTGCGCGCGGTGCAAGGGGTTTTCGCCCCATGTATCCTCTCCCACTTACCCCTTCATGGCTTAGCACTATATATACTCGTCTCCTAGCTTCGTATTAGGGTTAGCATTGGTTTAGCTCATATTTTGTGTGAGAGCCTTGCTCATCCACTTGGTTACTTCTCCTCGGAGCTCACGACCTCTTCGAAGAAGATCCCCCAAGCGGATTCAAGACCCCTTCAAGCGAAGACCATCAAGACCTCCTCACGGAGAAGAACGGCTACTCGTGTATCTTTCCTTTGTTGTTTTTGAATCTTGTGCTACCTTATGTGTTCGGTGATCTAGCCCTTGTGTGATCGATTACTTGTCGGTTTAGTGAGTTTCTCTCGTTCCTCTCCATGTTCTTCCTCGTGTTCTTCCGCTCGTTCGTCGTGTTTCCTCATAGGATCCACTCCAAACGTGAAAGGTCGTCCATATAGGGTTCCACCCTACTTCATCTATGGTATCATGAGCCACGTTGATTACATTTTTGGAGCCCCTACCCCGTGTTTTCTAGCTTGATTTTGTTGTTTTCGTCCTAAATCCAAAAATCCCTACCAAAAATAGCCCCCAAAATTTTTTGTGACTTGTTGGTTTGATGATATTTTGTTGATTTTTATCCGTGGATTTGCTTTGTTTCAAGTGGATCTAGCACCTCCCCAAGTTTCACCTCTTTTCATCCACGAAATCCATCCAATTTTGCCCCCGAAATCATCTTTTTCCTCCCCAAAATCGCGCCCCGATTCGATCTGTGACAAATCCCGACACGAGCGGTACTACCGCCCCTCCAAGCGGTACTACCGCTGAGTACCACAAGCGGTACTACCGCCCTCCCAAGCGGTACTACCGCCCCTCCCGGTTTCAGCGTTCCAAGTTTCACCATTTCGGCCATAACTAATTCATCCGAACTCAGATTTTTGAGTTCTTTAGCTCGTTGAGAAGCTATTGACATTCCCCATCCACCTAGATAGGCTACAACATCATTGGACACCATCTAATTTTCCTAACATTGGCATCTTTGCCTAGGTCTTTCACCACATCATCCTCTATACCATCTCCACTTTCCGCTACCACCATTGTTGCTTTTGGTCTTTGAGAATTTGAGTTGTGGTTCCCGTGTCCTATTGTGTTTCGGCTATATAGGTACGTTTTGACATCAACATCACCACCGCTCATCTTCACCAAGGACTCATCATCGCCAAGGACGGTAACCTCGACGACATCTTTGTCATCTCTCGCAATTGCATTGATAACCATCATAGCCCATCTTTTGCGTTGCTTACCCATCGAGACTAGCCATTGAGTATTGCACACAACGTGAGTTGTGCACATTAGTGATCATACTCCATAGCATACATACCATACCGAAGTGGTGCATATCTTGGAATCAACTTGTGTGTCACAAAGTTGTCATCGCATACACAATTTCTATCTTGGTTCGTGAAGTTTTGCAAGAGAAAAGAGCTCAAAAGTGAAAGAGCCACCCAAGCTTTTAAGCAAACAAGAAAGATAAGCAAAGAGCTTATAAGCAAGAACCATAGCATCATACTACATTAAGATTGTCATATAAGATCATCATGGATCATAGCACCGAAATACCATACATATAGCATACTTGGGATAGAGATCGTTGCAATTTTTCCTAGTAGGTTGTGCACAAGTTCCGTATCCGCCTATTGTGCAATCGTGCTAGCGTCTCTCTAGTATTGTGCAACAAGAGCATTTTCATGGACTCCACATTTTGGCTCATTTTTGGTTTGCACAATCCCACTTATCTATTTGCGTGTGTATTTCCATGTACCACTAATTGCTTTGTCTACTTGTTGCATTTGCGAATTTGCAAATCTTTTTCAACTTCTTTGAGTCAAACTAACGATTGCAATCAATTTTGTGCCACCATCCTAACCAAGCTCCACCATAAGCTTTTACTTGTGTAGGTATGAGAACCGAGAAGGATTGGTACCAATAGTGCTATTTCATTGTCCGCATTTGAGTGAACTTGATTCATCGTCAACATCGGCCAAGGTACATTGGTATAAGTTCTTCTCCTTCTACCACTCACATTTTGCTTGCAATGATGGATAGGCTGAGTACTTCTATCAACCAACTCTTCATCGAGCAAGACGACGACATGTCATCATACGTCACCAAGAGCCACCTCTTTGGTGCACAACGAGCATTGCATCAAGAGAAACAAGCTATGAACGAACGCATTGACAACCTCTCCGCCGACTTGCGACTCTCTGAGCAACGTACCAAGGACTACTTCGACAACAAGCTCGACGCGCACAAGCAAGAGAATGATCCAAGAATGGACGAGATCCGCGCCTTGTTGGTGAACCGTCCTCCTTCAACTTCTTCATACTCAAGATGGAGCCACTCAAGTCGACACTCCAACAACTCCTTCTCCAGCTCAAGTACACCGTCATCAAACACTCTTCGACGAGCCGCGTGGCAAGACCGTCATGCATCTCGCAACCCGCTACATGTCAAGCATTCACAAGAGCAAGTCGATGAGCAAGTCCCTCGTCCTCACTCAAACCAAGTCACTTTTTCTCAAGATCAAGAACGACAACGTCTTCGTCGCCAAGAGGATGAACGAGCGCGTCTACACCAAGAGGAACAAGACGCCGAGGCTCAACGTCTTCAACAACAACAACGTGAAGCTCAAGCTCTTGAGGCGCAACGTGCCCTTCAAGAATCAAGTCAAGCCATCGCCAATCGCAATCGCGAATGGCGCAATCAAGAGGAAGCACTTCAAGAAGAAATCCAAGAGAGGAACTACCAACCACGTGTGCAACGTCAAGTCCCTCAAGCTCCTCCACAAGCTCGTCAAGCTCCACCTCAACCTCAAGTTCAACAAGAGCAAGTTGATCATGGACTTCCCCCACGCCAAGAGCAACATGAGGATGATTACCCTCCACGTCAAGGGCGTTATCATCACCATCGCCATCAACACAATGAAGAGCAACGCTATGGAAAGCTAAAATTCACCATGCCCAAGTTCAATGGAAGCAATGACCCCGAATAGTACCTTTCATGGGCATTGAAGGTCGACAAAATCTTTCGTTTGCACAACTATGAGGAAGAGTAGTAGATCGCTATGGCATCACTTCAGTTCCAAGACTATGTGCTCATATGGTGGGAACAAATCCTTGAGCGCCGACAAGCAAGAGGTGAACCTCCAATCACCACTTGGGCTCAAATGAAGGATGTCATGCGAGCACGTTTTGTGCCCACCTACTACAACCGCGATCTCTTCAAGAAGCTACAACTCCTCAAGCAAGGAACAAAGAGTGTTGAAGAATACTACAAAGAAATGGAAATAGCCATGATTAGAGCCAATGTCAAGGAAGATGATGAGTAAACAATGGCATGATTCTTGAATGGACTCAATCATCCTATCGGTGTACTAAAGTAGGGGTACCTTAGTATCCCGAACTTGTGCACGGGCAGTCGTAGCGCCCCGCGGCAAGGCTTGCCGGGTGCCCGCCAAGATCCTCTGTAGTTCCTATTGGAGCCATTCAAGAACAAAGTGTTTTAACTGAGAATACAAGGCCCCGGCAAGAGGAGCTTGCCGGGAAGGACAAGGCCCCGACAAGAGGAGCTTGCCGGGAAGGCCAACCAAGGCATTTCAAGGAACTTGCCACGACGTGCCGCACGTCCCGGCAAGACCCGGCGAGCGACAAGCTTCCGGGCGCGACAAGACAACGACCGCGGCGAGGCGCTTGCCGCGGCGAAGCCACCACTCTGTGCCCACGCTCCAGCGCATCCGTCGACGTGTCGCCACAGGACCGTTCCAGGCGCACGTGGCGAGAAGCTGTGCAGCCAAGCGGTGCGAGGTGGCGAGTGGAGATGACGAGATGGCCATCGTGGCGAACGGTGGCGCCCCTAACGGTCGCTTTTCTGCACTGTTTGGGCGCGGATGGGCATTTAATGCCTTTGTCCCCTGCCATCAGAGTTTGGTAGGATCCACTGTAGAAGCAGTTGTACCAACCACACCTTTTACACTTTTACCCCTGCATGCGTTGCCACCTGTCGGTGACCCCTTGAGCCTATAAAAGGAGGCCCATGCGCAACGTAGAGGGGGTTCGACTCATTCGAAACCAGAACACTCCCACGCTCTCGAGCGAGAACATAATACAACCACAAAGCAGCAGTAGGAGTATTATCTCTCCGGAGAGCTCCGAAGCTGGGTAAAATCGCTCGCGTGCCTCACCTCGATCCGCTCTTCGTGCGGCCTCCGCTCCCTGCCGGACCGAAAGGGGCCCTGCCCCATAGGTGTTCGTTTCCCACGACATCTATGGCGTGCCAGGTAGGGGGCGTCGAGGTTGTGTGAACCCGATCCGGCGTTCACGCGAGCCAGATCTTCATCATCTTCATCAACATGCCACCGAAGAAGAAGGCTTCGGAGGTGGCTGCTCTGTCCGCGTCGATCCTACCGCCACCGGAGCAAACGGGTGGTGGGGTAGACGCCGGCGGCGAACGGGCGCCGACGAGGAAGCTCAAGCTGCCGCCAGGTCCAAGGACAAGGCCGCACAAACCTCGGCATCCGTACACGCACCGGGCCCATCTCAGGAGGCGCGAGACCGACAGCGTCATGGTACTCGCAGTACCGTACGCTCGTTGGATCAAGGTCGAGCTGGTGGATCTCGGGATGCTGAAGACCAGCACGCACGCCAGCCTGCTGGCACGAGCAAGACACGGTCGCCTGGACGGGATCCTGCTCCTTCTAACATAGTTAGAAGTCCGAGCATATCCCGCTCCTCGCACCGTTCGCCACCGCCACCAAAGACTCCATAAGAAGCGTTGGCTCGAGCCCAACTGCTCCTGGATTACCCTCCGACGGCGGACAAGATCGACGATTGGAGGGCCACCATTCAGAGCCTCATCGGCTTCGCCAACGGCGACACTCCACGGTAGCCAAATGCGTCGCAGCCGCGGCAAGATTGCCGGACGCGAGCCGATGGCGACATGACCGGCGGGGGTGCAACCACCGTGCACTCCCAACCCCGAAGGCCAAGATCGCTGACTCTCCGGGTCAACCTCGACACTGACTCCACAGCGTCATCAGACCCACGAGCTCGTCGCGATCAGCGCCAAGTTCTTCAAGAACGACAACAAGAAGACGCTCGTACTCGTATCGAGCGACGAAGAGAAGCGCGGCGTCAGTCGGACCAGCGCACTGGGCCCACTGTCGATATGCATGCGCCAGGGGAACCAGGCGACTTGCCGTACGCTCGTGAGCTGCGGCAAGTCCAGTGGCCCAGTACCAAGAACTTCAAGCCAGATGTACCAGAGAAGTATGATGGGAGGTTGCATCCGTCGGAGTACCTCAGCATCTACACCATCGCGGTGCAGGCTGCCGGGGGACGCGACGACAAGATCCTTGCCAACTACTTCCCGCTGGTACTCAAGCCCAATGTCAGATCCTGGATCATGCACTTGCCGGACAACTCCATCTCCTCATGGGCGGATCTGTGCCATCAGTTTGTCGGCGCTTTCACAGGCGGCCACAAGCCCCATGGCCAGGAGAGCGATCTTCATCTGCTCGCCCAAAAGGAAGGAGAACCCCTACGCAAGTATATTCAGAGATTCAGCCAAGTGCAGCGCAACATCCCAGATGTCCACCCCGCCGCGGTCATCAGCGCGTTCCATCAGAACATGCGTAACCGCAGGATGCGGGAGGAGATGGCGATGTGCAAGATAAGAGACGTCAGTGAGCTCTACGCCCTGGCCGACAAGTGTGCACATGCTGAGGAAGGGAGGAAACTCCCCGGAGAGAACACAGGAGCAGGGGGGTCTGACAGTGAGGATGCTGCCCCGGCAAAGAAAAACCGGCGGCGGAACAACAGAAGAAGGAAAGGCAAAGATGTGGTAGCTGTCGAGCAGTCCAGCAACGGAGGTGGCGCCAAGGAAGCAGAACCTGTGGCGGCCGCCGACAAGCAGGGCGGCTCCGACAAGCAATACTGCAAGATCCACCGCACCAAGGGCCATGATCTCCAGAGTTGCAAGAAAGTTGAGCAGCTTGTCGAGCAGCAAAAAGCTGAGTACGAGCGACGCGACAAGGAGAAGGCCCAGGAAGGTACTGGCGGATCTGGCAAGAAGCGCCCCGGCCGGGGAGGACGCCGCGGCAAGGCCAAGCAGCGGCAAGGAGACAGGCCTCCCCGCGGCCTCGACAAGGATGAAGATGAAGACGAAGATGAGGATATGGATGATGACGAGGCCGACGAGCAGGAGTTTCAGAAAGCAACAGAGGTTCTGTGCGTTGACGGTGGTGCTTCTCTGCATACTTTGCACCGCCAGCTCAAACAGTGGGTGCGAGAAGTTAATGCAGCAGAACCATCAGTTGAGTCACGCAAGCCCCTGAAGTGGTCCAGCACGCCTATCATCTTTGACATTGAGGACCACCCTGATCGTATCACTGCGGTCGGGTGCTTGCCGATGTTGGTTTCACCAACTATCCGCAACCTCAAGGTCACAAAGATGCTAGTTGACGGCGAGGCCGGCTTGAACCTGATCTCCTCAGCGGTACTCCAGAAACTGCAGATCCCTGATAGCGAGCTCGAAGAGACCGGTACATTCCAAGGAATCAACCCAGGAAGGAGCAAGCCGAAAGGGAAGATCACGTTGCCGGTAACATTTGGCAGCGAGCTAAACTTCAGGACTGAGAGGGTCACTTCTGACGTTGCTGATTTCCCATTGCCTTACAATGGAATACTCGGCCGTCCAGCGCTCGGCAAGTTCATGGCAGCCTCTCACTATGCCTACAACGTGCTCAAGATGCCAGGTCCGATAAGTGTCATCTCTGTCCCTGGCGACAAGAAAGATGCCCTTATCTACACCGACAAGATCTACCGAGAAGCAGCAGCCGCAGCAGATCGCAAACCACTTGCCGCTGAAGCTCCCGGGGGGAAGAAGAAGACTAAGTCTGGCAAGAGCTCTGATGCCCTCTCCGGCAAGCGCACCTCTTCGGAGTGCTGCGCTACCGTCGAGGACGCACCATCGAGCTCCACCGGCAAGTGTAAGAAGCCGAAGGCAGCTCCGCCAAAAACCAAGAAGGTGTCCGCCAAGGAGGACGGCACTGGTGGTACCTTCACCATCAGTGCCACGCTTGACCCTAAATAGGAAAGCGCGCTCGTTGCTTTCCTGCGGGCGAGTGTCGACGTGTTTGCATGGCAACCGTCTGACATCCTCGGTGTTCCCAGGAAAGTAATTGAGCACCACCTTGCCGTCTGTCCTCACGCGCGGCCCGTCAAGCAGAAAGTCAGAAAACAAGCAGTGGAGCGCCAAGAATTCATTGCAGAAGAGATCAAGAAGTTGGAAGCAGCAGGCCTTGTCAGAGGAGTGCTCCACCCTACGTGGCTGGCCAATCCTGTAGTCGTGCGCAAGGTGAACGGAAAATGGAGGCTTTGTATTAACTTCACTGATGTTAATAAAGCTTGTCCCAAAGATCCATTTCCCTTGCCGCGCATTGACCAGATTGTCGACAGCACGGCAGGATGTGATCTGCTTTCATTTCTTGATGCATATTCAGGATATCATCAGATCTTCATGGCAGAAGAGGATGAGGAGAAAACCGCATTCATTACTCCATGTGGCACATACTGCTTTGTACGGATGCCTTTCGGACTAAAGAATGCTAGTTCAACATTTGCAAGGGTAGTTCATGAAGCTTTTGAGCCACAGTTGCACAGAAATGTAGAAGCTTACATGGATGACATAGTGGTCAAGAGCAAAGACAGAGCAACTCTGATCAAAGATTTGGACGAGACCTTTGCAAATCTGCGCAAGATCAATCTCAAGCTCAACCCCGAGAAGTGCGTGTTTGGAGTCCCCTCCGGCAAGCTTCTCGGGTTCTTTGTGTCTCAGCGGGGAATTGAAGCCAACCCCGACAAGATTAAGGCCATTGAGCAGATTGAAGCACCGAAGCGCATCAAGGACGTACGAAGGCTTGCCGGCTGCGTGGCTGCTCTCAGCAGGTCTATCTCTAAGTCTGCTGAGGACGCCCTGCCATTTTTCAAAATATTGAAAAAGGCAGGTCCAATGAAATGGACTCCGGAAGCGGAGGCTGCGCTGCAGGACTTAAAGAGATACCTGTCCTCCACTCCAATACTTGTCACACCTAAGCCACAAGAGAAGTTGTTGCTGTATCTAGAGGCAACCAATCAAGTGGTTAGTGCTGCGTTAGTAGCGGAAAGGGAGGCGGATGATGAGCCAGCGGCCACGGCAAGCGCGTCCAGCGACAAGCAGGGGGCTTCCCCGAAAAGCTCTGGTCCCGACAAGGATGGATCTGTGCAGCCACAAGAAGAGAAGCAGAAGAAAATGGTGCAGCGCCCAGTTTACTTTGTCAGTTCCCTTCTGCAGGGGGCTAGATCAAGGTACTCTGGTGTGCAGAAATTGCTTTTCGGCCTTCTCATGGCCTCGAGAAAGCTGCGCCATTACATTCAAGCACATGAGATCACAGTTGTCACTCTCTTTCCGTTGAAGAGGATATTGCAGAATCCAGAAGCAACAGGCAGGATTGTTGAGTGGGCACTGGAATTGTCAAGCTTTGGCCTCAAGTTTGAGAGTACTTCAACTATCCAAAGCCGAGCATTGGCAGAATTCATAGCAGAATGGACGCCAACACCTGATGAAGAAACTCCAGAGACGAGCATCCCCGTCAAGGAAGCAAGCAAAGAATGGATCATGTACTTTGATGGTGCCTTCTCGCTGCAAGGCGCCGGTGCGGGCGTGTTACTTGTCGCACCCACCGGAGAGCACCTCAAGTACGTGGTCCAGATGCACTTTCCCAAGGAGCAAGCGACAAACAATACTGCAGAGTATGAAGGTTTGCTTGCCGGACTCAGGATCGCGGCAGACCTTGGGATCAAGAAGCTTATTGTTAGGGGTGACTCGCAGCTTGTCGTCCGCCAAGTAAACAAAGATTATCAGAGTCCGTTGATGGAAGCTTACATTGATGAAGTGAAAAAGTTGGAAGAGCATTTTGACGGCCTGCAGATGGAACATGTTCCGAGAGCCCAGAACGACATTGCCGATGGCCTGTCAAAATGCGCTGCATTAAAGTTACCTGTGGAACCAGGGATCTTTGTGCTCAAGCTGACTCAACCATCTGTAACACAATCATCTGGACAGAGCAAGAAGAGGAAGTTGGTCTCCGGTGATTATTTTCTGGCAGAGCTTCCCGAAGCCACCGCCAAGAAGGTCCCCAGGATCAACACCAAGGGTGCTGAGGAGCAGTCTGCTCCGACAAGCCCTAGGGTTTGTTCCGAGAAGACGCTCCCGACAAGTTTTGCTCCGGCAAGCTTGCCGGGGAACATCAAGCTCCGGCTGAGCCGCAGGTTCTTGCCGTAGAAGCAGATGTTCCCGCAGCAGCATTTGTGCCTTTAGTCCTTGTTGTTGATCCGCAAGCTCCAGCATGGGCACAGCAGATTGTCCGTTTCTTTCAGATAGGAGAACTTCCCGAAGAGCAAGAAGAAGCGGAGAGAGTAGCCCGGCAATCAAGTATGTACCAGTTTGTCGACGACATACTATACAAAAGAAGATTCAATGGAGAGAAATTGAAGTGCATTCCCCGGGAAGATGGACAGAAGCTGTTGGCGGAGATACATGGAGGCATATGTGGTCATCACATTGGCGCAAGAGCACTTGCCAGCAAAGCATTCCAGCAAGGTTTCTTTTGGCCGACAGCTCTCCAGGATGCAACTGCACAAGTAACCAAGTGTGAAGCGTTCCAGTTCCACTCCAAGCAGATACACCAGCCAACTCAAGCTCTCCAAACAATCCCTTTATCCTGGCCATTTTCGGTCTGGGGGTTCGACATCCTCGGCCCCTTTCCCCGAGCTGTCGGGGGCTTTGAGTACTTGTACGTTGCAATCGACAAGTTCACAAAGTGGCCAGAAGTGGAAGCAGTGAGGAAGGTGACAGCACAGTCAGCAGTCAAGTTCTTCACGTTGATTGTTTGCCGTTTCGGAGTTCCTAACAGGATCATCACCGACAATGGCACACAATTCACGAGCCGCACCTTCATGCAGTACGTCCAAGATCTTGGCGCTAAGGTCTGCTTCGCTTCTGTTGCTCACCCGAGAAGCAACGGTCAAGCGGAGAGGACAAACGCTGAAGTGCTGCGCGGGCTCAAGACCAGGACTTTCGACAGGCTGGACAAGTGCGGAAAGAATTGGATAGAGGAGCTGTCGGTGGTTCTTTGGTCGATCAGGACGACGCCAAATCGAGCCACCGGCCAGACACCTTTCGCTCTAATCTATGGAGCAGAGGCAGTTCTCCCCACGGAACTCGTATACGGATCGCCTCGAGTGCTCGCTTATGATGAGCTTGAGCAAGAGCAGCTACGACAAGATGACGCGCTGCTCCTTGAGGAAGATCGTCTTTAGGCTGTTGTACGAGTTGCTCGATACCAGCAAGCTTTGCGCCGCTACCATAGCCGCAAAGTCAATGACAGAAGTCTCGAGGAAGGCGACCTTGTTCTTCGGCGCGTTCAATCCGCCAAGAATTCCAACAAGTTGACGCCAAAGTGGGAAGGCCCTTATCGGGTGAAGCGAGTCACTAGGCCTGGTGCTGTCTGCCTTGAGACCGAAGATGGCTTTCCGATGAGCAACTCCTGGAACATTGAGCATCTTCGTAAGTTTTACCCATAAGGCCCGGTTGCCGGAACCTATTCCAGCAACCACCTTTTGTACAAGCCTTGCCGCTATTGCATGTAACCCTTTGTACAAAGCCGGGCGCAGATCCCGTGCATAAATAAAGATCATATGCTCCGCACATCTTGTCAAATTTCATGCTTCCTATTTTTTGCATGTATTATCTGACACTTTGTGCAACACTTGCCCCCGGTAAGCAATAATGAGACTTAAGGCTCCGTATCTTTATTTTCTCTTCTTTCTTTTTTCTCAAAGAAAAAAGAAGGTTCCTTCGCCCACAAGTTCACCGGGGGGGGGGGGGGGGGGAGGAGAAGATAATGGTGTGGACCAGGCGTCGTTCAAGAAAGTATCGCCTTGCCAGGGTGAAAACGACAGAAAAGCTAAGTTGCCAAAGTTTGAGCACAATCAGTTTTAAATTTTTTTTATCTTCCTTGAACGACCGTGCTTTGTATGGAAAACCTGTGCGCGGAGGAACCAACTCGTAGCTAGTTGCGCCCTTACTTTGTTTCGAGTCCGCTCAACAACTTAAGTGTGCTGCGACTAGTTGCGACAAGGTTTCTTGCCGGAAGCAGCACCGCCAGTAGGCTGCTGATGTTCCGCACTCAGCGCTCGCGGCAAGGGTGCCTGTGGCGGCAAGTTCCCTGGAAGCGTAGGGTAAAAACATACAAAGGAAGGAATCAAGTAAAGGGGATAACATAGCAAATACTGCCCAAGATAAAGTTATATTACAAAGATAACTTGCCGCGCTCTAATAGATTGTTCTCGTAACATAAATGGCAGTGGCAAGAAAAGAAGAAACAGGCGGCCTAGTCTACGCGGCCACCATCAACCCTCCTGACTTCATTCACCTTGTCCACAATGCGCGCGACAAGGGCTTTGAGCTCTTCAAGATCAGCACCCGCCGGCAGCTTCTTGAGGACATTGGTGAGGTTGAGGCATGGGTTGCGGAAGACCACCTTCACCAACACCTTCTCCAGAACTCTGGCGCAGATCGTGCGCGACTCGTCGGCCAGCTGCTTTGGGATCCTTTCCCGGAGTTGCTGGAGGGCCGTCGCCACGCCCTTGAAGAACAGAGTGAGCTTGGCACTGGGCTGGAGGTTCTCGTCGGAAGAGTACCCGAAACCCTCCATTTCCAGCTGCGTCAGCTCCTCGTCAATGACCGCGGCGATGTTCACGAGGCCCTCCGTCCAGAGCTCTAGAGTATCCCTGAAGGTGTTCTGGGTTTCGGCGGCCCCTGTCAGCAGCGCCTCGTTGGCCTTGATCTCCTCCTTCAAGTCCTCCTCCCGCTTCTTGGCGCCGTCAACCGTCTCAGTCAGCGTCGCCAGCTTCAGGTCGAGATCGGCATTGGAGTCCTTGGCGGTGCTCAGCTCTTTGCCCCTCTCGAGGAGGCGACCCTGCAACTCGCCGTGGGTGAGGGCATCCTTCTCGCGCTCACATTGGAGCGCGGCAAGCTCTTCATTCTTCGCCTTGAGATCGTCCTCTAGCTGCGTCACTTTCACTTCCAGCTCCTTCTTAGCGGCCTCAGCAGCTGCGGCAACATCCTTTGCCTCCTTGAGAGCCCCGCCAAGTGCTTGCTCTCGCGCACCCAGCTCCTCCTCATAGCTGTCCAGATTGACTTTCCGCTGTGTCAGCTCACCTTCTCGCGTGGACTGCTCCTCGGCGGCAAGCCGCTGTTGCTCTTCAGCTTCAGCCTTCTCGAGAAGGAAGGCTTTCCGCGCCTCGACGAGCTGCGCCCGCTCCTCTGCTATTGACCGGAGAGCTTCCTGATTGCGTTCCCGGAGCTCCTCCACACGCTTCTCAATATCTACTCCCGCCTGTGCGACAAGAGCTTCCCGGTATTCCACTTTGGCTTGTCGGGTGCGGTAGAGCGACACCAGCTTCCGTAGCAGCTGCTCCTCCTCAGACTCGCCACTGCTGCTGCTTGGCGCGTCAACCACTGTCAGCCCAGCGGAGGCGAGCACTTCTCCGTCGAAAGCTTCTCCCTCGACTGGCGCCCTGGAGCTTGACGCCTAGGGGAGCTTGATGAAGACACCGTCGCCGGCCTTTAAGTAGGCACCGGGCTGGGGCTCTTCGGAGTCTGGCGCTGCGTCAGTGGCGGAGGGATCGGCGGTCGGCATAGCGCCTTGTGCTCCTGCGGCCCCAGGGTCGTCAGTGCGATCGCCGGACCCCTCGGCAGCTCCTGCGCCAGCAGCCTTGGCGGCCTCTTCGCCGGCAGGATCATCAGCGCCGGCCTCCTCCTCGGTAGCGGCGGCGTCATCAGTGTTGCCGCGCGCGTTCTCCTCGCCGGTGGCTTCAGTCTCCATTGGCTCTGGGGAAGGTGGGTCTGAAGACAGGAAGAGGGAGAAAAAGTCAAGCAAATATCCAAAAAGAAGATCAGAAGAAGAAGAACCCAAGGGAAGTTTTCTGACAAGAAGGATTACCTGTGCTGGGCTCTGTAGTCATGGGCTCCACCACCGGGGGATCACTGGTCCCGTCCCTTTCCGGAGAACTGCCCCTTGCCGGGGACCTCTCCCTTGCCGGAGAGCGCTCCCTTGCCGGGGAATCCTCCCTTGGCGGCATAGTCGAAGCAGATAGCACCTCAGGGGCGGCTTCTGGTTGCTCCTGGTGAGCCTGTTCTGCTCCTACACAAGCAAGCCAACAGTCAAGATACCGGCAAAGAAAGAACACTCATGCGCGCCCGACAGCGGGAAGTGAAGCAATATACTTACGCTGGGGGCTGCGCTGGGGGCTGCTTCGAGGAGTAGTTGCCGGGTCCGACAAGGTGGTCTCGGACGCGCCCTCTGTTGTGACAGCGGGATCGTCCTCGATGACAACCACGGGGACCTTGGCTCTCTTCGCTGCTCTCTGGGCCAGAGTCCTGAAAAGGAACAAGGTTCAGAAGAAAACAGATCAGATACAAGACAAGAATCAGCAAGAATTGAAGGAATACAAACACAACAGAAAAACTTACTCCTCTTCTTCCTCCTCGTCAGAACTGAGCGCGGAGAGGTCGAAGTCCGGTACTCTTTCAGCATGACGAGGCGGAGGAGTAGGCTCCCTTGGACGCTTTGCGGGAGCTGCGGCGGGATCAGAAGCGGCGGCCTGAGAGGACCCCGCTCCAGTTGCTGCAGCGGCGTGAGACGCTCCCGCGGCAACGGTGCTTGTCGCGGTGGAGCGTGTCCCGCGGCGCGGCGGCTGTTGACCCGTCTGCCGCCCTGCTATGTCTCCGGTCCTGCGGAGGCGCCTTCTAGGTGGAGCTGGGGGTTGCACTGGGAGCTCTGCTTGCGGCAAGCTGCTTGAAGACGGCTGGCCGCTTGCACCTTCGGCGATCTCGCTCGATTCAGCTTCGGGCTCTCCCTCGCCGACGATCTCCCCGACAAGCTCGTCTTGATCGGCAAGGCTTGCCGCCTCGGCTGCCTCTGCCTCCTCCACAGTAAACCCAAACTCGCCCGCGGCGTCGGCTGCCGCTGCCTCTTCCGCCCTGGTGGCAATGCGCCGCATCTCATCGTCGGTGGTGTCGCGGGTGAGGATCCTCTGCTCGTCGGCACGGACCGCCACCTCCACCAAGCTATCGAAGAACTGCTGCACTACGTCGTCGGCGGGCTCCTGCCAAGTTGGAATAATTCCATGCGAGTCGCACTCCGGCATCATTGCGGGGATGCGATCGAGCGAGGAGTTGTTGCACAACGGCACGACGCCCTGCGGCAACCTGAACCACTCGAGATGATTGGGGTCGTGCTTGAACAGCTCCTTGAGCGTCCCATCCAACTCCAAGACAGTAAAATTGAAGTTGAGGCCCGGGCGCAGCCTCATGATATCCGCCGGACCCCCGAACAGCCAGGCGGGTCTCCCCCTCTCCTGCAGAGGGGCGATGCGGCGGCGAAGAAAGTCCGCGCCAACAGCGCCTACAGTGAGCCCGGCAAGCCTGAGTCGCAAGATCCGGGTGGTGGCGATCTTCAGTCTAGCATCGTCCGCCGCCAGGGCACTCCAATCGTTGCCACGCACTGCTGGGGTTTGGCGCAGGGCAGTGAACGGCTGCGGGTTCTCATCAACGATCCAACACCATTCCGCTCTCCACTCCTCCAATTTGCTACGGAGCTCCCCCTCCAGATAGACCTCCTTCATGCCGGCTCTCGAGATCCAGGCGATCCCGCCAGCTAAGGGCTCTCCTCTCTCGACCCGGGGCATGAAGTAGTGGCGGAAAAGGGCTACGTTTTGGTGGATTCCGACAAAGTTCTCGCAGAGATGTGTGAAAACCGCCATGGTCAGAACGGCGTTGGGGGTGAAATCAAGGAGGTGGAACCCGTAGGTGTTCATGATATCACAAAAGAATTCAGAGAAGGGCGGGCAGAGCCCGAAATATAAGAACATCGCGAAGAAGGGGTATCCTTTTGGAGCCCGTTTCGAAGTGGAAGCGGCGGCGGAAAGTACCTGCGTGCGCGGATGCGCTCGCATCTCCGTCGACCAGAAGAGATAGAACCATTCCCTCAGCTCCTTCGCGGAGAGCTCAGGGGGGAAGGTTGCCCGCTCCTTCCACAGCGCCTCAAGCCGCAGCGCCTCGGCTGACTTTGCACACTTCCCGGTCTTCGGAGCCATGGCGGAGGCGGTGGGGAAGATCGAGGGCGTTGGTGGCAGCGGCGGCGACGGGGGGTGGAGCGCTGCTCTCTTTCGGCTTTGGGAAGCGGAGGGGAGCGGCGGAGATTTTTGAGATTGCAACCGCAAGTGGCGAAGGTGGGGGAATTGCCCCTGTTTCCCCTGCTTATAAAGAGGAGGTGGCGAACGTTACGCTTTTTCCGAATAAAGAATCACCCATGATCTCTCCCACGACGCCGCGTTCGACACGTGCCGTTACGGGAGGGCGCGGTGGATATGGAGTTAGATATGGTGTGGGCCCAGGCCGCGTGTGCCCGTGCCCTGTTCTGGGCCTGGCCCAATAGCGCTAGGCACCGTATGTGGCCCAGGCCCGGGGGCTCCTGTCGGTGTACTAAAGTAGGGGTACCTTAGTATCCCGAACTTGTGCACGGGCAGTCGCAGCGCCCCGCGGCAAGGCTTGCCGAGTGCCCGCCAAGATCCTCCGTAGTTCCTATTGGAGCCATTCAAGAACAAAGTGTTTTAACTGAGAAGACAAGGCCCCGGCAAGAGGAGCTTGCCAGGAAGGACAAGGCTCCGGCAAGAGGAGCTTGCCGGGAAGGCCAACCAAGGCATTTCAAGGAACTTGCCGCGACGCGCCGCGCGTCCCGGCAAGACCCGGCGAGCGACAAGCTTCCTGGTGCGATAAGACAACGACCGCGGCAAGGCGCTTGCCGCGGCGAAGCCACCACTCTGTGCCCACGCTCCAGCGCATCCGTCGACGTGTCGCCACAGGACCGTTCCAGGCGCACGTGGCGAGAAGCTGTGCAGCCAAGCGGTGCGAGGTGGCGAGTGGAGATGACGAGATGGCCATCGTGGCAAACGGTGGCGCCCCTAACGGTCGCTTTTCTGCACTGTTTGGGCGATGCGGACGGGCATTTTAATGCCTTTGTCCCCTGCCGTCAGAGTTAGGTAGGATCCACTGTAGAAGCAGTTGTACCAACCACACCTTTTACACTTTTACCCCTGCATGCGTTGCCACCTGTCGGTGACCCCTTGATCCTATAAAAGGAGGCCCATGCGCAACGTAGAGGGGTTTCGACTCATTCGAAACCAGAACACTCCCACACTCTCGAGCGAGAACATAATACAACCACAAAGCAGCAGTAGGAGTATTATCTCTCCGGAGAGCTCCGAAGCTGGGTAAAATCACTCGCGTGCCTCACCTTGATCCGCTCTTCGTGCGGCCTCCGCTCCCTGCCGGGCCGAAAGGGGCCCTGCCCCATAGGTGTTCGTTTCCCACGACATCTATGGCGCTGAGGCGGTGGGGGAGATTGAGGGCGTTGGTGGCGGCAGCGGCGACGGGGGGCGGAGCGCTGCTCTCTTTCGGCTTTGGGAAGCGGAGGGGAGCGGCGGAGATTTCTGAGATAGGAACCGCAAGTTGCGAAGGTGGGGGAACTGCCCCTGTTTCCCCTGCTTATAAAGAGGAGGAGGCAAACGTTACGCTTTTTCCGAATAAAGAATCACCCACGATCTCTCCCACGACGCCGCGTTCGACGCGTGCCGTTACGGGAGGGCGCGGTGGATACGGAGTTAGATACGATGTGGGCCCAGGCTGCGTGTGCACGTGCCCTCTTCTGGGCCTGGCCCAACAGCGCTCGGCACCGTGTGTGGCCCAGGCCCGGGGGCTCCTGTCGGTGTACTAAAGTAGGGGTACCTTAGTATCCCGAACTTGTGCACGGGCAGTCGCAGCGCCCCGCGGCAAGGCTTGCCGGGTGCCCGCCAAGATCCTCCGTAGTTCCTATTGGAGCCATTCAAGAACAAAGTGTTTTAACTGAGAAGACAAGGCCCCGGCAAGAGGAGCTTGCCGGGAAGGACAAGGCCCCGACAAGAGGAGCTTGCCGGGAAGGCCAACCAAGGCATTTCAAGGAACTTGCCGCGACGCGCCGCGCGTCCCGGCAAGACCCGGCGAGCGACAAGCTTCCGGGCGCGACAAGACAACGACCGCGGCGAGGCGCTTGCCGCGGAGAAGCTACCACTCTGTGCCTACGCTCCAGCGCATCCGTCGACGTGTCGCCACAGGACCGTTCCAGGCGCACGTGGCGAGAAGCTGTGCAGCCAAGCGGTGCGAGGTGGCGAGTGGAGATGACGAGATGGCCATCGTGGCGAACGGTGGTGCCCCTAATGGTCGCTTTTCTGCACTGTTTGGGCGACGCGGACGGGCATTTAATGCCTTTGTCCCCTGCCGTCAGAGTTAGGTAGGATCCACTGTAGAAGTAGTTGTACCAACCACACCTTTTACACTTTTACTCCTGCATGCGTTGCCATCTTTCGGTGACCCCTTGAGCCTATAAAGGAGACCCATGCGCAACGTAGAGGGGGTTCGACTCATTTGAAACCAGAACACTCCCACGCTCTCGAGCGAGAACATAATACAACCACAAAGCAGCAGTAGGAGTATTATCTCTCCGGAGAGCTCCGAAGCTGGGTAAAATCGCTCCCGTGCCTCACCTCGATCCGCTCTTCGTGCGGCCTCCGCTCCCTGCCGGACCGAAAGGGGCCCTGCCCCATAGGTGTTCGTTTCCCACGACACATCCCATCAAGAAGATCGCCGACTTCTAACCCTACTCCAACCTCATTGAGCTCGTGCATCAAGCGACCAAGGAGGAACGTCAAGTGCAAGATGACTTCAAGTACCCCAAGTACTCATCCAAGACCTACGGCTTCTCCAACAACCAAGCTTCAACAACTCCTACAACATCTACATCAACCAAACCTTCTCCAAGCAATGACGACAAGTCAAGTTACAAGAAAACTTCGGCAAGTTCAAGTCGTCTTCCTCCTACTACAAGCAACTTCAAGCCGCGTGCTTCTTCATCTACTCCGACCGATGAGACCGTCAAGACAAGCTCCTTCAAGTGTTTCACTTGCGGCGGCCGAGGCCACAAGTCCTATGAATGCACAAACAAGCGCACCATGATCCTCAACAATGATGGCACCTATGACTCAATGAGTGATGAGGAGACGAAAGCTCTTGAGCAAGTGGCCATGAACCGGCGAGTGAACGAGGATGAAGATCATCAAGTCTTTTGTGATGAAGATACGAGCCCCGCTCTTGTTATCTCCAAAGTCTTGACTCTTCAACATCAACAAGAAGAAGACCAATGATGCCATATTTTCCACACAAAGGCCGGCATCAACGGAAGGTCCGTCAAGGTCATCATCGATGGAGGTAGTTGTCACAACTTGGCAAGTGAAGAACAATGCTCCATGTTTCAATTGGTCAAGAGGAAGCACCAGCACCCCTACAAGGTTCAATGGCTAAGTGACTCCGGCACTATACGAGTTGAGTATACGGTCCAAGTCTCCTTCAAAATTGGTGCATATGAGGACACTTTGGAATGTGATGTGGTCCCAATGACCGTTTGCCACCTCCTTCTTGGTCGACCATGACAATTCGACCGTGGTGTCATCCACAATGGGCGTACCAATCACTATAGCTTCAAGACAAAAGGGAAGGAATATGTGCTACGACCTATGTCTCCTAGTCAAGTGATAGCCGACAAGCAAGCCACCCATCATGGAGAGAAGAATGAGAAAGTGATCCACCCAAAAGTGAGTGAGAGCCACAAGTCAAACTTGAGCGCCTCTTCGCCTAGAGAGAAAAACCTCACATTATTTTCCACAAAAAGTGAGATGAGAGAAGTGTGTGAGAACCCATCGAGTGTTATGCACTTTGTCCTTGTGTGCAAGGATGGAGAACCAAAAACTAACACCTCTCACGAGCTACCTTTAGTGTTTCAATCTCTTTTGCAGGAATTCCAAGATGTTTTCCCTGATGAGCTGCCTCCGGGTCTACCTACTCTTCGAGGCATTGAGCATCAAATTGACCTCATCCCCGGAGCGCCACTTCCAAACAAAGCTCCATACCGTGTCAACCCCGAAGAAACTAAGCAGATTCAATGGCAAGTACAACAACTCATCGACAACGGTCATGTACGTGAAAGCTTAAGCCCTTGTGCCGTTCCCGTTATACTTGTGCCTAAGCCCGATGGAATTTTCCGCTTGTGTTCTGATTGTAGACCTATAAATGCTCTTACCATTCGCTATAGGCATCCCATTCCTCGCTTAGATGATATGCTTGATGAACTTAGCGGAGCCAACTTTTTCTGAAAAATTGATCTTAAAAGTGGCTATTATCAAATCCGCATACAAGAGGGTGATGAATGGAAATCTGCTTTCAAACCAAATTTGGCTTATATGAGTGGTTAGTTATGCCTATGGGTTTATCGGAGGCTCCCGGTACTTTCGTGCGTCTCATGCATCATGTACTTCGCCATTATATTGGAGTCTTTGTTGTGGTTTACTTCGATGATATTCTTGTGTTTAGCAAAACCATGAAAGAGCATCTTGATCATGTTAGGGCTGTTTTGCAAACACTTCGCAAGGAAAGTCTTTATGCCAACATGAAAAAGTGCACATTTGGTGTTGACAAAGTGGTTTTCTTGGGTTTTGTTGTATCTTCCAAGGGTGTTCATGTTAATGAATCTAAAATTTAAGCAATTAAAACTTGGCCCCAACCCACCAATTTGCAACAAGTGAGTAGTTTTCTTGGTCTTGCGGTTTTTTATCGTCGCTTTGTGAAAGATTTTATCACTATTGCCGCTCCTTTGCATGCCTTGAGCAAGAAAATTGCTCCTTTTGTTTGGGGATCTTTGCAATCCACCGCTTTTGATGAGCTCAAGTCTTTGCTTACTCATGCTCCGATTCTTGCTTTGCCCAATTTTGACAAAACTTTTGAGGTTCATTGTGATGCAAGTGGTACCGGAATTGGCGGAGTTTTGATGCAAGAAAAACGAGCCATTGCATACTTTAGTGAAAAACTCTTCGGTGCTCAACTTAACTATCCCATCTATGAGAAAGAATTGTATGCTTTAGTGCGTGTGCTACATGTTTGGGAACATTATCTTAGACCTCATGAGTTTGTCATACATACCGACCATGAGACGCTAAAATACTTAAAAGGCCAAACTAAGTTGAACAAGCGTCATGCCAAAGGGAGTGAATTTATAGAATCTTTCCCCTATGTGATCAAGTACATTAAGGGTAAGGAAAATGTAGTTGCGGATGCACTTTCACGCATATGCACGCTTGTCACTAAACTTGAGTTGAATGTTATTGGCTTTGAGCACATAAAAGATTTGTATGCTAATGATCCATCTTTTGCTACTCCTTATGCTAAATGTTTGAGACATACATCTTGGGAACAATATTACATCAAGGATGGTTATGTTATGAAAGCTAACAAACTATGCATTCCCGAGTCTTCTCTTCGTTTGCTCCTTTTGCAAGAGGCTCATGGAGGCGGACTCATGGGACACTTTGGACGCGACAAGACATTCGCCACGCTCTCCAAGAACTACTTTTGGACCAAGATGTTCCGTGCCGTCTCACGCTTCACCACCTGATGCTCTACGTGTCGAAAAGCTAAGTCTAAAGCTCAATACATGGTCTTTACATGCCTCTTCCTATTCCTTATCAACCTTGGGAAGATATTAGCATGGATTTTGTACTTGGTTTGCCTAGAACTCAAAATGGAAAGGATTCCGTGTTTGTTGTTGTGGACCAATTTTCTAAGATGGCACATTTCATTCCTTGCAACAAGATAGATGATGCTTCACACGTTGCAAATCTCATTTGTATGGAAATCTTGTGCCTCCATGGAGTACCAAAGACAATTGTCTCCGACCGTGACGTCAAGTTCTTGAGTTACTTTTGGAAGACACTATGCGCCAAGCTCGGAATCAAGCTGTTGTTCTCATCCGCATACCATCCTCAAACCGACGGCCAAACGGAGGTGACGAACCGGACGCTCTCCACTCTACTTCACGGCGTGTCTACCCATCACCGAGTGTGCCTACAACCGTGCAAGACATTCGACTACCGGCAAGTCCCCCTTCGAGGTCGTCTATGGCTTCAACCCGCCGTCCCCTTTGGACATTCTACCCCTTCCTCTACAAGAACGCACCAACATGGATGCGAGTGCATGGGCTAACTACATCAAGAAGATGCACGAAGATACAAGGCACACAATCGAGCTCCAAGTACAACAACTAGCGTCCAAGCTCAACGTCAACAAGCAACCCAAGACATTCAACATTGGAGACCTCGTGTGGCTACACCTTCGCAAGGACCGCTTCCCCAACGAACGCAACTCCAAGCTTCTCCCTTGGGCCGACGGACCCTTCAAGGTGCTAGCACGCTACAACAACAACGCTTACAAGATCGACCTACCACGCGAGAAGTACAACGTAAGCCACATCTTCAACGTCTCCGATATCTCCCTGTACCATGGTGATGAGGATTTCGATCCGAGGTTGGATCTTTCCCAAGGGAGGGGAGATGATGCAAAGCATCCTACGGTCATCCCCATGGACACTACTTCGACTACTCAAGCTCCAAGTGGACCCATGACGAGAGCTCGAGCACGTGCTACTCAATCTGAGGTTAACTCTTTCCTTGTTGAACTTCCCTTTGACCCACTTGAGACATGGCAACCACCTCAAACGGAGATGCTTTGTGTGCTTAGGTACCAAGAAAGTAACCAAGGAGAAGTTACGACATAAGATGAACATCGAGAGCATGTAGATGATCTGCCCAGCCCAGAAGGACCGGAACAACCGCCCAACCACCGCCTGGGCGGAACAACCGGCTAGCTACCGCCCAACAACTGGCCCACCTTTTGTGATCGAGCGGAGCAAGGCCGGTGCTGCACCGGTTTTATCGGTGTCTACCGAAAGACCGGAACAACCTCCATGATAACCGGTACAGCCGCTGGCCCCTTCGACGTACATCTCCAGAAGCTAGCGCCTGACCTCCCAGCGGTAGTACCGCCTTCCACATCCGGTACTTCCGCCCTGCATGAGTTACCAGCGGAACAACCACCCACATGACCGGTACTACCGGCCTGCCTGCGCGCGGTGCAAGGGGTTTTCGCCCCATGTATCCTCTCCCACTTACCCCTTCGTGGCTTAGCACTATATATACTCGTCTCCTAGCTTCGTATTAGGGTTAGCATTGGTTTAGCTCATATTTTGTGTGAGAGCCTTGCTCATCCACTTGGTTACTTCTCCTCGGAGCTCACGACCTCTTCGTAGAAGATCCCCCAAGCGGATTCAAGACCCCTTCAAGGGAAGACCATCAAGACCTCCTCATGGAGCAGAACGGCTACTCGTGTATCTTTCCTTTGTTGATTTTGAATCTTGTGCTACCTTATGTGTTCGGTGATCTAGCCCTTGTGTGATCGATTACTTGTCGGTTTAGTGAGTTTCTCTCGTTCCTCTCCATGTTCTTCCTCGTGTTCTTCCGCTCGTTCGTTGTGTTTCCTCGTAGGATCCACTCCAAACGTGAAAGATCGTCCATATAGGGTTGCGCCCTACATCATTTAATCTAGCACATGAGGTAGGTGCTCTCTTTGCGAGCCATCAGTTTCATCAAACCGCACATCTACAGTTTCAACAACCTTGTTGTGATAGGTGTTGAAGACTCTGTAAGTGTGCGAGACCTTTCCGTAACCAAGCATAAAACCTTCATGGGCTTTTGGTACAAATTTAGAGTTGTGATGAGGATCTCTAATCCAATATGTAGCAGCGAAGACTTTGAAATAACTCACATTGGGTTTCTTGTCAGTGAGGAGCTCATATGAGGTCTTCTTGAAGAATTTGTGAAGATATACCCTATTGATGATGTGGCACGCAGTATCAATAGCCTCAGGCCAGAAGCGATGAGGCATCTTATATTCATCAAGCATGGTGCGAGCCATCTCAACAAGAGTCCTGTTCTTGCACACCATGATGCCATTCTGCTGAGGAGTGTATAGGGTAGATAACTCATGAGTAATACCAAGTTCATCAAGATAGTCATAAAGACGAGTGTTCTTGAACTCGGTCCCATTTTCACTCCTGATATACTTGATCTTCACACCGAAATCCATCGAGGCCCTTGAGGAAAATCGTTTAAAGACTTCCTGCACTACAATTTTGTACATAATGATATGCACTCAGGTGTAACAAGAATAATCATCAACAATAACAAACCCATATAATGATGCTGCATTTGTTAGTGTGGCATAGTGAGTGGGGCCAAATAGGTCCATGTGAAGCAATTCAAAAGGACGAGTGGTAGTCATGATAGTCTTCGAGGGATGCTTGGATCTGGTCATGTTCCAGCCTCACAAGCCCAACAAAGATGATCTTTGAGGAATTTGACACCCTCGATGCCGATGACGTGCTTCTTCTTCACAAGTGTGTGCAAGTTCCTCATGCCAGCATGACCGAGTCGACGATGCCATAGCCAGCCTTTTGAAGCTTTTGCTAGTAGACATGTGGCCGGCCGTGGTCCTGCAGAGAAATCAACAATATACAAGTCTCCTCTCCTAAAGCCTTCAAAGTCTTTGGATTTGTTAGATTCCATGAGTACTATGCAACGATATTTGCCAAAGATGACAACCATATCAAGATCACAAAGCATTGAGACAGACATGAGGTTGAATCTGAGAGATTCGACAAGCATGACTTTGTCCATGTGTTGATCCTTTGAGATTGCAAGCCTGACTACCCAATACCTTGCTTTTTTCCTTTGTCAGTGTAATTAATATGCTCTAGATGCAATGGAGATAAAGCAGAGTCCATCAATAAGTTCTTGTCACCACTCATGTGATTTTTACATCCACTGTCAAGGACCCACTCAGTAGTTTTGAGAGATTCGTCTTGCAGACGAATTAGTCCATCTTACAAACTCATATACTTCTGAGTGAAGAATATGACATCAAATTCGTCAGATAGAATTTCATCAAGTAGTGCAATAGATATAGTAGTATAAGGACGTGAGAAATGAGTAATTCATTTCTTCATGATTAGCTTGCATCCTTTCAAGAATTCTCAGGTCTCCAGCAAATTCTTCAGACGTTCAAATTCATCTAGAGACCTGACCCTGCATAAGAGATTAGTTCTTTTTCTTCACCACCCACATCTATAGGGGTGGCAAATAGTATATCATTCTGTGAGCTCTATTTGAGAAAGGTGGCATTGAATCCAGTGTGCTTCGTTTCACAGAAGAGGGGTTAGAGTATGCATATGAATAAGCAGAGAAATTCTTCGAGGACTTATGAACATAATGATTTGAAGAATAATGCACATATTCATGACCCTCAGATTTTCCCTACGAAATTGAAGCATTAGCATGAGGATAAGTGTACTTTTGACCATCTGAGGAATTTGATCCATATGAGGAATTTGGTCCATATGAAGACTTTGTTCCATATGAAGAATTTGATTTGGGGTTCCTATTATTCACAGGTGGTGTCATGAGGACATTGACCTGAAGACTTTCAAAGCACCTTTTGGGAAACCAGATTTTCTTCATAGGTGGACCGTTTTTTTGTGACTGGGAACTGTGGGGCAACACCCCCACAGCATATCAAAAGCTTTATTAAAATAAAGAGGGAACAATTACAAGTCACAGATTACAAGGTTATTCAAAATAGACTAACCTAAAAAAGTAAGAGACAAAAAGGTTACAAAAGAAGGCCTCAAGGGGGCAGAAAAGAAAACCATATCAAGAGCTCATCCTTGTAGGTAGCTTACACTCTGTATTGCATAAGACAGGCATCATGTATAAAAGCACATCTCCATTTATTAAACCTGGCCCTCTCACTCCTGAAGACTTTAGCATTTCTGATAATCCAGATATTCCAACAGGCAATAAATACCACTTCAATGAAGAAGGGTTTGTCAAAACTTCTTCTGGCATGGATAGCCAATTCAGTCATGGAGTCTCCAGAAGACCAATCAATCTGCAAGTAGTTCCATACTCTTACACTAAAATTGCAGTTAAAAATAGAAGATCCCTGGTTTCTCTTGCTTGCAAAGGGCAAAGCACGCAGTTCACTCCATCATCCAAATGCCATCGTCACCTCTCCACCATATCCTTTGTGTTCAATTTGTCCATAATGAGCATCCAAGCAAACCCCTTTGAAAGATCGAGGATGTCGCCTAGAGGAGGGGGGGGGTGAATAGGCGCTTTAAAATAATTATGGTTTAGGCTTGAACAAATGCGGAATAAACCTAGCGGTTAATTTGTCAAGCACAAAACCTAAAACAACTAGGCTCACCTATGTGCACCAACAACTTATGCTAAGCAAGATAAGCAACTATGTGATAGCAAGATATATGACAAAGAACAATATTGCTATCACAAAGTAAAGGGCTCGGGTAAGAGATAACCGAGGCACGCAGAGACGATGATGTATCCCGAAGTTCACACCCTTGAGGATGCTAATCTCCATTTGGAGCGGTGTGGAGGCACAATGCTCCCCAAGAAGCCACTAGGGCCACCGTAATCTCCTCACGCCCACTAAGGGACCCTTGAGGGCAGTCACCGAACCCGTACAAATGGCGACCCTTGGGGGTGGTCACCGAACCCGTACACTTTGGCAACCCTTGGGGGCGGTCACCAGTACCCGTCAAATTGCTCGGGGCGATCTCCACAACCTAATTGGATACCCCGACGCTTGCCCGGAGCTTTACACCACAATGATTGAGCTCCGAACAACACCAACCGTCTAGGGCGCCAAGGCACCCAAGAGGAACAAGCTCTAGGGTGTCCAAAACACCCAAGAGTAACAAGCTCAAGACTACCAAGCACCCAAGAGTAATAAGCTTCTCAACTTGTAACTTCCAGTATCACGTGGAGAACTCAAACCGACGCACCAAATGCAATGGCAAGGGCACACGGAGTTCCCAAATCCTTCTCTCTCAAATCCCACCGAAGCAACTAATGCTAGGGAGGAAGATGAGAGGAAATGGGGGAAGAACACGAGCTCAAGGGATAAGGTTCAATGGGGAAGAAGTCCCCCTTTTATAGGTGGGGAAAATCCAACCGTTATGCTCACAGCCCGCACAGAGCGGTACTACCGCTCCAAGGAGCGGTACTACCGCTAGGGCGGTAGTACCCCTTTGAAAAACAACAGAGAGGAGGCAAAAGGCCAATAGAACCGCCGGATCGGTACTACCGCTCGTCCTCACGGTACTACCGCTCGACCTCACGGTACTACCGCAAATGGTAGCGGTACTACTGCTTGCGAGCGGTACTAAAAAAATACTTCCGTGCCTACCTCCGCTGAGCAAAACACGAGATTTTGGTCCGGAGCGGTCCTACCGCTTAGGAGCCATGGTAGTACTGCTCTGGAGCGGTAGTAAAAAATTACATCCGCTCTAGTCGCGGTAGTACCAATGCAGCCTTTACCAAAACAGCCACAACTTTTGCAAACGGACTCCGAATTCAACGAAACCAAGTTTGTTGGAAAGCTAACGACATGAGCTAACACAATCTTGATAGAAATATCAATAATAAGCCAATGATAAAAGGCCCATAAGAAAATGGTGAGAACCCTTCCTCGAAAAAGACCGGTAAAACCTCCAACACCGAAAACATCATAGAAGACGCATGCGAACTCCGTTTTCGATGAACTCAAGCTTGTCATCAAGATGACCATAAGCTCTAAGACTCACAAAGATAACCAAACAATAACCAAGAAACATGATGCAAGGATGCAATGGTTTGAGATCTCTACTAACGATACGATCAAGTTACCAACTTGAGAGCCCCCCTTGATAGTACGGCAAACGATTCAGCAACCCGGTCTCCCAACTACCACCACGAGACCGGTAAAATAGAAAGCCTATCAAGGCCAAACCTTTGCCTTGCACATGGTCCACTTGAGCTATATGATGACGATCTTGACTCCCTCAAGATGGACCACCTTTCTTGATTGCGTTGGCTCGATGAAGACTCGATGATTGCTCCCCCATAGTGCACTATGGGTGAGCCACTCTTCGGCACATCTTCACAAGTCCATTGACACCATAATGGATGGCAAGATTCAAGCACTTGATCTCTTCATGATGCTCCACTTGAACTTACACACGGCAATCTTGATGACGATCAGCACTTGATGTCATCCTTTCCATGGGTTGTATGATATCTTCCTCTTGACGCAAGCCCATGGACACGTACCTAACCCCACATAGAACTCTCACATAGACCATGGGTTAGTACACAAAGTGCAATGGACAATGCTTACCATACCATGGGATCACTTGATCCCTCTCGGTAGATCTTCTACGCTTTGTGAGTTGATCAACTTGATTCACTCTTGACTTAGTCTTGATCAACTTGATTCACTCTTGACTTAGTCTTGATCAACCTTGAATCTTTCCAACTCTCTTCATTTGGATGATGTCTTGAAGTTAAACATGAATGATCACACAATCTTCTTCTTCAAGACATGCTTGCAATAAGCTCAACACTGACATGACAAATCTTTGGATAATTCCTTAATAGCACCTTGGTCAACTCATAAACTCCTTGAAACCAACACATGGACTTCTAGAAAAGCCTATGGACAAATCCTTCAAATATAACTCAAGACAACCATTAGTTCATAGAGATTGGCATCAATTACCAAAACCAAACATGGGGGCACCGCATGTTCTTTCAATCTCCCCCATTTTGGTAATTGATGACAATTACTTTCAAGAGAGTTTATATAAGGAATTATGCTTCACTATGCAATGCAACAACCAATAGTGCATGCATATGAGATGCAAATGCTAAGGAACAAAACCAAAGCAAGAGGATATAACTCTCTAAACTTCTCCACAAAACTCTCTGAAACTCCTCCCCCATTGGCATCGATTGCCAAAATGGGTGAAAAGCTTAGAATGCCAATATAAAGAGTGTTCCTCCATAAATTGTGTATCTCTGAAAAAGAGAGTGGAATGCAATACACATATCCAATGGTAAATACTTGGAGGAAGACAAACTATATTGAGGCCCAAAGATTGCAAAAGAATGATATGCCACAAAGACATAACAAAGAGAGAAACAAGAAATCGAGCAATCAAAAGATACAAATTGAAGCAAGCAATCAAAGGATATCAATTGAACCAACTAGACCAAAGATCCTATGAGGCACATGATTGAAGATATTATGATATGAGCCGAGGAGTGTTCTAAAGAAACTAGAGAAGCTCCCCATGATTTGTGCACATCAAGAATTTTTTTATTCGGATACAAAGTACACAAAATAGGATCATAGCTCCCTCAAAATCAATAGAAACTTACAACAAGTGCATGTGAGCATATAGGAAACTAAGCCTAGTACTTGCAACAAACACATGGTTGAGCAACAAGTAAAATAGGCAACTTGAGAATGGGCTCAACCAAAAAGATGTGTTTGAGTCAAGGCAATGCACTTGAGAAGACTAATGTACAAATGAGCATAAAGCATCAATAAAGTCTTGAAAGAATGAGGCACATGGTGCAAGGCCTATCATTCCCATACACAACTAGCAAATCAGTTCACAAGCTTACTAATAAGCATATAAAGAACCTATGCTTGTGAGAACCCGTGGTGAAGATAGAAGATGATAGCCTCATCAAGACGAGGGATACCAATTAAGATGGCAAAAGCCTCGTAAAGACAAGCATGAGGAAAATAATCTTCACCACACAAGAGTGCATCAAAATGCTACAATAGAGGACACGCACTCAAGGCAAAAGCTTTCATGGAGCCACCAAAGAAATAACATAAGAAAGACAAGGTGGACGTGAAAGAAAGGATATCAACTAGAGATTTAAATTCTCTCAAGTGTATAGGGTTCTAGGTAGACGAAATCATGATGATATATATCTACAAAGAAGGATGTACACCCGAAATAGTTACCGCACGAAGGAACAATATATCCAAAAGGAAGTCATACATATACCAATAAGATATTTGCCTGGAAGCATAGCACATGGCTAGATATGGTATTATTGTATATAAATGAATTCCTACCGCACGAACATCAAAGACATCACAACTAGCAACAAGAGATCATCGTTTGGATGCTTTGAGAAAGGAAACAAGTATCACAAGATATGAAATGAATATCATGCCAAGATACAACCTACACAAGATTGAATGCAAGAGAGGAAAGCATGAATAGATACTTGTTACTGAGATATCATTGGAAGGATGTAGTAGATACCAATTGAAGGTAGATAGTAGTTCATTGATCATCCTAGCTTGACTCCAATGAGCACATGGTGACAAGACCTTCCTTGTGAGTGAGCCAAGCATCCAATGCATCTCCAACCGCTCCTAGAAGAACAACACAAACTAAACGGTACGCAAACTCATTAGGACCAGCTAGTTAGAAACACCAATACATAGGATAAGCTCCACATAAATATGTGCATATAAATATGGAAATGAATTTCATGCACATCTCATCGAATTTGAGACTTGGTGGAGTTTCCCCTATATATTGGGTCAAAGAAATAAAGCATGCCAAATAAAATACATGAAGTAAATATGCATGCTCGAAACTTTCAAGAACCGATACCAAAAGACAAAGAAAAACCAAGTGAAGAAAAGATACCAAATGAATACAACATCACTTGGAGGATATCCATAAAAGATACATCAAGGAATGAGATATCCATTGATATACTCAAAATAAAATATATCAAACTCCCAAAAGAGAGGATGGTTCCAAAGAAACCAAGCTCTCTACAAAGTTTAATGATGGCACAAAGTACCAAAACGAAAACGGCTTGCCTTCCACCAACACACACTTGATAAGGATCGCAAGATGAGTGTTCTATAGAAAATAGGATAGCTCCCCCAAGACTAGTGCATTATAGAGAATTTGCATTTGAATACAAAATGCACAAGGTGGGATCACCACTTTCACTATATCTAGAAAACACTAGACAAGATCAAGAAATAAACAAGATCCACAAGTGGTATGGAAGACAAAGGGAGTTGATACATTCCTTGGCAAGAGGAAAAGGCAAAACAAAAACAAAAGCCAATGTAAAGATGATCAATAAATTCTACCACACATAAGTGAGTACCAATTGTCAAAAGACAAGAAGTATTCGGAAGTAATTCCGGTGGTAGATAGCAAGGATATCCGACATCATCTTCACACCAAACACAAGCAAATTGCAACTTGTAGAGCTAACATGACACCTAGGAACAAGATAATTTACAATATCAATTCTAGGTGACAATATCTCAAATGTACACATTTTCTAGGCTTGTAGTATGCACATAGCATATTACTCCCCCATAATGTGATACCAATAAAAACTTAACAAGAAGCAATAAGAGGATCCAACAAGAGATAATTAATGGACAATTTAGAATTTGAATTTCTCATGAGAAGACATACCACATAGCAACTAAATAATCTTGAAATATCAATACTAGATGGTACTACTCATGTACACACATTTATATGATTGTGAGGTGCACAAAGCACATCACTCCCCCATAATGGGATATTCCATTAATCTCTCACAAGAGCCAACTAAGAAATGAACAAGATGCAAAAGGCTCAATGCATGACACGCACATACATGATGTTCAACCCAACACACACATACTTGATTGCTCAAGATAAGCAAGTTGGAAGCACAACATATACAAACACATGCAAGGAACAAACCAAAACATGCAAGGGGACAAGTAACTTTCAATGTAAACAAATTAAGTACAAGTTACCGCAAGGAGGCACATTGGATATAAGATAGAAACTTGATAATCCAATTGACTTGGCTTGAGACAATAAGAATGATGAAGTCACCTTAATTATTCATAATGTAGTCAAGTCTCCAATGCCCTCCAACAACACCTATTGATCAAGTTTGAGCTTGGTGGTCCCCAACCAAGTTGGGTCCTAAGAAGTTAGTCACAATATGCTTGGCTACCCAAATGGTTCTTTTCTTGACACCACTTTGAGTACCAACAAACTTGGCAAACACATTGCCAACCTTATCCTTCCCAAGAGAATAGATATCATCAATAATAATTGGGTTGGATAAGTTACCACTAGTGCATGAAGAAGCAACGTGACCTTTCTCACGACATAAGTAGCAACGTCTACTCTTCACTTTCTTCTCACTTGATTTCTCAACAAGAGAAGCATTAGCTTGAGTTTTCTTGGGAAGAGGCCTTTCCTCAACTTGAGGTTGAGCATGAGAGTGAACTTTTGCCCGCTTCCCTTGTTGCTTGTCACTAATGGGCTTATTCTTCAATGGGCAAGATCTAACATGATGCCCTTCTACTTTGCACTTGAAGCAAACAATCTTGGCCGAATTCTTGACTTGTTCTTGGCCCTTCTTTTTGTTCATCTTGGACTTCTTCTTATTGGAGTTGAATCCAAGTCCACCTTTGTCATTGGGGAATTTTTGCACACTCAAGATATTGTTGAGTGTGGATTTCCCTTCATGACTCTTTTCCAAGTCTTTCTTCAAAGAAGTGACTTGGGCCTTGAGCTCTTTGATTTCCTCTACATGGTTAGTCTCAACACAAGTACTAGAGGAAGTATAAGCTTCATCGTTTGAGCAACAAGGCAAGGAAAGCAATTCATCACAAGATGTACCAACATTGTGAGTAGATGAATTACAAGGACTAGCATATGGCAATATAGCACTTTGACTAGATGTAGTGCTAGTATCCACATGAGGCTCACTAGATGTTACCTTAGCAAGCATGGCCTCATGAGCTATCTTTAGCACATCATGGGATACTAGAAGATCATCATGAGAGTTTGAGAGCTTTTCATGGCTTTCTTCCAATTTCCCATATTTTCTAGATAGCAACTCAAGTTGAGCCCGTAGCTCAACATTCTCCTTAAATATGGATGCTTCACAAGAGATAGAGTTAGTAGCACAAGCATCATCATTAGCAACAAGAGGTGAAGACAACTTGGCAAGCTCTTTTGAATATGAAGCTTTAAGTTGAGCATGAGAGTCGGTGAGTTTGATGAGCTCACTCTTAATGACCCTTGAGCCATTTTCGAGGTGCTCAAAGTCCTCAAGGAGTTTAGCATGCTCAACTTCAAGCTCCTCATTTTTAGTTTCAAAATCATTGGCCACCTCAAGAGCTCTATCACGAGATTCCCTCCCTCTAGATAGTTCTAGAGCAAAAGTCTCCTCAAGAGATTCGGAGGTGGTTTGTTCATGTTCAAGAGCTTGAGATAGCTCCGCGATCTCATTTGCGTAATCACGCCCATGAGCTTCCATTTTCTCAATGGTGACCTCATGCTCCTCTAGGTGAGATTCCAACTCCTCAATATATTTCTTGCCCTCAATGGCAATGGACATAATTTCCATGAAGTTGTAACGAGCAATTTTATTTTTATTAAGAGCTTTGAAAACCATTTCCCCCTTAATTTTTAAGGAGGCAACATTATCATTCTCTTCATCATTATCCCCATCATCATTAGCATCAACATCATCATCAAGAGACATATTGGGGTACAAAGTAGGGGATACCTTTGACGCCTTAGCCATAAGGCAAAAAGCAATAGATGATGATGTACGATCCCTTGGGGCACCATTAAACATCACATCTTGTTCCATGGAGTGTTCGGTTTCCTCTACATTGTTAGCACAACAATTCGAGGAAATAGATGCATTTTTATCATGGCAACAAGACATAGCAAGCATATCATCATGAGATCTAGTCACGCAATTTCTACATGATATGCAAGGACTATCAACACAATCATGTGAAACATTTGGAGTGCTCGAAGTGGTAAAGCCCTAAGAGGGAGCATTGCAATAAGATAGTGATGAAGGATCATCCACAATAAGCATACTATCATCATTGCAATGACCAACACTACTCACCATATCATTACCTTGTGGCAAACCACATGTAGGTGAAGTAGAAGAAGTTGAGAAGACTATACGACCGGAGGTGGAGCGAGAACAATCATCCGCACAAATCTTGGACACACCATATTTATCTTGAAGCTTTGTCCACAACTCATGAGCATCCCGGAACGACATGAGTTGAAATATAACTACATTGCTCAAAGCATCAAAAAGCACATTAGAAGCTTGAGCATTGAGATAAGAGTTTTTCTCATCCTCTAAAGATAATCTTTGGAGATCCTTTGGAGGACAAAAACCCATATCTACAATTCGCTCTAAATTTGGGTCCATGACCCTAAAGAGATTAAGCATGCGAATTATCCAAACATCAAAATTTGTGCTATCGAAACTAAGAGTGTCAGAGAATCCTAAGCCCCTAGTCGACATCCTTACTCTCTAGGCGGTTAAGCCCTATAAAGAGAGACGAGGCTCTGATACCAATTGAAAGATCAAGATGTCGCCTAGAGGGGGGTGAATAGGCGCTTTAAAATAATTATGGTTTTGGCTTGAACAAATGCGGAATAAGCCTAGCGGTTAATTTGTCAAGCACAAAACCTAAAACAAGTAGGCTCACCTATGTGCACCAACAACTTATGCTAAGCAAGATAAGCAACTATGTGATAGCAAGATATATGACAAAGAACAATATGGCTATCACAAAGTAAAGAGCATAAGTAAAGGGCTCGGGTAAGAGATAACCGAGGCACACGGAGACGATGATGTATCCCGAAGTTTACACCCTTAACGGATGCTAATCTCCGTTTGGAGCGGTGTGGAGGCACAATGCTCCCCAAGAAGCCACTAGGGCCACCGTAATCTCCTCACGCCCTTGCACAATGCAAGATACCGTGATTCCACTAAGGGACCCTTGAGGGCGGTCACCGAACCCGTACAAATGGCGACCCTTGGGGGTGGTCACCGAACCCGTACACTTTGGCAACCCTTGGGGGCGGTCACCAGTACCCGTCAAATTGCTTAGGGCGATCTCCACAACCTAATTGGAGACCCCGACGCTTGCCCGGAGCTTTACACCACAATGATTGAGCTCCGAACAACACCAACCGTCTAGGGTGCCAAGGCACCCAAGAGGAACAAGCTCTAGGGTGTCCAAAACACCCAAGAGTAACAAGCTCAAGGGTACCAAGCACCCAAGAGTAATAAGCTTCTCAACTTGTAACTTCCACGTATCACGTGGAGAACTCAAACCGATGCACCAAATGCAATGGCAAGGGCACACGGAGTGCCCAAATCCTTCTCTCTCAAATCCCACTGAAGCAACTTCTGCTAGGGAGGAAGATGAGAGGGAGAACAAGAAGGAGAACACCAAGAACTCCAAGATCTAGATCCAAGGGGTTCCCCTCACATAGAGGAGAAAGTGATTGGTGGAAATGTGGATCTAGATCTCCTCTCTCTTTTCCCTCAAAAACTAGCAAGAATCCATGAAGGGATTGAGAGTTAGCAAGCTCAAATAAGGTCAACAATGGGGGAAGAACGCAAGCTCAAGGGATAAGGTTCAATGGGGAAGAAGTCCCCCTTTTATAGGTGGGGGAAAATCCAACCGTTATGCTCACAGCCCGCATAGAGCGGTACTACCGCTCCAAGGAGCGGTACTACCGCTAGGGCAGTAGTACCCCTTTGAAAAACAACAGAGAGGAGGCAAAAGGCCAGTAGAACCGCCGGAGCGGTACTATCGCTCGTCCTCATGGTATTACCGCTCGACCTCACGGTACTACCGCAAATGGTAGCGGTACTACTACTTGCGAGCGGTACTAAAAAAATACTTCCATGCGTACCTCCGCTGAGCAAAACACGAGATTTTGGTCCGGAGCGGTACTACCGCTTAGGAGCCGCAGTAGTACTACTCTGGAGCAGTACTACCGCTCAGGAGCCGCGGTAGTACTGCTCTGGAGCGGTAGTAAAAAATTGCATCCGCTCTAGTCGCGGTAGTACCACTGCAGCCTTTACCAAAACAGCCACAACTTTTGCAAATGGACTCCGAATTCAACGAAACTAAGTTTGTTGGAAAGCTAACGACATGGGCTAACACAATCTTGATAGAAATATAAATAAGAAGCCAATGAGAAAATGCCCATAAGAAAATGGTGAGAACCCTTCCTCGGAAAAGACTGGTAAAACCTCCAACACTGAAAACATCATAGAAGACGCATGCGAACTCCGTTTTCGATGAATTCAAGCTTGTCAAAAAGATGACCATAAGCTCTAAGACTTACAAAGATAACCAAACAAGAACCAAGAAACATGATGCAAGGATGCAATGGTTTGAGCTCTCTACTAACGATACGATCAAGCTACCAACTTGAGAGCCCCCCTTGATAGTATAGCAAACGATCCTATAACCCGGTCTCCCAACTACCACCACGAGACCGGTAAAATAGAAAACCTATCAAGGACAAATCTTTGCCTTGCACATGGTCCACTTGATCTAGATGATGACAATCTTGACTCCCTCAAGATGGACCACCTTTCTTGATTGCGTTGGCTCGATGAAGAGTAGATGATTGCTCCCCCATAGTCCACTATGGGTGATCCACTATTCGGCACATCTTCACAAGTCCATTGACACCATAATGGATGGCAAGATTCAAGCACTTGATCTCTTTGTGATGCTCCACTTGAACTTACACACGGCAATCTTGATGATGATCACCACTTGATGTCATCCTTTCCATGGGTTGTATGATATCTTCCTCTTGACGCAAGCCCATGGACACGTACCTAACCCCGCATAGAACTCTCACATAGACCATGGGTTAGTACACAAAGTGCAATGGACAATGCTTACCATACCATGGGATCACTTGATCCCTATCGGTACATCTTCTACACTTTGTGAGTTGATCAACTTGATTCACTCTTGACTTAGTCTTGATCAACCTTGAATATTTGCAACTCTCTTCATTTGGATGATGTCTTGAAGTTAAACATGAATGATCACACAATCTTCTTCTTCAAGACATGCTTGCAATAAGCTCAACACTCACATGACCAATCTTTGGATAATTCCTTAATAGCACCTTGGTCAACTCATAAAGTCCTTGAAACCAACACATGGACTTCAAGAAAAGCCTATGGACAAATCCTTCAAATATAACTCAAGACAACCATTAGTCCATAGAGATTGTCATCAATTACCAAAACCAAACATGGGGGCACCGCGTGTTCTTTCACCCTTGATTTTCATGGTACAAGAGGATTTCCAAATCCAAGAGGTCAAGGGGTTAAAAGATTCAGAAGCAAAGGCATGGGAGTAAAACATCTTGGGTTTGTACTCCTTGGAAGAGCCTTGCCAGAACCAAACATCCTTGGACCCAGGAATTCTATTGTGGCTATCCATCAGAGATTGTAGGAGGACCAGGTCATCAAAAGCCTGAGCTGACAGAGGAAGATGGAAATGCTGGTAGATGTCATGTGTGTCAAATAACTCCTTAACAGTGATCCATGGGTCCTCGGCATACGAAAAAAGCCTAGGAAATCTGGATTGCAGAGTAGAAACCTCTTGACCAAGTTGCCAACTATCAGACCATAAAAGTGCAGTGTCACCTTCATTGATCTGGACCTAGGAGCAATCTCTGAAGCTTTGCATTACTTTGCAGATATCTCTCCACCAGAAGGAGCCACAATCAGAGGTTCCTTGGGGCACCCTACCATGGTAATAAGAATCCCAGACTAAATACATCGACTGAAGATCTTTCTTGTTCAAAAAGTTGTTGGCATGTTTGAGAAGAATAGCCACATTCTGCACTCCAAGGTTAAGAATACCAAGACCTCCCCTATTTTTTGGCCTACAGATAAGTTCCCAATTAGCAAGGGATGGATCAGGCTCATCTCTATGTTTCCTCCAGAGACATTGTCTCTAAATCCATTCTAGTTGCTTTAAAATTCCAGCAGGGACAGCCAGGCTGCAAAGTAAAAAGATGGGCATGGAAGACAAGGCAGAATTTAAAAACTGCAATCTTTCTCCTTGATTTAAGAAGGAGGAGCTACCAGTCATTCTTCTCTCCATGCTGTCCACCAAGGGCGTAAAATCTACCATTTTTGATCTTGTTGTTCCCACAGGTAACCCAAGATAAGTAAATGGAATTTTCCCAATTTGACAGCCAAAAGCAGAAGCTAATTCATTCATCTGATTAGTGTCCACATTGATTGGGATGATGAAAGATTTATGATAATTCACATCAAGACTAGTGGACAGTGAGAAAACCTTAAGCATGTCCTTTAGAGCAACAAGTTGGTCCTTGTTAGCAGGTAAAATGATCAAGGTGTCATTAGCATACTGAATCATTGGGTAATCCTGGTCATGACAAGGAATAGGTAAGTGAAGGAGACCTCTTCTAAACATGTCATTGATTATAGTCTGCAAAAGGTCAGCAACTAAGACAAATAAAAGAGGGGAGACAGGATCCCCCTATCTAACTCCCCTTTTGCAGATGAATTTCCTTCTAGGAACACCATTAAGTAAAACATAGGAGGTGCCAGTAGATCGTAGCTGCTTCATCCAAAGTATCCACTTTTCATTGAAACCTTTATATCTCAGTATTTGAATAATAGCCTCATGCTCCAAGGAGTCAAAAGCCTTCTCAAAATCAAGTTTAAGCATTTGATGAAACCATATTGATTCTTGTGGACACATTGCATAACCACATCTTGGAACTTGTTGGCTGCCATTTTGGAGAGAAACTTTAGACCCATTCCAGTTAAGGAGATAGGTCTATAGTCTCCCACTTCTTCAGGTGATAGTTTTTTGGCCACAAAGTGATGTATGAACCAGTAATAGTTTCCAACCTAGCAGAACCATCATAAAAAGCCTGGGCCAGCTCATAAAAATCTTTGGATATTATGTGGCAGCATTTCTTGAAGAACATACCATTAAAACCATCAAGACCTGGAGCTTTATCCACAGGCATATGCTTGACAACATTGTCCATTTCATCCTTCTCAAAAGGCCCGTGAGCTCATTAAGACCCTTCACAGGAGTGATGAGAGAAGAGAGGTCAAATCCCATCACAATTCCTCTTGAAGTACCCATTCTATTTTCAAAACAATTCCAGATAATTCCCTCCATTTGGGAGTGCTCAGTCACCACTGTCCCATCAGGTAGTTTCAAACTTGCAATGGAATTCGTCCTGTGCCTCTTAGTGGCCATGGCATGAAAGAACTTTGTATTCTCACCCCCCACTTTAATGTACCTAATAGTACATTTTTTTCCAGTAAAGAAATTGGAGGTGGAGCAGCTTTTCCACATGTGCCTTAACAATTCTTCTGAAATTTGACTCATGTCTGAAAAGGGGCCTGCACTCCTCAAGCTCATCCAAAAGAAGAATTACATAATTGCATTTATAGACTAGGGTTTTCAATTTTGAAATATTCTTTTGCCACCTCTTAAGACACATTCTCAAGGACTTAAACTTATCTGGCAAATACTTCACCATTCTGATGTTTGAACATTTTATAGTTGGAGTCAAGTGGCTCATTAGATAAACATAAAAATTCACAAGTAAAGCCAGATAGAGTAGATGGATCTACTAAGGTCCTTTTACAGCAACCCATGAGGTTTGGGATACAGCTCAGGTTTCAAGTAGGTTCCATCGGCATTGAGTTCCTCTCAAAGGCAATACCTCTTTCCTAGGGTTCCTATTCAGGCTCTACTTTTTGAGCACATCACAAAGAGCTTGATGCCCTTTGAGGCTTTTGTACATGTCTGTCACATACAATTCCGTCAACCCTACATTTTCATCATTGATACTTGTGGTATCCTCAAATGAGGAATTTGTGACCACGGAAATAGTTGAAGAATTTGCATCAATAGAAGCATTTGAACTTTCAGAGGAAAAATTAGCAAATTCGTGTTCAATGCACTTCAGACATGGTGGAATGAATTCTTCCTAAGCGGAACTAATCTGTTTAGCAAGCAAAGAACCATTTTCCCTTTGAAGATAATCATGAGTCACCCTTAGTTTCTCAAGATCTTGCTTTCTTTGAAGAAATTAATAAGAAAGCTTCTCATGATCAGCTAAGAGTGTTTCATTATGACCTTGAAAGTTATCAAACTTAGATAGTAGACGTTTAAGATCATCAGTCAGGGTTTGAGTTCGATTCATGTCCTCACTCAACAGGTCATCACTTTTGTCTAGCAAATTGTGAACCCTTTCCAAAGGTTTTTGTTCTTTAGTGGCAATATTAGCATGTCTGGAATAACTAGGTTTGATCTTTTCATCAGATTCATCTTCACTGGATTCATAGGAGGGATATTTGAGTACCTTGGCACCTTTTACCATGAAGCAATAGGTGGGAGAGAAGTCATCGTTGCCATCGTTAGAAGTGTTGGAGCCATCATTTTCCTCATAGTTGAAGATGGACTTGCTGACGAAAGCTGTAGCGAGTGCTAGGCTCGCCACACCAGAGTCTGATTCCTTAGATTTCTCCTCTTCCTCATTTTCCTCAAATTCAGCTTCAGAGTCCATTTCCTTGCCAATGAATGCCCGAGCCTTTCTAGAACTGCTCTTCTTGTGAGATGAAGACTTTGAAGATTTTGACAATGAGGACTTTGAATATTTCTTCTTCTTCTTTGAGTCATCTGAACTGTCATCCTTATACTTCTTCTTCTTTGATTCCTTCAGCCACTGAGGACAATCAGCCATGTAGTGACCAGGCTATTTTCATTTGTGGCATGTCCTTTTCTTGTAATCGCGGGATGAAGAATCTGATCCCAAGTCATCACCTCTTGAAGATTTCCCAAAACGGCCATGCCTTGAGAATTTTTGGAATTTCCTCACGAGCATTGCTAACTCCTGTCTTAGTTCCTTAGGATCACCAAGGCTACTGTCAGAATCTTCCCCTTCAGATGAGGAAATTGCCTTGGCCTTCCGTTCACGTAATTTTCCATAGCATAGCCCATAGAGGTCTCTCTTCTTAGCTTGTTGGAATTCATGAGTATTCAGTCTCTCGAGTATATTAGCCAGATCTCGTGACTTGTAGTGTCCACGTTCTTGAATCATCAGTGCCAGTGTATCGAATGAGGAATCAAGTGATCTCAGCAATTTCTTCACCACCTCGTGGTCGGTGATGTCCATGGCACCAACTGCTTGAAGCTCATTGGAGATGATAGTGAGGCGATCGCAAGTTTGTTAAACATTCTTGTTGTCGAGTCTTTTGAAGCGTTTGAAGAGATTGTGAAGAACATCAACTTGAGAATCATGTTGGGTTGAGATTCCTTTGTTGACCTTGGACAACCTATCCCAGATAAGCTTTGCAGTTTCCAAAACACTCACTCTGCCATACTGTCCTTTGCTCATATGGCCACATATGATATTCTTCGCTTGAGATTCGAGTTGCTTGAATCTCTTCACATCATCAACGTTTACGAAGGGAGCAATGGAGGGAATGCCATTTTCCACAACGTACCAGGTATTGTTGTCAATTGCCTCAAGATGCATGTGTATCTTGTTCTTCCAGTAGGGGTAAACTGTCCCATCGAAGGTAGGACACCCAGTAGAGACCTTGATCATGCCTGCAGTCGATATAACAAAACCTCCAGGTGGTTAAACCAAAATCCAATGTTGAGGATATCGCTTATCATTAGCGTCTCGGTCAGCCCAGGATTAGAGATTAATTAGGAATCAACCGATTAATCGATTTTATCGCTCAACTATTAATCGGCCATTTTTTGCAAATCACAGGTTCCCAACACTAAAATATGCTATATTAAACACCAAAAAATATTGGACAGAAGTGTTACCATGAATCCTAGCCTCTGAATCCGCATATAATGGCAAACAGAATAGGACAATAGTAGATATTCCTTAACAAGGTCCACAAAACACAAATAAACACAGTATTTGCAAAAATAGTGCTAAGAATAGGCTCGATTTTTCAGTAGATTCTTGATAAATCGCTTGCCAGAGCGAGAAATCGGCCCAAATGATAAACGGTGAAGATAAGGCATAATCTTATCGGTCACCCCAAGAGTAGCGATAAATCGGATGATAAATTGCTGAATTGGAAGATTTTTTGAACAGTGCCAAAATCACACATAACAAGGATTACCTTGCTCGGATACCAATTCAAAGTGTGTTATATCGACTAGAGGGGGGTGAATAGGTGATTTTTACAAATTCATCACTGAGGAAATACTACTTGAGGAATTTGCCAAGTGACAAAATACAAGCAGCGGATAATGTACTCAGGTGCATGCATAACAAGACAATAGCATAGTCATCATGATGAAATGAAACATACACAGAGCATAGGTGGCGTGTAAACATGATAAGAAGGCAAAATACAAGGTGACTGAAGAAATAGGGTTAAGGAAATTGAGAAAGCCTTCAGTGAAAGTCTTCAAATAGTAACAATCAATTTCATCAACAAGTAAGCGAGGAAATGAAAGGGTTGAGGAGATAGAACCAGTAGCTCGGTGAAGACAGTGATTTGGTAGACCAGTTCCAACTGTTGTCATAGTTGTATGTGTGGTTGGAGCGGCTTGGTGTTTAAACCAAAGGACACATAGTCCCATGACACACAGTCCTTACTGTATTCTCCTTGAGCTAAGGACATACATACCTCTCCCAATCACTCATGGTAAGTCTTCAAGGTGACTTCCAAACCTTCACAGACTCAGTCACTCGGCGATCCACAATTTGTCTTGGATGCTCTAGACCATGACGCCTAACCATCTGGAAGATGCATAGTCTTCATAGGTAACAAGTGCCAGTTCCACACAGGGACAATCTCTTCAGTGATGCTCATTCACTTTGGGTTGTAGGTGTTGGGGTTTTGGGTCTTTCCTCGCTGATGATTTCTCTCAATGTCCTCGGAGGATGGGATGCTATAAATGACAAGTGTCGATCTATCTCTCGAAGCAACCAACTAGCTAGTGGTTGAGGAGGCGGCTATTTATAGTCGGCGAGCAGCCTGACATGATCAGACATAAATGCCCCTAATGATATGACCCTTGGATGGATAAGATATTTGGGACAGCTGGCGCGAAGCACAACAACGGTCGGAAATTGGAGCTCTCAAATTCCTCAGGGCTATCGTGTTCCTCACTGTAGGCAAATCCCACAGGCAAATTCCTAACTCCTCAGTCAGAAAAAATTCGTCAAAGACTAGAAGATCTTCTTCTCTGTCATTGAATAAATTGACTGAACTGCAAGAGATTTCCAAAGGCTTCACTCGAAGGATTGGATAGGTGTAGGCTTTGAGATGAGCATCACATGGAAATTTTTCCTTAATATTACCTAGACCCCCTTTAATAGTATGGTGTTTCCTATGACTCAAAAGAAAGTAATGAAACTACGAAAACAAAAATCTTCACGCTTCATAATCCTCGCATCAATATCTTCAAGAAAACCAAAGTCTTTAGATGAAGACATTCATTTTTGGGGGTCGACTTTCTTTGGTTATATCAAACTCCTCGGAGACTTATAAGACAAGTGTACACTCACAAACACATTAGTCCTGTCGGGGATATGCCCCGCGGTGTAAACCAGCCGGAAGGATAAACCGGCCGGACTTAGCGATTCACCGGTGACCTGCACAGACCAGACGATTTACAGTTCATTGGTAATCCGGCAGGCGGGCCAGAGGAGCAACAAGACCCGGTGGCCCGTCTGGCGGTTCATGAAGGCCGGTTCAACTATTGTGGGCCGGTTTAAGAGGAAAGGCATGAGGAATATTTACCTTACAAGGAGTTAAGACCAGGACTTGTATCCGGTTTGTATTAGAGATAGACTAGTCCTAATCCTAATAGGACTCCACATGTAACCCGCCCCTTCAACATATATAAGGAGGGGCAGGGCTCTCAAAAGAGGGACAAGTTAGAAGTTAGACAAGCTACAAGCAAGAAGAAACAATCTTAGGGCTAGACACAAAGAGGAGAGCCGGTTTACGGCGACTCCCTCGTGATGATGATGAGACCTAGCCTCGAACAGCATGTAGGGTTTTTACCGGATGATGTTTCCCGGGGCCCGAAGCTGTCTAAATCCCTGTCTTGTGTTGCGTCTTTCGATTCCGCTCAACCCCTCTCAAGCTACCACATAGATGCGTTGGCCTCGCGACTAAGTCCTGACACTATGGACATCTCAGGTGTTAATTCCACGACAGATGGCGCCCACCGTGGGGCCTGCGCACGGTGGTGATAAGTTCTTGGAGGGATTTTTTTCACAGGCATCAAGAAGCTCGTAATTTTCCGGATGGAGAAGCACCTGGTTTGAAGGATCCGCATCAGCTTTATTTTCATTGGTTCAGTTTATGATCTGCGAAATTTAGGGTTAGGGTTGCGTGTTCAGACGCGCTGTGGTAACCCGCCAAGTCTGAGAAAAGAGTCGCAGTCGAAGGTTGCACTATCAGTTGTAGGTTGCACCAAGACAGACCGGAAATTTTCTCTGCAGTTGTTCGTGGCAATCGGCCGAGTTGTGGTTATGTTTCCAGATCCGTCGAGTTGGAGGACGATGAGATTACCAAAAGCAAAGTCGGCAGCCTGGAAAAAATGCTCAGTACGAAAAAGACAAGGAAACGGTCAAGAAAGGAAGAGGCAGATGTACAATTTCCGAAGATGCCTACGACCCGAAATCAATCGATACGAGTCGCCGAGACCGACAGGTTTTGATGGCTCTGTCGTCCGTATCCAAACCCAATTCAGAAATCTACTTTCCTCTGTGGTGTTAAATCAAGACGTTGCATCAATTTGCTGACCCATTGCAATTTACTCCTAAGGATAAATCATGGCAGCAAATTCAAAGCTAGCGGCGCATGTCAAATCCACCAAATTGTTACCGCTATTACTTTTTTAGACGAGAGGGCAAAGGAATAAAGAAACAAGCATCATTGCATGTCACGAGTCCCTAGGAATAATGAAAAACTGCTCTGGATGGAAGACAAAGAATACAACGCATCAATTGCTAGTGGTAATACCACCAAAAGTTGTCAGGTGGAGGACGCACTCACGTCGCACACGTACAGGCCGTATAGCCAGCGCACACACACGTAACCGCGCTTGAAAGCTCTCCGCTCGTTCGTCCAAGCTGAACAAAGACAGGACACGTGACAGGAGGTTACGCGCGGAGGATGGCCAGGCCGCCAGGGCACTCAGCAGCACATGCTCGTGTGGAGATCCATCAGTACAAATCGCGTGTAGTTCTGAAAGCCTGAGGGGAAGAGTCCACGTGAAGGCTTCAAGGGAAGAGTCCGCTGCAGACTCGCCTGCCAGGCTGGTGCCACTTCACTTTGCCAACGCAGGCGGGTCGCCACAACCACAGTCGCCAAGTCGCCTGCCGCCACAGTAGTTACAACCCGCGGCCTCACACTGGTGTTGTTACAGCCTTGTCTATCATTGAGAAGAAATAGGATAAGAGAGAGACAGAATAAACAGCCACGCATGGGACATCCACTAGCGACACCCCCAACAACCATTGATTTTTTAAGGCATCTCACGTGAAAAGTGCTACCACAGTCTGTATATGGATCATCTGTCAAATGGACATCTGACAAACGGTGGCACACAGATCATCTACCATCCAGATCATCAGGTGATATCCATCCAGTTTACTTTTTTCAGTACTTATTAATTTTTTTTTGAAAACAACCACTCTGCACTATAGTGTTGTTATATACAGCCGTCGCCCATGTGGTCCGGTGTACATCTCACAGAAGGTTTAGTACAAATAAATATCAGACCAGATAAGGACAGGCGTCAGACATCACAGGTCCCAAAGTCAACATGCCCCGTGACCCGGAGGCTCTATTCTAAACCGCCCGGCTCCAGGCCCGTGACGGCCACAATTGCCGCAACATGTTCTAGCGTCCGTATTCACCGGACAAAATATACCAGGTGCTATCTTTTTATATACCTTATCAGCACATATTAAATTACTTGAGAACAATTACTCTGGCCGATATCTTTTTATACAGGACAAGTGCTCACTATAAAAGTGATGCCCTACTGCGGACGGCGCGCGCTAGCTGTTCTACACCAGCATCTGCGTATATCACACTGATAAATCGGAACACAAACCGCCGCCCCGTAGTCCGGTTTACATCAACGCGCCGGCCAACTCGCCCGACCGTACCACCTTATAGCACCACGGACGACTCGCCCGTCCACCCTGGCCACAAGTTCATGCGTCTGCGCCGGTTTACAACATGAAGGTCAACTTGCTCGTCCGCACCGGTTTACAACATCGCGGCCGGACCATCCGTCTGCTCGTCTGGCCGGCTCGGCCGTGATTAATTTTAGCATCACTGTGGTGATCATAAACTCCACGGTGGATAATTTCCAGCCTAATACATCAGGTGATATCCATCTAAAATATATTTTATTAGTGCATATTATTTTTGTCAAAGAGCAGTTTATCTTTGCCTTGGTCTGCAATATTGTATGCAGGGCAATTATTCATTATAAACGTGGTTTATACCATGGGTACGAAGCACGCGCTGGCAACGTCCTGCTCGGTATTCGTCCGTGCCACATTACACGGTGAATGGACGCGTGCAAGACGTCGCCCTTACGGTCCGGTTTACATCAGCTTGCCGGGACCGTGCCTGCGTTTGACTCGCCCGTCCGAACCGGTTTACAACACTGTGGCCGGTTCATCTGTCCAAGCCACCTCTAATACTGTGGACATCTCTACCGTCCATTTAGTGCGGCCTGGTCTACATCAACATACCAGGCCGCACCTGTCTGGATGAGCAAGTCACAGCTTGGGTAGCCCGGTTTTCTTTCAAAATGGAGGCAAATTATCATATACTATCAACCGCCATCTACACTGGATGGCTCAAAGGGCAGGCGCACAAGTCTCCCCACTACAGTTTGGTTAACTTCAAATCGCCAGTTGGAAGGAACCATTGGCCGAGTTGCTGACACGGCTCATATGGGATCATTTATAACCCGTCGCAGTCATCACAACCTTCTGTGGATTCACATCGTGTTATCAACACCAATGATATACAAGTTATGCCGGTTTATATCACGGTCCAATATGGAGAGTTTCAAGCCAACTCCTCGAGTCACCTTGAGACTCGGGGGCTACGATGACATGAATCAGCAAATCTTGCTAGTTTCAGCAAATTAAAGAACCCCAGGACGATGGAGGGAAAGATAACCCGGTCCAGGAGGCTACTGTTATTTGAAGGCCGTCAGAAAATTTCCGGCTTAGAAAGTATAAGACAGTTACAAAATCCCGGCTCAATGAACAAGATCCGGGTCATCAGAAAGGATTCCAGTTTAAAATCTGGCTCAAGGGAAGTCAGTCTCATTGAAGCTCTCAAATATCTGGTTTACAATCCGGTTCAAGGAAAATCTGTTCTCCCACAAAGCTTTGAAGCTCTCAATATCCGATTCAAGAAAAATTTATCTCTGGCAAAAAGTTAAAAATTACCGAAGAGGACCTGCTGCCATGATGCGCGGTTCAAACATGGGTATCCTGCCTTATTGGCCTAACATATCATTGATCACATGGGGGCTTCTGCTTCATAAAGCGGGGTCTCTGTTCTTTTTTTACATCATGCGTGGTTACATGGAGTGGCTCTGTTTTTAAAGCGGCCTCCTGTTTACCCCTTGACATTTGCTTTTTATATATCACTGGGGGCCTTGGTCGTGTCCGAACCAACGCGACACCTTTTGATAGGCGACAGCCACCAGATCATTTGGGGACATGGTCAAGTCTGAACCAGTCACGCCTCTTGGTTGGCCTAAGGCCACTAAATCACTTGGGGTTCTTGGTCGAACCCGAACCATTGCCACGCCTCTTGATCTGGCATATATGCCACGAATCATTTGGGGACCTGGCTGACTTGAATCATTGTCACTCCTATTGGGGGCTTGGTCCTCTCCGACCATGGTAACACCATCTGATCAGCTCAGTATAGCATATTTTTGCAAACGGTTTTTATCATTGCCTTTGCTTGAAATTTTCTTTAATAAATATTTCTTCTTTGTTACGTTCTTAAATCGACAAAATTCGCAGACCGGTTCGATTGTCAATTGACGGAACACGGTCAATTCTTAGTCTGAAGACTATTTGCCCGGTTTGATTTTTTGATTTTATGTTACCATCTTATTATGGAGTAAACCGGTGTTCATTAACCCGGCTTGACTTTCAAATCACAAGTTGTCAGTACATGATCAAATCATAATCCGGAGACTATCCGCCCGGTTTGGTTTTGACTATCAGTCACAAGTATTATATATGGATAAACCGGTGTTCATCACAACCCGGTACGGTTTTATCATGAACCGACCTTACTACAAGATTGGGGTTATCACTCTTACTACAAAAATTTGGTAAACCAACGACGTGATTCAATGTCACAGGTATGATATATTTCATATTTGATTATTCTTATGTGCAGCCTTGGTTATAAACCCAGGTTATATGTTGGGCATTATGACCCGTTCGGCGGTAAACCGCCAGGACACTTTAAACTTGTTGTATGCAGAAACAGGTTGAATAAAGCATGATGATAAATTATCCGGTGTTTATTAAACCGGCCTGGCTTTAAGACGATAAGTCGCCAGTATATGATGGAAAATTATCCAGTGTTTATTAAACCGGCCTGGCTTTTGGACTATACGTCGCCAGTATATATTTGGATTGCGCCATTGGAATCATGCGCTTATAAATCATTGGGTTATATTATTCAAATAGCCAAACTTGGCTGAATTTTCATTATGATATTGAATAAGGTTTTCATACCGGATTATATTATCTTGAATAGCCAACATGGCTGGATTTCCATTATGGTTATCAATAACTAGTATTATGATTGAGGTTTTCAAAGTCGCTTTAGCGCAATGGCTATCATATTATCAATGGATATAATTTATTTTACAATTGAAGGAATAGTCCCGAGTTGCTGCAGGCTTACAACTCGGCACTTGGGGGCTACATTATTTAAGTTGAGATTATATCAAATATGCAAGTCTCATGTCGCTGCAAGCATGCACCATGACACTTGGGGGCTAATGCAAAGTCATTTTTTTTTGCTCATATTATTGAAGACCCGACTCATCACATTATAATGAGCCGGCCCTTGGGGGCTACCAATTGCTCCTATCAACAACTCAAGGTACACAAGTTAAAACCATTATATTGAAGGGTCCGCTGCTCAGTTGGTAAAGTACAAGGCTCTTAACCTTATGGACGTGGATTCAAGCCCATGATGGGGGTTACATCATATGATGTTATTTTCATTGAAGTGTATATCAAGTCCCAGCTCAATATTATCTTACTGAGCCGGCCCTTGGGGGCTACACTGGTTGAATTTTTAGGAGTATAAGGCAATTTCAAGTCCCTGGTTGCTGTAAGCATGACAACCCGGCACTTGGGGGCTACATAATATGGAGTGTTCACTTTTTACTAGTGACTGGGATGAACAACATGGATTTCTTCTTAAGTGGCAGTATTTATATTGAAGCAAGTCTTAAACCATCACTTTGTTCTTCTCAAGACTTGGGGGCTACAGGTATTATATTATTATCGAAGAACTATTTTCAAATTCTCTGTTTTGAGCAAACCGGATTGACCCGGCGTCACCAATCATTACGACCCTGTATCTGCAACCTGGCGTCATCAACAATCATGAACCGGCGTTGGCAACAATCATGAAACGGTGTTGGCGACAATTATAACCCGGAATTATCAGTTTTTATAACCCGACAATGATGGTAATCATAAACCGGCAAGTTCTATATCTTCAGACCGGCTGAATATCAGATGAGTATCTCAAGACCAATAATTCTTAAACCGGCGCTTTGGAAGCCGACTCAAGTGGATTATTCTTCACAATATTTTTATATGAGAAACCAACGTCAGCAATTTAAAGTATGAAGCTGGTTATTGACCCAGATTTTCTAGAAGGAGGAAATGACAAGGACTTAAGGATGATCAGGTGCCGGTCTACAGGAATTCTTAACCCGGAGCACAACCTGTCAAATTTGTTCTGGTGTTTATTTGCAGCATAAGTTTACCATGGATAAATCCAAGCTAAACTTGGGGGCTAATGTCGGGGATATGCCCCGCGGCGTAAACCAGCCAGAAGGATAAACCGGCCGAACTTAGCGATTCACCGGTGACCTGCACAGACCAGACGATTTACAGTTCATTGGTAATCCAGAAGGCGGGCCAGAGGAGCAACAAGACCCGGTGGCCCATCTGGCGGTTCATGAAGGCCGGTTCAACTATTGTGGGCCGGTTTAAGAGGAATGGCATGAGGAATATTTACCTTACAAGGAGTTAAGACCAGGACTTGTATCCGGTTTGTATTAGAGATAGACTAGTCCTAATCCTAATAGGACTCCACATGTAACCCGTCCCTTCAACATATATAAGGAGGGGCAGGGCTCTCAAAAGAGGGACAAGTTAGAAGTTAGACAAGCTACAAGCAAGAAGAAACAATCTTAGGGCTAGACACAAAGAAGAGAGCCGGTTTACGGCGACTCCCTCGTGATGATAATGAGACCTAGCCTCAAACAGCATGTAGGGTTTTTACCGGATGATGTTTCCCGGGGCCCGAAGCTATCTAAATCCCTGTCTTGTGTTGCGTCTTTCGATTCCGCTCAACCCCTCTCAAGCTACCACATAGATGCGTTGGCCTCGCGACTAAGTCCTGACACTATGGACATCTGACGTGTTAATTCCACGACAAGTCCCTTAACCTATAAGTCTTCAGTACACCAAAATCACTAAGGGGCACTAGATCCACCTACAACCCTTTTGTGCATGGGGTGACGTTCTATTATGGGCTCTATTCTCATCATCTGGCCCCAAATTCCATTCTCCATCTCGCCTCCTTCCTCATGGTCTGTGAGGCCTCTCTCCGCTGTGATATGTCTCCATCTTATCTACTTTTCCTAATGCTTTTCCTCTTGTTTTGAACTCTAATTTGCATGATTTAAATGAATCTAACCCAGGCTGACGCTGTTTTCAGCATAACTACCATGGTGTTGTTTTCGTGCAAAAATAAAAGTTCGCGGAATTGGACGAAACTTTCTGGAGAATTATTTTGGAATAAATAAAAAATAATGGAACCAAGACCCACTAGAGGGGGCCCCCAGCTGCCCACAAGGCACCAAGGCGCACCACCCCCTCTGGCGCGCCCTGGTGGGTAGTGGGGCCCACGAGGCTCCGCTGACCCTAATTTCGATGCTATAAAATCCTATTTTTCCAGAAAAATCAAAGAGGAAGTTTCATCGCGTTTTGCGATACAGGCCCACCACCACCTCCTGTTCTTCATCGGGAGGATAGATCTGGAGCCCATTCGGGGCTTCGGAGAGGGGGATCTTCGGTCTTCGTCATCACCAACGATCCTCCATCACCAATTTCATGATGCTCACCGCCGGGAGTGAGTAATTCCTTCATAGGCTTGCTGGACGGTGGTGGGTTTGATGAGATTTATCATGTAATCGAGTTAGTTTTGTTAGGGCTTGATACCTAGTATCCACTATGTTCTGAGATTGATGTTGCCATGACTTTGATATGCTTAATGCTTGTCAGCAGGGCCCGAGTGCCATGATTTCAGATCTGAATCGTTTATGTTTTCACCATCATATCGATGTTCTTGATCCGATCTTTCAAGTCATATGCACCTATTATGAGTTATGATCCGTAAACCCCAAGGTGAGAACAATTGGGATACTTTTTGGTGATGACCGTAATTTGGCGAGTTCACGTATTCACTATGTGTTAATGCTTTGTCCTGGTTCTCTATTAAAAGGAGGTTTTTAATATCCCTGAGTTTCCTTATGGACCCCGCTATCATGGGAGGGTAGGACAGAAGATGTCATGCAAGTTCTTTTCCATAAGCACGTATGTCTATTTACGGAATACATGCCTACATTATATTTATGAACTGGAGCTAGTTTTGTATGGCCCTAGGTTATGACTATTATATGATGAATATCATCCAACAAAATCACTGATCCAATGCCTACAAGCTTTTTATATATTTATCTTTGCTAAGTTACTACTTTTGTTACTGCTGTTACAACTGCTACAAAATTATCATTATTGTTGTTACCGTTACCGTTACTATTACCATCACTGCTATCATTATCAAACTATCATACTACTGTGCTACTGATCAGTTTGCTGTAGATATTAAATCTCCAAGTGTGGTTAAATTGAAAACTCAACTCCTAATACCTACAAATACTCTTTGGCTCCCCTTGTTTCGATTTAATAAATTTGGGTTGAATACTCTACCCTCAAAAAGTGTTACGATCCCCTATACGTGTGGACTATCAAGACCCTTTTCTGGTGTCGTTGCCTAGGAGCATAGTTATATTTGTTGAGTCACTTGGGATTTATATTTGTTGATCAATATGAAGAATCTGAAAGATACCAAAACCAAGATCGTTCCCTCTAAGACAAGGGGAGGTAAGGAATTGCCATCACACCTTGCACTTGATTCACCTTTTGTTTTGAGTAACCTTGCAACAACACCACAAGCTATTAATCCTGATATGTCGCAAGTTATTGATGATGCTACTTCCACTATGAATGATTCTATTGATGATGCTAGTACGTTGCTTGATAAGACTGGGCCACTTGGTGAATTTCTTGATGAACAACTTGCTAGAGGTAAATGAGAATGCTGAAACTGATGAAATTACTGAAGCTGATGAAGTCTTTGAAACAGAGAATCATGAAACACCTATTAGACCTAGCTCTCCTAGATTTGAGTAGCCTAAGATACCTGAGGGTTATATTATGGATGGAGAGGTAGCTAGAGACTTTCTTGCTTGTAAGGATAGAGATGATCTTAAGAAATTATTATGCAAGTTGAACGAAAAATCCTTGAATGCTATAATGAAATGTGATCCTAAGTTTGCTACTTCACCTATCCTTGTTATTGATAAGGATTATGAATTCTCTATTGACCCAGAGTTTATTACTTTGGTTGAATCTGATCCTTTACGTGGCTATGAAACTGAAACTGTTGTGGCACATCTTACTAAACTAAATGATATAGCCACCCTATTTGCTCATGATGAGAAAATTCTCTATTATTATATTCTCAAGTTATTTCTGTGGCACCCCGGCTCAAAGAAAACCGGAACGCCCCGTATTCCAGCCTAGAGGTTGAGATGAAGTCTTCTGGAATACGACACTGCTTAGCATAGAACAAACCAGCACTTTATTACAATCCATTTGGGTACATGGGGTTACATCGGCAAGGCGACACTACGCCTGGCACTGTTGCTCTATGCAAGTAGCAGAACAACTCGAAGCAGCAGAATAACTCTAGAAGCGGAACAACGTCGACGGTGGTGAACTCCACTCCGTAGGGACTCTGGCTGGAACGCTTATCCTAGCACGCAAGCAAAGAATCCACGGCAAACAAGCGTGCAAATCTGGCATGACCTGCAAACTGGCATAAAATGCCAAATCAGTACATTGAATGTACTTGCAAGCTCACAATAACCAGAAGCATTCAAGGCAAACAACAGCATGGCAATTACAGGTTAAGCAGGGATTATCATGAGATCATCAGAACAACATAGCATGAACAACATGAACATGATACAGTTAGAACAACATGAACATGGCATGAACATATGAATCTGACGATACTAGCATGCAACATGATGTCACTACAGGCTTCACTTATTCTGCTCAGGCTACCTCGTAACCATCACATGCATCACTTACCATCCTCGGACATCACACGATCATCTTAGGATCCAGTTCAAGCTTGGTATAAACAATACCGTAGTAATCATTACATGACCACAAGGAGCTTGACCTTTACCCATGATTCTCACACAACATCACAAATATCCTACAACTTGGTATCCTCGATATGATGGTGATCACCCACAGATCACAAATGAAACCACACTTGGTTCAACGGGTTACCTCATAACCAAACGGTGGTCATTCACGGATCACAAATAGAACCACTCTTGGTTCAACAGGTTACCTCGTAACCAAACGGTGATCATTCACGGATCACAAACGGAACCACTCTTGGTTCAACGGGTTTCCTCTTAACCAAACAGTGACCATTCACAGATCACATAACCAACTTATCTCATCATCGAACCGGGGTTATTATTAAGCACATTACTATTATTACTGTTGACCCATAGTGTGACCGACACGAACTAGGCCCTTATCCCCGGGCACGTCTATCGATATATTTAACACACACTCTGCAGAGGTTAGTACACTGTACACACACCACAGAACCCATGGCCTCGCACTCCCATTCGGGTGGACCAATGGCGTTCCGACAAAACCGTCCTACTGCCATGACACTCTCCCGGCCACTCCGACTAACTCCCTACTGGGCTAAGTCATCGATGGCCTCGTGTCTACCCCAGACACCAACGGCCACCGTCGTGGCAAAACGACCACATCGTGGCAAAATGGTCCCAAACGGGGACATGTGCACAGAACCAAACTCGGGCTCACAAGGCTTATGCCGTCCTACCTGGCCAAGGTAGCACCCGCGAATAACCTTCCCTCGTTGGAGGCACCGGTGAGAGGTATAACAATAGAACCGGTTAGGACCCTCCCATAAAGGTAAGCATGGTTGCACTGGTCAGCTCGATATGGTGGCACCATGACTCAGCGAACAGTTGTTCAAGTTCAATTTAATCCGGTTAAACCTGAATGCAAATATGTCGAGCCATGATAAAATAACATGATGCAATTACAATGCATGATCATGATATCAATATAAGCATGAGGGTACAACATAACTATCGACCATATCAACAATGAATCATATCCAACTGAGCATGGCATAATGACGTGCATGGATATCACAAGTACAACACTACTCATAGAAACCTGGCATGACCACTAGCATCAACAATAAATATCATGCAAGGACATATTAACAATGCCACCATGCAAGCATTTAACCAACATGATGCAATGGAACAAGCATAATAGCGGCACTCGGGACAGACGACAGTCATGCACTGAAGGCCATCACCAACATCAACATGTACTACTAGCAAGAATAAACATATGAAAGGAAATACTAGCAGGTAGAACATGATAACAGAGTATAAGACAACATAACACAAAAGTGAACATGCAACTGTAAGCATCACCGGAACAACGATAACCATGTTTTAACCAAGCAAACATTTATTAAATATTCGAGTTGAAAACCATGGCTACTGCATGACTATCACGCAAGTGGGTATTGTGGCTTGCCTGGGAATGAAGAAGGCACCAGGGAGAAGTGCAGTGAAGTCACGGAAAGATTTGCCAGAAACGGTTCTCTCTTGGAGGGTTGTTTACGTGCAAGGGCAAAAAGGTCATTTCCAGAGTATTAACACATGGAGAAAGTGTGATCAACAGAACGGGCTTGACGAGATGAAGAAGTGAGTGTTGGATTCACCTCAAAAGGAGTTACGAGCAAAAAGCTATGAGGTGATGAAGATCAGGGACTTTTCTGCAAAAATATCATCACAAACAAGTCCCTGAGTGGATAAGGCAGAAACGGGTTTTCCGAAATACACTTTCCGGAGATGAAAACGCACACGCCCAAATATGTCTCCACTTATCCACGTCATCAGAGGCGGGGCCGAGGCTTGGGGTCACTAACATGCGGGTCCCACGGGCTGTGGGGCCCGTCACTTATCCACGTGGGCAGTGTAGGGTCAACGCCGTGTGGCTGACCAGTGGGGCCGAGGGAGTCGCGGGGCCCACTTATATAGGCAGGGGCGGAGGGGGTCTAGCTGGCGTTGCCGCGGACGCGTGGCCGGTGCCGCGGACGCGTCTGCTCGCGCATGAGCTCAGGGAAGGCGATGGGGGAGGCGCGGACGAGCTACAGAGGGGCACAGGGACGAACAGAGCTTGGGGACAAGAGGAGGAAGATGCCGTGGCGCGAACAGAGCTAGTCGGCTACAGCTCGCCCATGGGCGCGCGGCAATGAGCACTGACGGACGGCTTATGGAGGGGAAAGATGGCACCAGGAGGACGGCGGCGACGCGGTAAAACTGTTAGACATGCTCATGAGCACGAGGATGACAAGGAGGAGGGGCCCGAGCAAGAAACCATCCAGCTGACATCCATGGCATGCCAGAGAGGCGGTCACCGCACGCACTGGTGCACACAATGCCACAAGCGATGACAAACGATGTCTGGGGTGGAGTCCTTTCTGGGTAGGTTGCAACTGAGGTAGTAACTTGGTTAAATACGCAGTGGTTAAATGGTAGTCATCGTCTAAAGTTTACTGCAGTAAGCTTGGCCATGCACTGGTGTTCAACAGGGAACTGACCGAGGTCAATGGAGTTATCTCGGGTGATTAGCTTAGGAAGAACTACAATACTAGAGAGTTTGGTAGGAAATGGACCAATAATGCACTTGCTTTGCAACTGCATAATCTGGTCCAGAAACTTGATCAGGAAGATGCACTCACATGGAGTGTCAATTTAAGCTCAAATTGAGCAAGGCAGAGTAATTTGGTCCTATGAAGATGCTCAAAAAGTCTCATACCAATTGGCCAAGCCAAATTGTTACTTGCTTCACAAACATCTCCTTTGGACAGAAACTTGCAAACATTCTAGAGGAATAATGGCTTGATGAACTATTCCCAAAATGGGTGGAGATAGGTTATATGGATACTAGAAGGCCTAGAAAAATTTGCAGCCATAATGGAGCAAGATAAAATATACTTGCTTCACAAACTGAAATTTTGGGCAGAATCTAAGAATTCACATGGTGGCATTACATGAGGTCTACTTTGGTTGAGGGCTATGATATGATATTATGAAGGATCTTGAAAAATGGCAACTCATTTGGATATGCCTAGCTTGTACCTCCTTCACAAAGCTTCTTTCTGGACAGAAACTTTGGAAAATCATAATTAAATAATTACTAGGCAAATGAGGTTGCATTTTCGCATGTGGCAATGATATGGACATGAAAATATGTCCAAGGAGTTTGAGGTCAATTGGGCAAAGGAAAATGGCACTTGCTTCACAATGTGCCATTTAGGGCAGAATAGGAAATGAATTATTGGAGGATTATTTTTGAACATGGCAATGAAAAGTTTTGCCATATTTGAGCAAGATATGACCCAAACAATTTATGAGAATTATTTGGGAATTTTAGGAGTGAGGGAAATATAGGTTGCTTCACAACCTAGGCAATTTGAGTTATTCCTTAATAGAAAAGGAATATTCCCAATAAAAAGAATATTAGGATTTGGTCCAAGGTGGAAATGGAAAGGTCTAGGGAAGGATTTGGATATGACAAGACACTCTGGAAGCAAAGAAGAGGTCATCTTCTTCAGTTTCCAGAACACTAAGCCACAGAAAAACAAAACCCAAGCAAAAACCTCGGAGAAAGAAAAGAAAAAGAAAGTGCAAAAAATCAGGTTGTCACAAACCTTACCCCCTTAAAGAAATCTCGTCCTCGAGATTTAGTTTCTCAGGGAACAAGTATGAATATACTGACTTAAGGAAACCGTTTCCAACTCGGGTATCCTTTTTCTTTTATTTTTGTTCCCACTAAATTTTTATCTCACTGGCACTTGGGTAGTTTTGCTTTATTGTATCCACATTCTGACAGATTTTACCTTGCTTGCTCATGCTTATACAGGCTCCCATTTCTTTTTTAGATCTGCTGACTTAGCTGACTGTGATTGATTATCATGCTGAAATATATGTTTGTCTTACCAGCCCGAGAGTGATTTTCGATCGGTGTGTCATCCGGCACTGACAACCTTTCATGAAGTGGTGATCAGATTTTTTTTCTGATGAACACCCAAGATCTGACTCCTTGCATTGGGTTTCTCTGCTAAAGGATGGTCCTTCGGGTTTCAAACTGTGAGTTGAAGCATAACCGTTTCCTGACTCATCGCAGAAGTTTTTGAATCATCTTAACTGGTTCCACTGTCTTGAGTATCGGATCCGTACAAAATATTTGACTGTCTCCTGTCGCGGCTAGCATAAGGGGTATGACCTTACATGATAATACTGCAGACTTGACTGACGGTGGTTAGGGCGAAATTTTATTCCTGCCAAGCTATCCTTTGGTGATTCTCATAACTGAGGGCACATGCTTCAAGACTGTTATTCCTCATACCGATTACTCATGTTGTAGGCATATCCATGAGGATCAATACTGACTTAGACTATCGGGGGTATCTACACCATGGGGGTCATGCAACAATTTTCATACCTGCATCACTGGTCTTCTCCTTCATTATTGTTTTCTTGGTCTGGATCCTTGGCTGAAAGAGCTGGGCCATATTACTTCTTCGTATGACCACAGATATTGTCGGTGCAATTTTTTGGCAATCGTAGCTCATCCTCATTTTTATGACAGGGTAACCATTAAATGGCAGGTTCAACAACTCTCAAGTTCTGACTGTAGGAAAATGATCGTCCGAACCCTTGCAAGAAATCGGCAAATAAATCAGTAGCCACCAGAACGGTCTTTACAACTCAGATCTAGGACATTACTGAAATAACTCAACCACGGCTCAGGACGGCCGAAAAGCAGCTCAGAGCATGACACCAGGTCGATAGGAAGAAGGTAGTAGCTCCTTAAAATAGCCAAAAGCAGCTATAGGGCTACTATCACAAAAAGAATCTCAACAGTCGTACAAGACGGCCGAAAAGCAGCTCAGAACTCGTGACAGTCGTTGAAGAGAGAAATAAAAATCGGCATCCACCCCGAATAGCTCAAAACAGCTCAGATCACAGGCGTGGTGCCATCATTGGAGTTTTCCAGGTTCACAGGTACTTGTACTGACCTCATTGATGTCGTCAATCCTCATAATCCTTTGTCACACTGCGGTGTATACTGGCTTTCTTCTCTTAACCATCCTCACGTGGTTGTCAGATCCTCATCCGAGTGACTTGTAAGATTTTGGTGGTATGCTCACCACATATATGTGAGAATCTGATTCCCGAGACAGACGTGTATTCTGACTGATTCTTGCTTCTGACCAAAATGTTGCGGATCTTATTCTTGGGATTCACTGCCATATGCTCTCAATTCACAGCGTACTACCTTGTGCCAATGCCTTACTGAGGAAGATTGGTGGGGTTGTGCTTGAAACTTTCATCGAACAACTTGCCGAAGAAGACTGGATATCGTGCTTCAGAATCTTACCCCTTCAAGACTTTGCTGGGGAAAGACTCGGTACCTTGCACGGGAAATCATCCATGTATCATACTGAGGAAGATAGAAGAATCTTGCCTTGGAAGCTTCTGTAGTATCTTGCGAGGGAAGATTGGGTTGCTTACACTAGAAGCTTCTTATTGTGATATGCGGACCATTTTCCACATATATAACCATCTTAATATTTTTGCTATTGATTTCTTGTATGAAACGGGGTTTTGCAGGACTATCCCACTTTCTGAGTATATGCCATATTTTTGCTTGCTTCTTGGTACATCGGGTTCCAAAATCATCCTCAACGAAGAATCAAACTTGTATCTGAGCCATACCTTTGACTGATAATATTCTGTCAATCTTGCACACAATTTAGCTTCTTGTTGATTTGATCATTTCTGCTATGAGGAGTGCACATTGAGACAAACTTGATTATTCTGTATCATGATCAGATATCCCCAATCTAAATGTAGTCGTCTGAGAGTTCCATACTGTCGCGAGGAGTGCATGCTAATGCAAACTTGATACTAACAGTCCATCCAGGATTTCTTTTGCATTCAGTCGAGATATTCCCAATTTTACTCCAGTCTACTGATAATTCCATTTGGTTTAGCTGAATTTCCAAATATACACATTCCTTGCTGACTCTTCGGGTCCGGTGTCGATTGACGAGCACTTTAATAGGGGAAATTTTGTAACACCGAAGGCACAAAGTAAGGAACAAAAGAAATGACTAAAACAAAAGCACACAAGCATACTACAAATATAATTAATCAAGCCATCATCACATATTACTATTACTCACACAATAATATGCATGCACACTTAAGCACACAAATCTTGCGGAAACTCTGGTATTACGGTCTAATATGTTGTGGCGGTGTGCACGAAAATTATATCCATGTGTAGGAAGAATTGGCGTAACCAAGGCTACACCAAGCACTAGCTGAACACCGGTTGCATCTGGATGGATACATAGGTGAGGACAGACTTGGTGATCCAGTAGCGAGACACAAAGGTCACGACCACCTCATCATCAAGCATACCAAAGGAACCGTACACATCCAAAGAATGGAATGACAGGGCAAGATAATGGTGGAAGACTGGGTTTAATGGCATTGCTCTTTTCTGATAACAAAGATCAGCAAGGGTTGCCAAGGGGACGAGATGGATGGCACGATTTGGGATAGAAACAAGTCTATCACCAAAATAATATGGGTGGGTGGCAGAAAAATATACGCGATACGCATAACTCCTGCAAATGGTGTTTGGAACACTGGGTACCAGGGCATCACTCTACTGGGACAGATATGATGCCGAACACCAAAGAGCAGACATGCTAAGAAGGAGGGTGCAGGCGGTGGATAAAAAACGATGCCACCTACACTCACAAGATTAACCGTTAGTGACGAAATAATAATCTATATGCATGCTATGCGCCAAACAAATGCAGCAATCAAGTGCAACAAACCAACTGGGGTCTATACTACCGCTTTCTAACGTTCATGCGGTCTAGGGCGTCCTACAGCCAGACCTGCTCTGATACCAAGCCTGTGGCGCCCCGGCTCAGAGAAAAACGGAACGCCCCGTATTCCAGCCCAGAGATCGAGATGAAGTCTTCTGGAATATGACACTGCTTAGCATAGAACAAACTAGCTCTTTATTACAATCTATTTGGGTACAAGGGGTTACATTGGCACGGCAACACTACGCCTGCCACTATTGCTCTATGCAAGTAGCAGAACAACTCGAAGCAGCGGAATAACTCTAGCAGCGGAACAACGTCAATGGTGGTGAACTCCACTCCGCAGGGACTCTGGCTGGAACGCTTATCCTAGCTCGCAAACAAAGAATCCACGCCAAACAAGTATGCAAATCCGGCATGACTTGCAAACTGGCATGACACGCCAGGTCAGTACATTGAATTTACTTGCAAGCTCACAATAACCAGAAGCATTCAAGGCAAACAAAAGCATGGCAATTACAGGTTAAGCAGGGATTATCATGAGATCATTATAACAACATAGCATGAACAACATGAACAAGATACGGTTAGAACAACATGAACATGGCATGACATATGAATCTGACGATACTAGCATGCAACATGATGTCACTATATGCACCACTTATTCTGCTCGGGCTACCTCGTAACCATCACATGCATCACTTCCCATCCTCAGACATAACACGATCTTCTTATGATCCAGTTCAAGCTTGGTATAAACAATACCATAGTAAATTACATGACCACAAGGAGCCTGACCTTCACCCACGATTCTCGCACAACATCACGAATATCAAACAACTCGGTATCCTCGATACCACGGTGATCACCCACGGATCACAAACAGAACCACACTTGGTTCAACGGGTTACCTCGTAACCAAATGGTGATCATTCACGGATCACAAACGGAACCACTCTTGGTTCAACGGGTTACCTCGTAACAAAACGGTGATCATTCATGGTGTTGGGGAACGTTGCAGAAAATTAAAATTTTTCCTACGGTTTCACCAAGATCCATCTATGAGTTCATCTAAGCAACGAGTCATGGGAGAGAGATTGCATCTACATACCACTTGTAGATCGAGTGCGGAAGCGTGCAAGGGAAGGGTGATGATGGAGTCGTACTCGCCGTGATTCGGATCACCGATGACCAAGTGCTGAACGGACAGCACCTCCGCGTTCAACACACGTACGGAACGGACGACGTCTCCTCCGTCTTGATCCAGCAAGGAGGAAGGAGAGGTTGAGGAAGATTGCTCCAACGGCAGCACGACGGCGTGGTGGTGTTGGTGCAGCAGTACTCCGGCAGGGCTTCGCCAAGCACGTAACGGAGGAGGAGATGTGTTGGGGAGGGGAGGGGCTGCGCCTTGGGATGTGTACTGCAGCCCTCCACTCACCCCTCTATTTATAGGGGAAGGGGCAAGGGGGGCCGACCCCTCTAGATGGGATCTAGAGGGGGGGGCGGCGGCCAGGGGGGGACTTGCCCCCCAAGCAAGGGGGGCGCCCCCCTTAGGGTTTCCCCCCCAACCCTAGGCGCATGGGCCCAAGGTGGGGGGCGTGCCCAGCCCTCCAGGGGCTGGCTCCCTGCCCCTTGCGGCCCATGTGGCCCTCCGGGAGGGGTGGCCCCTCCCGGTGGACCACCGGAACCTCTTCGGTGGCCCCGGTACAATACCGATACGCCCCCGAAACTTTCCGGTGTCCGCATGACAACTTCCCATATATAAAACTTCACCTCCGAACCATTCCGGAACTCCTCGTGACATCCGGGATCTCATCTGGGACTCTGAACAACATTCGGTAATCACATACAAGTCTTCCTAATAACCCTAGCGTCACCGAATCTTAAGTGTGTAGACCCTACGGGTTCGGGAGACATGCAGACATGACCGAGACGACTCTCCAATCAATAACCAACAGCGGGATCTGGATACCCATGTTGGCTCCCACATGTTCCACGATGATTTCATCGGTTGAACCACGATGTCGAGGATTCGATCAAACCCCGTATACAATTCCCTTTGTCAATCGGTACGTCACTTGCCCGAGACTCGATCGTCGGTATCCCAATACCTTGTCCAGTCTCGTTACCGGCAAGTCACTTTACTCGTACTGTAATGCATGATCCCGTGACCAACTACTTGGTCACTTTGAGCTCATTATGATGATGCATTACCGAGTGGGCCCAGAGATACCTCTCCGTCATACGGAGTGACAAATCCCAGTCTCAATCCGTGTCAACCCAACAGACACTTTCGGAGATACCTGTAGTGCACCTTTATAGTCACCCAGTTACGTTGTGACGTTTGATACACCCAAAGCACTCCTACGGTATCCGGGAGTTACACGATCTCATGGTCTAAGGAAGAGATACTTGACATTGGAAAAGCTCTAGCAAACGAACTACACGATCTTGTGCTATGCTTAGGATTGGGTCTTGTCCATCACATCATTCTCCTAATGATGTGATACCGTTATCAACGACATCCAATGTCCATAGCCAGGAAACCATGACTATCTGTTGATCAACGAGTTAGTCAACTAGAGGCTCACTAGGGACATATCGTGGTCTATGTATTCACACGTGTATTACGATTTCCGGATAATACAGTTATAGCATGAATAAAAGACAATTATCATGAACAAGGAAATATAATAATACTTTTATTATTGCCTCTAGGGCATATTTCCAACAGTCTCCCACTTGCACTAGAGTCAATAATCTAGTTACATTGTGATGAATCGAACACCCATAGAGTTCTGGTGTTGATCATGTTTTGCTCGCGAGAGAGGTTTAGTCAACGGATCTGCGACATTCAGATCCGTATGTACTTTGCAAATATCTATGTCTCCATCTTGAACATTTTCACGGATGGAGTTGAAATGACGCTTGATGTGCCTAGTCTTCTTGTGAAACCTGGGCTCCTTGGCAAGGGCAATAGCTCCAGTGTTGTCACAGAAGAGTTTGATCGGCCCCGACGCATTGGGTATGACTCCTAGGTCGGTGATGAACTCCTTCACCAAAATTGCTTCATGCGCTCCCTCCGAGGCTGCCATGTATTCCGCTTCACATGTAGATCCCACCACGACGCTCTGCTTGCAGCTGCACTAGCTAACTGCTCCACCATTCAACATATACACGTATCCGGTTTGTGACTTAGAGTCATCCAGATCTGTGTCGAAGCTAGCGTCGACGTAACCCTTTACGACGAGCTCTTCATCACCTCCATAAACGAGAAACATGTCCTTTGTCCTTTTCAGGTACTTCAGGATATTCTTGTCCGCTGTCCAGTGTTCCTTGCCGGGATTACTTTGGTACCTTGCTACCAAACTTACGGCAAGGTTTACATCAGGTCTGGTACACAGCATGGCATACATAATAGATCCTATGGCTGAAGCATAGGGGATGACACTCATCTCTTCTTTATCTTTTGCCGTGGTCGAGGACTGAGCCGAGCTCAATCTCACACCTTGCAACATAGGCAAGAACCCCTTCTTGGACTGATCCATTTTGAACTTCTTCAAAATCTTATCAAGGTATGTGCTTTGTGAAAGACCTATGAGGCGTCTCGATCTATCTCTATAGATCTTGATGCCTAATATATAAGCAGCTTCTCCAAGGTCCTTCATTGAAAAACACTTATTCAAGTAGGCCTTAATGCTATCCAGAAGTTCTATATCATTTCCCATCAGGAGTATGTCATCTACATATAATATGAGAAATGCTACAGAGCTCTCACTCACTTTCTTGTAAACGCAGGATTCTCCATAAGTCTGCATAAACCCAAACGCTTTGATCATCTCATCAAAGCGAATGTTCCAACTCCGAGATGCTTGCACCAGTCCATAAATGGATCGCTGGAGCTTGCATACTTTGATAGCGTTCTTAGGATCGACAAAACCTTCCGGCTGCATCATATACATCTCTTCCTTAAGATGTCCGTTAAGGAATGCTGTTTTGACGTCCGTCTGCCATATCTCATAATCATAGTATGTGGCAATTGCTAACATGATTCGGACGGACTTCAGCTTCGCTACGGGAGAGAATGTCTCGTCATAGTCAATCCCTTGAACTTGTCGATAACCCTTAGCGACAAGTCGAGCTTTATAGATGGTAACATTACCATCCGCGTCCGTCTTCTTCTTAAAAATCCATTTGTTTTCTATCGCTCGCCGATCATCGGGCAAGTCTGTCAAAGTCCATACTTTGTTTTCATACATGGATTCTATCTCAGATTTCATGGCTTCAAGCCATTTGTTGCAATCTGGGCCTGCCATCGCTTCTTCATAGTTCGAAGGTTCACCGTTGTCTAACAACATGATTTCCAGGACAGGGTTGCCGTACCACTCTAGTGCGGAACGTGTCCTTGTGGACCTACGAAGTTCAGTAGCAACTTGATCCGAAGTACCTTGATCATCATCATTATTTTCCTCTTCAGTTGGTGTAGGCATCATAGGAACATTTTCCTGAGCTGCACTACTTTCCCGTTCGAGAGGTAGTACTTCATCGAGTTCTACTTTCCTCCCACTTACTTCTTTCGAGAGAAACTCTTTTTCCAGAAAGCATCCGTTCTTGGCAACAAAGATCTTGCCATCGGATCTTAAGTAGAAGGTATACCCAACGGTTTCCTTAGGGTATCCTATGAAGACGCATTTTTCCGACTTGGGTTCGAGCTTTTCAGGTTGAAGTTTCTTGACATAAGCATCGCATCTCCAAACTTTTAGAAACGACAGCTTAGGTTTCTTCCCAAACCATAATTCATACGGTGTCGTCTCAACGGATTTAGACGGTGCCCTATTTAAAGTGAATGTAGGTATCTCTAGAGCGTATCCCCTAAATGATAGCGGTAAATCGGTAAGAGACATCATAGACCGCACCATATCCAATAGAGTGCGATTACGACGTTCGGACACACCGTTACGCTGAGGTGTTCCAGGCGGCGTGAGTTGTGAAATGATTCCACATTTCCTTAAGTGTGTACCAAATTCGTGATTTAAGTATTCTCCTCCACGATCTGATCGTAGGAACTTTATCTTTCGGTCATGTTGATTCTCTACCTCATTCTGAAATTCCTTGAACTTTTCAAAGGTCTCAGACTTGTGTTTCATTAAGTAGACATACCCATATCTACTCAAGTCATAAGTGAGAGTGAGAACATAACGATATCCTCCGCGAGCCTCAACGCTCATTGGACCGCACACATCGGTATGTATGATTTCCAACAAGTTGGTTGCTCGCTCCATTATTCCGGAGAACGGAGTCTTGGTCATTTTGCCCATGAGGCATGGTTCGCATGTGTCAAATGATTCATAATCGAGAGACTCTAAAAGTCCATCAGCATGGAGCTTCTTCATGCGCTTGACACCAATGTGACCAAGGCGGCAGTGCCACAAGTATGTGGGACTATCGTGATCAACTTTACATCTTTTGGCATTCACACTATGAATATGTGTAATATTACGCTCGAGATTCATTAAGAATAAACCATTGACCATCGGAGCATGACCATATAACATATCTCTCATATAAATAGAACAACCATTATTCTCGGATTTAAACGAGTAGCCATCTCGTATTAAACGAGATCCTGATACAATGTTCATGCTCAAACTTGGCACTAAATAACAGTTATTAAGGTTCAAAACTAATCCCGTAGGTAAATGTAGAGGCAGCATGCCGACGGCGATCACATCGGCTCTGGAACCATTCCCGACGCGCATCGTCACCTCGTCCTTTGCCAGTCTCCGTTTATTCCGCAGCTCCTGCTGTGAGTTACAAATATGAGCAACGGCACCGGTATCAAATACCCAGGAGTTACTACGAGTACTGGTAAGGTACACATCAATTATATGTATATCAAATATACCTTTGGTGTTGCCGGCCTTCTTATCCGCTAAGTATTTGGGGCAGTTCCGCTTCCAGTGACCCTTCCCTTTGCAATAAAAGCACTCAGTCTCAGGCTTGGGTCCATTCTTTGACTTCTTCCCGGCAACTGGCTTACCGGGCGCGGCAACATCCTTGACGTCCTTCTTGAAGTTCTTCTTGCCCTTGCCCTTCTTGAACTTAGTGGTCTTATTGACCATCAACACTTGATGTTCTTTGTTGATTTCAGCCTCTGCTGACTTCAGCATTGAAAATACTTCAGGAATGGTCTTCACCATCCCCTGCATATTGTAGTTCATCACAAAGCTCTTGTAGCTTGGTGGGAGCGAGTGAAGGATTCTGTCAATGACCGCCTCATCAGGGAGGTTAATGTTCAGCTGAGTCAGGCGGTTGTGCAACCCAGACATTTTGAGTATGTGCTCACTGACAGAATTGTTTTCCTCCATCTTACAACTATAGAACTTGTCGAAGACATCATATCTCTCGACCCGGGCATGAGCTTGGAAAACTAGTTTCAGCTCTTCGAACATCTCATATGCTCTGTGATGCTCAAAACGCTTTTGGAGCCCCGGTTCTAAGCTGTAAAGCATGCCGCACTGAACGAGGGAGTAATCATCAGCACGAGACTGCCAAGCGTTCATAACGTCTTGGTTCTCTGGGACGGGAGCGTCACCTAGCGGTCCTTCTAGGACATATTGTTTCCTGGCAGCTATGAGGATGATCCTCAGGTTCCGGACCCAGTCCGTATAGTTGCTGCCATCATCTTTCAGCTTGTTTTCTCTAGGAACGCGTTGAAGTTCATGTTGACATGAGCATTGGCCATTTGATCTACAAGACATATTTGCAAAGGTTTTAGACTAAGTTCATGATAATTAAGTTCATCTAATCAAATTATTACAATTAACTCCCACTCAGATTAGACATCCCTCTAGTCATCTAAGTGTTACACGATCCGAGTCGACTAGCCCGTGTCCGATCATCACGTGAGACGGACTAGTCATCGTCGGTGAACATCTTCATGTTGATCGTATCTTCCATAAGACTCGTGTTCGACCTTTCGGTCTCTGTGTTCCGAGGCCATGTCTGTACATGCTAGGCTCGTCAAGTTAACCCTAAGTGTTTTGCATGTGTAAAACTGTCTTACACCCGTTGTATGTGAACGTAAGGATCTATCACACCCGATCATCACGTGGTGTTTCGAAACGACGAACTTTAGCAACAGTGCACAGTTAGGGGAGAACACTTCTTGAAATTTTTGTAAGGGATCATCTTATTTACTACCGTCGTTCTAAGTAAACAAGATACATAAACATAATAAACATCACATGCAATTAGATAGTAGTGACATGATATGGCCAATATCATATAGCTCCATTGATCTCCATCTTCGGGGCTCCATGATCATCTTGTCACCGGCATGACACCATGATCTCCATCATCATGATCTCCATCATCGTGTCTTCATGAAGTTGTCACGCCAACGACTACTTCTACTACTATGGCTAACGCGTTTAGCAATAAAGTAAAGTAATTTACATGGCGTTCTTCAATGACACGCAGGTCATACAAAATATAAAGACAACTCCTATGGCTCCTGCCGGTTGTCATACTCATCGACATGCAAGTCGTGAATCCTATTACAAGAACATGATCTCATACATCACAATATATCATTCATCATTCAACACAACTTCTGGCCATATCACATCACATGACAATTGCTGCAAAAACAAGTTAGACGTCCTCTAATTGTTGTTGCATCTTTTACGTGGCTGCAATTGGGTTCTAGCAAGAACGTTTTCTTACCTACGAATAACCACAACGTGATTTTGTCAACTTCTATTTACTCTTCATAAGGACCCTTTTCATCGAATCCGCTCCAAACTAAAGTGGGAGAGACAGACACCTGCCAGCCACCTTATGCAACTAGTGTATATCTGTCGGTGGAACCGGTCTCACGTAAGCGTACGTGTAAGGTTGGTCCGGACCGCTTCATCCCACAATACCGCTGCAGCAAGAAAAGACTAGTAGTGGCAAGCAAGTTGACAAGATCCACGCCCACAACAAAATTGTGTTCTACTCATGCAATAGAGAACTACGCATAGACCTAGCTCATGATGCCACTGTTGGGGAACGTTGCAGAAAATTAAAAATTTTCCTACGGTTTCACCAAGATCCATCTATGAGTTCATCTAAGCAACGAGTCATGGGAGAGAGATTGCATCTACATACCACTTGTAGATCGAGTGCGGAAGCGTGCAAGGGAAGGGTGATGATGGAGTCATACTCGCCGTGATTCAGATCACTGATGACCAAGTGCTGAACGGACAGCACCTCCGCGTTCAACACACGTACGGAACGGACGACGTCTCCTCCATCTTGATCCAGCAAGGAGGAAGGAGAGGTTGATGAAGATTGCTCCAACGACAGCACGACGGCGTGGTGGTGTTGGTGCAGCAGTACTCCGACAGGGCTTCGCCAAGCACGTAACGGAGGAGGAGATGTGTTGGGGAGGGGAGGGGCTGCGCCTTGGGATGTGTACTGCAGCCCTCCCCTCACCCCTCTATTTATAGGGGAAGGGGCAAGGGGGGCCGACCGCTCTAGATGGGATCTAGAGGTGGGGCGGCGGCTAGGGAGGGGGGACTTGCCCCCCAAGCAAGGGGGGCGCCCCCCTTAGGGTTTCCCCCCCAACCCTAGGCGCATGGGCCCAAGGTGGGGGGCGCGCCCAGCCCTCCAGGGGCTGGATCCCTGCCCCTTGCGGCCCATGTGGCCCTCCGGGAGGGGTGGCCCCTCCCGGTGGACCCCCGGAACCTCTCCGGTGGCCCCGGTACAATACCGATACGCCCCCGAAACTTTCCGGTGTCCGCATGACAACTTCCCATATATAAAACTTCACCTCCGGACCATTCCGGAACTCCTCGTGACATCCGGGATCTCATCCGGGACTCCGAACAATATTCGGTAATCACATACAAGTCTTCCTAATAACCCTAGCGTCACTGAACCTTAAGTGTGTAGACCCTACGGGTTCGGGAGACATGCAGACATGACCGAGACGACTCTCCGGTCAATAACCAACAGCGGGATCTGGATACCCATGTTGGCTCCCACATGTTCCACGATGATTTCATCGGTTGAACCACGATGTCGAGGATTCGATCAAACCCCGTATACAATTCCCTTTGTCAATCGGTACATTGCTTGCCCGAGACTCCATCGTCGGTATCCCAATACCTTGTTCAGTCTCATTACCGGCAAGTCACTTTACTCGTACCGTAATGCCTGATCCCGTGACCAACTACTTGGTCACTTTGAGCTCATTATGATGATGCACTACCGAGTGGGCCCAGAGATACCTCTCCGTCATACGGAGAGACAAATCCCAGTCTCGATCCGTGTCAACCCAACAGACACTTTCGGAGATACCTGTAGTGCACCTTTATAGTCACCCAGTTACGTTGTGATGTTTGATACACCCAAAGCACTCCTACGGTATCCGGGAGTTACACGATCTCATGGTCTAAGGAAGAGATACTTGACATTGGAAAAGCTCTAGCAAACGAACTACATGATCTTGTGCTATGCTTAGGATTGGGTCTTGTCCATCACATCATTCTCCTAATGATGTGATCCCGTTATCAACGAGATCCAATGTCCATAGCCAGGAAACCATGACTATCTGTTGATCAACGAGCTAGTCAACTAGAGGCTCACTAGGGACATATTGTGGTCTATGTATTCACACGTGTATTACGATTTCCGGATAATACAGTTATAGCATGAATAAAAGACAATTATCATGAACAAGGAAATATAATAATACTTTTATTATTGCCTCTAGGGCATATTTCCAATACATGGATCACATAACCAACTTATCTCATCATCGAACCAGGGTTGTTATTAAGCACAGTATTATTATTACTGTTGACCCGTAGTGTGACCGACACGAACTGGGCCCTTATCCGCAGGCAGCTCTATCGATAGATTTAACACACACTCTGCAAAGGTTAGTACACTGTACCCACACCACGGAACCCATGGCCTCGCACTCCCATTCGGGTGGACCAACGGCGTTCCGACAAAATCGTCCTACTGCCATGGCATTCTCCCGGCCACTCCGACTAACTCCTCACTGGGCTAAGTCATGGGTGGCCCTGCGTCTTCCCAGACACCAATGGCCATTGTCGTGGCAAAACGACCACATCGTGGTAAAACGGTCCCAAACAGGGACATGTGCACATAACCAAACTCGGGCTCACAAGGCTTATACTGTCCTACCTGTCCAAGGTAGCGCCCGCGCATAACCTTCCCTCATTGGAGGCACCGGCGAGAGGCATAACAATAGACCCAGTTAGGACCCTCCCATAAAGGTAAGCGTGGTTGCATGGTCAGCTCGATATGGTGGCACCATGACTGAGCCAACAATTGTTCAAGTTCAATTTAATCCAGTTAAACTTGAATGCAAATATGCTGAGCCATGATAAAATAACATGGTGCAATTAGAATGCATGATCATGATATCGATACAAGCATGAGGGTACAACATCACTATCGACCATATCAACAATGAATCATATCATGCAAGAACAACACTACTCATAGAAACCTAGCATGACCACTAGCATCGACAATAAATATCATGCAAGAACATATCAACAATGCTACCATGCAAGCATTTAACCAACGGGATGCAATGGAACATGCATAAAAACGACACTCGGGACAGACGACAGTCATGCACCGAAGGCCATCACCAACATCAACATGTACTACTAGTAAGCATAAAAATATGAAATGAAATACTAGCAGGTAGAACATGATAACAGAGTACAAGACAACATAACACAAAAGTGAATATGCAACTCTAAGCATCACCGGAACAATGATAACCATATTTTAAACAAGCAAACATTTATTAAATATTCGAGTTGAAAACCATGACTACTGCATGACTATCATGCAAGTGGGTATTGTGGCTTGCCCGAGGATGAAGAAGGCACATGGGAGAAGTGCGGTGAAGCCGCAGAAAGATTTGCCGGAAACAGTTCTCTCTCGGAGGGGCTATTTACGTGCAAGGACAAAAAGGTTATTTCCAAAATGTTAACACATGGAGAAAGTGTGACTAACATTATGGGCTCAACGAAACGAAGAAGTGATCGTTGGATTCACCTCAAACGGAGTTACGAGCCAAAGGCTGTGAGGTGATGAAGATTAGGGGCTTTTCTGAAAAATATCATCACAAACAAGTCCCTGAGTGGATAAGGCAGAAGCGGGTTTTCAGAAATACGCTTTCCGAAGATGAAAACTCACACGCCCAAATACATCTCCACTTATCCCTATCATCAGAGGCGGGGCCGGGGCTTGGGATCGCTGACGTGCGGGTCCCATGGGCTGTGCGGCCTGTCACTTATCCACGTGGGCAGGGCGGGGTCAACGCCGTGTGGCTGACCGGTGGGGCCGAGAGAGTCGTGGGGCCCACCTGGCCTCGTCCTCTTCCTCCTCTCCCTGCCCCCGACAGGAACAGAGGAGGCACCGGGGGGGCGACGGGCCTGCGTCCTCCGGCCACCTCTGGCTGCGGCAAAGGCACCGACGGGCGCGGGGCAAGGTGGCGCGGCTGTCCAGCCCGGCCGTTGGAGCTATGGAGGGCTGTAGAGTGGCGGCGCCACGCGGGAACGGGGGGCAGTGGTGGCGGCGGCCGAACGTCGGGGCGGCGGCCACAGCAACTACGACGATGAGGCGAGGAGCTGGGAGGGTCTGCCGGAGATCAGAGGGGCTGGTGGTGGTGGTAGAAAGGAGGAAGGAGGCCCGGCATGCTCCAATTTGAGCGAGAGGGGGCGGCAGCCATGGCGGCCATGGGGGTCGAGGAGAGCTTGTGGGCTCGGGCTAGTGGTCAGGGAGTCGTGGGGGAGTGGGTAGAGGTCGCTGGCGAGAAGAATCGCGCCCGGGGCGGCATTATATAGGTAGGGGCGGAGGGGGTCGAGCTGGCATTGCTGCGGATGCATGGCCAGCGTCGTGGACGCGTGTGCTCACGCATGAGCTTGGGGAAGGCGACGGGGGAGGTGCGGACGAGCTACAAAGCGGCACAGGGAGGAGCAGAGCTCGGGGACAAGAGGAGGAAGATGCCGCGGCGCGAACAGAGCCGGTCGGCTACAGCTCGCCCGTGGGCGCGCGGTGACGAGCGCTGGCGGAGGGCTTAAGGAGGGGGAAGATGGCTCTAGGAGGACGGCGACGACGCAGTAAAACTGTTAGACATGCTCATGACCACGAAGACGACAAGAGGAGGAGGGGCCCGAGCAAGAAACCATCCAGCTCGCGTCCATGGCATCCAGAGAGGCGGTCACCGCGCACACTGGTGCAGACAGTGCCACATGCGATGCCAAATGATGTCTAGGGTGGAGTCCTTCCTGGGTAGGTTGCAACTTAGGTGGTAACTTGGTTAAAAACGCAGTGGTTAAATGGTAGTCATCTTCTGAAGTTTACTGCAGTAAATTTGGCCATGCACTGGTGTTCAAGAAGGAAGTGATTGAGGTCAATGGAGTTGTCTGGGGTGATTAGCATAGGAAGAACTACAATACTAGAGAGTTTGGCGGGAAATGGACCAAGATTTAATGCACTTGCTTTACAATTGCATAATCTGGTCCAGAAACTTGATCAGGAAGATGCACTCACATGAAGATGCACTCAAATTGAGCAAGGAGGAGTAATTTGGTCCTATGAAGATGCTCAAAAAGTCTCATACCAATTGGCCAAGCCAAACTGGTACTTGCTTCACAAACATCTCCTCTGGACAAAAACTTGCAAAAATTCTAGAGGAATAATGGATTGACGAACTATGCCCAAAATGGGTGGAGATAGGTTATATGGATGCTAGAGGGCCTAGAAAAAATTGCATCCATAATGGAGCAAGATAAAATATACTTGCTTCAAAAACTGAAATTTTGGGCAAAATCTAAGAATTGAAGATGAGCTCACATGGGGGCATTACATGAGTTCTACTTTGGTGGAGGGCTATGGTATGATTATACGAAGGATCATGCAAAATGGCAACTCATTTGGATATGCCTAGCTTGTACCTCCTTCACAAAGCTTCTTTCTGGAAAAAAACTTTGGAAAATCATAATTAAATAATTACTAGGCAAATGAGGTTGCATTTTGGCATGTGGAAATGATATGGACATGAAAAGATGTCCAAGGAGTTTGTGGTCAATTGGGCAAAGGAAAATGACACTTGCTTCACAATGTGCCATTTAGGGCAGAATAGGAAATGAATTATTGGAGGATTATTTTTGAACATGGCAATGAAAAGTTTTGCCATATTTGAGAAATATATGACCCAAAAAATTTATGAGAATTATTTGGGAATTTTAGGAGTGAGGGAAAAATAGGTTGCTTCACAACCTAGGGCAATTTGAGTTATTCCTTTAATAGAAAAGGAATATTCCCAATAAAAAGAATATTGGGATTTTGTCCAAGGTGGAAATGGAAATGTCTAGGGAAGGATTTGGATATGACAAGCCACTCTGGAAGCAAAGAAGAGGTCATCTTCTTCAGTTTCCAGACCACAAAGCCACGGAAAAAGAAAACTCAAGCAAAAACCTCGGAGAAACAAAAGAAAAAGAAAGGGCCAAAAATCAGGCTGTCACAATTTCCTTTCTCGTTAAAGGGTGATGCTAAGATATGGTACAATACTCTTTCTCCTGGTTGTGTGCGTAGTCCCTAGGATATGATTTATTACTTCTCTGAAAAATATTTTCTTGCTCATAAGAAACAAGCTGCCTTACAGGAAATATTTAACTTTGTGCAAATTGAAGAAGAGAGTCTCCCACAAGCTTGCGGGAGGCTTCTTGAATTACTTAATGCTTTGTCTGATCATCCTCTTAAGAAAAATGAAATGCTTGATATCTTATATAATGGACCAACTGATGCTTCTAGGGACTTCCTAGATAGTTGTGTTGGTTATGTTTTTAGGGAACGAACTGTTGAACAAGCCAAGGAATTATTGAATAACATACTGAAGAATTATGATGATTGGACTCTTCCTGAACCACCGCTTAAACCCACTCCGAAGAAGAGGGGGTATCTTATTTCTTAGTCCTGAAGATATGCAAGAGGCAAAGAAATGTATGTACGAAAAAAGGTATTAAAGCTGAAGATGTTAAGAATTTACCACCTATCGAAGAAATACATGGGCTTGACACACCACCACGGGTGGTGGAGGTAAATTCTCTTTTAAAATTTGATGAAAGTGAAATCCCTTACAATAAACATCCTAGTCAATGGTTGTATGAATTTGACAACAATATAATGAAGCAAGATCATTTCAATGCCTATGTTATGAAACAATTAAAACAAAATTCTGATATGATTGCTCGCTTGTGTGACTTGTTATTTAGAATCCTAATGATGTTAGAGGTCTAGGAAAACATGCTCTATGGTTCAAACTCAGTTAGAGCAAGTTTCTAAATGTCAAAGAGAATTGCTTAGTGAAATGAACAATAATATAAATGATTATGTTGTTAGAGTTGCAACTAGAGGAGGCAAAATGACTCAGGAGCCACTTTATCCTGAAGGTCACCCTAAAAGAATTGAACAAGGCTCTCAAAGAATTAACACTGATGCACCTAGTCCTTCTAAAAAGAAAAAGAAAAAGAAAAATGATAGGACTTTGCATACCTCTAGTGAACTTGAAATAGAAAAACCTTCTGAAGATAATAATGATGTTTCTATTTCTGATGCTGAAACTCAATCTGGTTATGAACATCCACCTTATGATAATGAAAATGATAATGATGACGTTCATGAACATGCTCAAGCAGATAATGAAAAAGAACCAGATAATGTTGTTGAAATAGAAACTGCTATTGATCTTGATAACCCACAACCTAAAAATAAACGTTATGATAAGAGAGACTTTGTTGCTAGAAAACCTGGTGAAGAAAGAGAGCCATGGGTTCAGAAACCCATGCCCTTTCCACCTAAACCATCTCAGGAAAAAGATGATGAAGAATTTGAACGCTTTGCTGGAATGCTTAGGCCAGTATTTTTGCGTACCCATTTGACTGATATTTTAAAGATGCCCCCTCATGCTAAATACATGAAAGAGATTGTCACTAATAAAAGGAAAACACCTGAAGCTGAAATCTCCACCATGCTTGCTAATTATTCTTTTAAGGATGGAGTACCTAAAACACTTGGAGATCTAGGAATACCAACTATACCATGCTCTATTAAAAGAAATTATGTCAAAACTATTTATGTGATTTAGCAGTTGGTGTTAGTTTTATGCCTTTCTCTTTATATAAAACACTTGATTTGAATAAGCTCACATCTACTGAGATATCATTGCAAATGGCTGACAAATCAACTTCCATACCTACCGGTATTTGTTAGGATGTGCATGTTATTGTTGTTGCTAATGTTACTATCTTAACAGACTTTTTTATACACGAGATGCCCGAGGATGACAATATGTCAATTATCATTGGTAGACCCTTTTTAATACTGCAGGGGCTATTATGATTGCAATAAAAGCAAGGTCACTTTTCATATCAATGGTAATGAGCATACTGTGCATTTTCCGAAGAAACAATTTCAAATGAATGGTATTAATGTTATTGAAAATCTCCGACAATCACTATTGGAAGTTTCGAACTCCCTATACCTACTACCAAAAAAATATGAAACGCTTATTGTTGGGGATATGCATATCCCCGTTGAGGTAACTTAGTGTTTTACGAAAGTGATTGTTAATAAGACTTGATAAACCTTATTAACGGATTATTTTTGAGAGGCATGTGGTCGATGAATTTAGTAAGCACAACCTTCTGTACCCACTTTTTGTTATATGTTTTTCTTAGTTAAATAAAATAAAATGCCATGTTTAGCCTGTTTTCTGAATTTTCCTGTAATTAAAAAATTGGTAAACAATAAAAGTGCTTACAATGACTTGAAAATTTTACACTATTGTTTTCTGAATATTTAAGAATTTTCAATACAAATAACATCACACGGGGTGCTCCTGGTGCTCACAAGGCACGAGGGCGCGCCAGCTACCCTATGCGTGCCCTGCTGGGTAGTGGGCCCCATGTGCCCCCCTCACTTATCCTTTTATCCCATGTCATCACCTACCTCTAGAAAAAATTCCCTCCATCTCTCTCTCGTGTTCTTGCTCTCAAACCCGCAGATTTCGATCTCTTTGCTCGAAGCTACGTTTCTGAAACTATTTTGGGGGACTGCTAGTTGGTATGTGACTCCGCCATTGCTCCAATTAGTTTTTGTTCTAGTGGTTTGTATTTGGAGTATTTAGCTACTCTTGGTGCTACTGTACATGAGCTTCCATGTTGAATTCTTTGAGTTCCAAGTAGTTTGAATGCTTGCTTTGGCCTCTAGGCAGCCGTATGAGTAGTTTCTATCAATCTTGTGAAGTTTTGTTGACAAAATTTTGTGATACAAAAATTTCAGAATTTTGTTCATAGAAAAGATGGATATCTTCTGGAAGTATTCCTCCAAAGAGAGTGCTAAGGGAATCATTAGGGAATCATCGGACAATGACCACAATTCTCCAAGAATAACAGAGGTGCCGCCGTGCGAATGACCACATAATGCCTTCATGGACGAGGCCGAGTTCCACCAAGAGTTCGCCCAATTCATTGCAAATGCCGGGCTAACTAACTTCCTCGCAGATGAGTGTGACCAACACTAGCTTCTCACGAACTCCTTTGTGCAAAAAAATTATTTTCTGAATAGGCATGAACTTCCTGCGGTGCGGTTTAATTTCTATTATGAAACCCGTCAGATACCGCTCACTAAATTTTGTAAAATATTTTCAATTCTCTTTGATGGGGAATTAAGAAAGCCTAGACCGGCAGAGTTTGAGGACTTCCTCCTCACTTTGACAATGGGTGAGGAAAGACGTGTGTCGAAAGCCGCCTCCACTAGTTTGCAGTTTCCTTCTATGCATTACTTTGCTTTATTCAATGTGAAGTGTTTGATTGTTAGGGAGAAGGGCGGTATACTTAGTGCTCCTGACTTTGCTATTTTACACCGTGCACTTCACAATGATCGAACCTTTAACCTAGGGGCTATTATTGCATGTCGTCTGCACCTTAACAGAACTAAGGGCAAAATCCATGGTGGTATTTATGCCACTCGTTTAGCAAGTCATTTTAATGTTCAGATACGCCACCACGACTATCGTTTGCCCTGAGTTTATCTAGATCACCAGGCGAAGGTGGATCACCAATTTATTGATGCTACCTATTATTTTAACAACATTCATTATAACTTGGTTTTCAGTGAGAAAACCCATGATATTATCCCGTTACTTGCACCTGCTTTGTTTGATTCTATTGCCAGGAACAGATACATGGTCATGCCAGCGGACATTGTTGCCTACCTGAACGCCCAGGCAGCGGCAGAGCAGGAGCCCCATGAGTGGCGCGCTTAGGTGCCGCCGCCACAACACTCTTACATGGGACCGGATGGCTACTACGGGTGGTGATTACCAAGCTAGGCCAAAAATCCTAAGCTTGGGGGAGTATGTATTTCCACCGACATTATATTCATGCTTACACATTTCATTCCAGTTGCAGTGTTAATACTTTTTCATTGTATTATCCATGTTAGTTTTATTTTCTCGCTTTCATCTTGTGTGTTTGAAAAACTTTGAGAAAATCCAAAAATATTTCTTATTTCTTTTTGGTTTACCTTCTAGTTTAATTTAGTTGTAGTACTAAAAGAAAAGAAAAACCCAAAACATTTCCCATTTCTTCTTTTGTTTGTTGGGAGCTCTCTGGTGTAAATAATTTTCCTCGTTTTCGTTTTTCTTTCTTTGCGAAAAATTAAAAACTCCAAAATATTTCAGTGTGTTTCTCCGAAATTCCTTTTCTGTTGTTTTGTTGAGTCGTACTAAGGATAAGACCATGATGAAAATGTTGAGTGGCTCTCATATGCATTATTGTTGATCTACCAAAGAGCCCATATTATTTTGCCTTCTCCTCTAAATAAAATGTTTGAAGATTCCAGCTTACTCCATGACACTCTTGCACTATTATTATTTCCATATCATTCGGTCGTGCAAGTGAAAGGCAATAATGACGATATTTGATGAAGTGGCCGTGGCAGGGAAAAGAGGGTATGAAATCAACTTGTATTTGTTTTTGTAAATATGTTTAACTCAGTATCCATGGTCAGCATATTATGAGTTATCATGTTCGCAATGACAATTAGAGAATATAGTTGCTCATGCCATGCTTAAGTAGCTAGGAGTGGATAATGATTTATCTAGGGTGTTAACATGCATTAAAATGATTGTGATGTAGTATGATGATATGGTATCCTCCTATGAATGTTTCAAGTGGCTTGACTAGGCACATGTTCACGCATGTAGTTGAATCAAAACCAACATAGCCTCCACGATATTTATGTTCATGGTGTTTATATCCTACTCATGCTAGTATTCAATGTTGATTGTTCATAATGCATGTTCATGACCGTTTTCGCTCTCTAGCTGGTTGCTTCCCAACCTATTTGCTAGCCTTCACCTGTACTAAGCGGGAATAGTGCTTGTGCATCAAAATCCTTAAACCAAAGTCATTCCATATGAGTCCACTATATCTACCTATATGCGGTATTACCCTGCCGTTCCAAGTAAATTTGCATGTGCCACCTCTAAAATTTCAAATGAACATCTGTTTTGTGTGCCCGGACCGCTCATGGAGTGACAACGGGTAGTCAGTATCTTCCATGCTAAGGTTATTCTCATGATGAGTGTTTATTCACTCGTCCTTGCATGAGAGGGGCTGGTAATAGGGATGCCCAGTCCCGAAATAAAAAAATTGCAAATAATTAATAAAAAACTCCCCCAGGATTGTTGTTGGTATGGAAGGCACCATTGGATTCGGCTAGCCATGGCTTGTGTTTGTTGGTGGAGGTGGAGTAAACTTTAATTTTATCGCTTGGGAACCGCCGCTAATTTGTTTAGCATGGAAGATATTGAAAACTCTTGGTCGTAATGTTGACAGGAAGGGTGTACCTCCAAAAATTATATTTATCTCTAATTTAAGATTTGAGCTATAGCAGCTCTGCAAATCCCCGCATCCCTCTACGAAGGGCCTATCTATTTACTTTTATGTTATTTTACTTTTATGTGAGTCATCACCTTCTCAAACAAGCACCAGACCTGAGAGCACTATTGTCATCCTCATGCATTGTGTATAGTTAATGTTCAATGCATCATGACTGGATCTCTTCTACCATGAATTACAATGTTTGGTCGTTGCTTGAACTTTGGAGGTGCTCTGCATTTATGTTTTGTGGTCTCAAAAAGGGCTAGCGAGGTACCATTATTGTCATATTATATCATGATTGTTTTGACAAAGTGTTTGCATTTGAGATATCTTATTATTGCTCGCTAGTTGATTATGACATTGATATGAGTTAATATAATTTCTAAGAGTTATTGTTGGCATGGTTAGTGATGATCTTTGCTGAAAACCTGGGTGGTATTTAAGCATATATATGGAAACAAGAACAAAAGAGTTCGTAAAAGTTTTTCTTTATCACTTTCAGTTTGTCAACTGAATTGCTTGAGGACAGGCAATGGGTTAAGCTTGGGGAGTTGATACATCTCCATCATACCTACTTTACCTAATGCTTTTGCTCTTGTTTTGGACTTTAATTTGCATGATTTGATTGGACTTATCCGGACAAACACTGTTTTCAGCAGAACTGCAAGGGTGTTGTTTTTGTGCAGAAATAAAAGTTCTGGAAATTGGACGAAACTTTATGGAGAATTATTTTGGAATAAATAAAAAATACTAGAACCAAGACCCACTAGAGGGGGGGCAGCTACCCACAAGGCACGAGGGCACGCCACCCGCCTCTGGCGCGCCCTAGTGGGTAGTGGGGCCCACGAGGCTCCGCTGACCCTAATTCTGATGCTATAAAATCCTATTTTTCTAGAAAAATCAGAGAAGAAGTTTCATCGCGTTCTACGATACGGAGCCGCCACCACCTCCTGTTATTCATCGAGAGGCCAGATTTGGAGGAGCCAATAGCCAAACTACCACAAGTGAAAACCACAAGTGTCAAACTACCACTATATATGAAAAAACCAAAGTGCCAAAATAGCACTCACTTGAAAATTTTCATGCTGAGATACCACTATCAGCTAACTGAGACTAACAGAGAAGTAAAAATACTACTTTGGCCTTTATTGTGCGCTCATGGTTGAACAAGGGAAAGGGGTCGGCATAGCCATCCTCCGCCGCTGCTCAGTCGGCACTGGCGCGCGCTCGCCGCCGCCGATGGAATCTGCCAGCAAGAGGCATGTCTCCCTCCTCCACATTGTCAGGCGTAGCCGCACCACCGAGCTCACCGCCGCCAAGTCGGACCTTGGCTTCGCCACCTGGTATGTGCTCCACCTTCGTGCTTCGGCCGTGTCGGTGTACAAAAGTAGGGGCTCTCCTTCGTACCCCTTTACTTGTGCATGGGCAGTCAGAGCCGCGCCCACGGCCACACTAAGTAGGGCAGAGGACGGAAGCCAAAGCCACAAGACAATCAAAGCAACGCCAAGACCGGAGACACCAGAAGAAAGAGAGCCAGGTAGGCTCCCCCGGCAAGGCCCTTGCCGGGGCAGCCTCCGCAGCCCCGGCAAAAGCCTTGCGTGGGCAGCCTCCGCAGCCCCGGCAAGAGCCTTGTCGGGGCAACACGCCCAGCGCCAGCAGAGCTGCCACCCTTGAGCCCAAGGTTTCCAACGCCATCGACCACATTGGAACCAAGGCTCGAGAGGCACCTCCGCGGTGGCATGCAGATCTTCGTGAAGATCATAAACACACAAGATCAGATGAGGACCAGAAGACGACGATGCTCGGCAAGATCCTTGCCGAGGAAATCCATGAGACCTCCGGCAAAATCCTTGCTGGGGACGACCGCGATGTCACGGCAAGAGCCTTGCCGGGACCCCAGCAAGACCCTTGCCGAGGATGTCAGCGGGGCCGCAGCCAGGCCCACGTCTGCCTAGACTCCACTACCGTTCCCATGCAACTTCCAGCCCACCAACCAGGAGAGCATCTGCGTGGCGACGTGCGGCTTCTAGGCCAACTCAGCAAGCACCTACGTGGTGGCATGCAGATCTTCATGAAGACCCGCCATAGCACCAGCTCAGCAGCCTGCCAGCCTACATGGCGCTGCACGCCTCGTTGGCTTGGACATGTGTCGAAGTAAGGCGAGGCGGCGACGGACGGGACGGGCCTCGTTACCGTCCCCAATAAAGCAAGGGGACACCTAGGGAGCGCATTTAATGTGTTTGGTCCCGCAATGACAGGCGATAAGCTCAGCCACTGTATACACTTTCCACCTCCTGTGTGCCACTGTGGCATCCCCTTTTTACTATAAAAGGAGGCCCGAGGCATACTGGAGAGTGATTCTGCTCTTTTGGACTACACACGCGTTGTAGCTATTTCAGGAGGTCAAGAACACTCAAATATACACCAAAGTAGGACTAGGGTATTACGCATCCTCACGGCCCGAACCTGGGTAAACGATCTTTGTGCTGGCTCCTAGACCCACTCTTTTCAGAACCTCGCGCCCGCCGACCGTAGTAGGGATTCCAGTGATCCCATAGGTGTCGTTTCCACTGACATCTTGGGCGCGCCAGGCAGGGGGCGCAGTTGTAAAAATCTGGTCTAGCGGTTACTTTAGCAGTTCTCCATTGCCATGTCTCCCAAAGAAGAAGACGATGGCGATCGGTTCATCCGGAGCCGGATGGCCCGTACCAGTGCGGGCGAGTAGAGGGGTGGTCGCGGACAGAACCCGAGGCACGGCCCACGAACACCCACATCGATCTAGCAATCAGAGCCTGGCGAGCGGCATGGTTCGTGCGCAAGACGACGGGCCGCACGCCGCCAAATCCAAAGACTGAGTTGGGCTCCCGCAGGAGGCGCGGGGCCCTCCAAGGGAGGCGCCGTGCCACCTACCGACAACACGGTGACCTCCAAAACACCTATGCCGGCCCCCACGACGCACTCTTCCCAGGTTGTGCGCGATGAGCAGCGTCACCAAGCTGGTGACCCCGGGCGCCGCCGTGGCAAGAGTCATGCGCATCCTTCGTGGGACGAAGAAAGCCAGCATGCACGCCGAAGTGCTGGCGAGAATGGCGTAAAGCTGCAAGGCCGTGATAGATCTCCTTCTACCGTGGTTAGAAGTCAGAGCGCGTCACGGTCTACGCAGCTTTCGCTGCCGCCCATGCCAGCAGAGCTTTGGCGCGCGCGCAGCTGCTCCTCGACTTTCCTCCTGCTGTGGAAAAGCTCGACGAGTGGAGAGCCACCATCTGGAGCCTCGTCAGCGTCGCCAACAAAGATGAGCCGGACCAGCGGGGCCCTTAGGCCGACGCTCCGTTGAGCCACCGCATGCAAGTGGTGGAAGGGCTGGAGGTGATGCAGTCACGGTGCATTCTCCTCCCCCACGACAGTTACTGCGGGTGTCGGTCCGTCGTTATGGTGCTTGCGATAACATTTCCATAGCATCGTCCGATCCATGGACCCACCGCGATCAGCACCAAGTTCTTCGGGAGCGAGCCGTTGAAGACGCTCCAACGACCATCGACCGCCAACGTGATGCGCGCCACCAGTCAGATAGGCGGGCACGGCCCACTATGGACCACCCGACACCGGGAGGCTATGGTGGCCTACCCTACAAGGTGGGTTGCCCAGCCTTTACCCGTCAGCTGCGGCAGTTCCAGTGGCCCTCCCACTGCACGTTCAAGCCCAGCGTTGGCGATAAGTACAACGGCAAGACTCACCCATCAGAGTTCCTCAGCATCTAGACCATCACGATGCAAGCTACTGGAGCCCGCTACAACAAGGTGCTTGCCAATTACTTCCCGTTGGCACTTAAGCCTAATGTCATGTCATGGTTGATGCACTTGCCGGCAGACTCCATTTCTTCTTGGTCGGATTTGTGTCACGAGTTCGTTGGCACCTTCACTGGTGGCCATCCAGTTCACGGCCAGGCAAGCGATTTTCATATCATTCCCCAGAATGAAGGTGAAAACCTGCGCAAGTACATACAGAGGTTCAGCCGGGTGCAGTACAACATCCCAGATGTTCATCCCGTCGCCGTCATCAGCGCATTCCATCAGAATGTGCACAATCGCCAGATGCGTGAAGAGCTGGCGATGAACAAGACCAAAGATGTGGCCGAACTTTATGTTCTAGCCAATAGGTGCGCTCACGCTGAAGAGGGGAGGAAGTACCCCGGCGAGGACGCCGGTGCGGAAACCGACTCCACAGACGAAGACACCGCCGCCCCGACGAAAAAGGGTCGGTGCCGTAACAGAAAGCGCAAGGGCAAGGCTGTGCTTGCCGTCAATGGATCCGACGACATCGGCAATGCCAAGAAGGCCAAGGCAAGCGACCCTGACAAGGAAATTGCCGGGTGTGCCACTTGCCGGGCCTTGGCGGCTGCCCACAAGCCAGGAAGCTCCAACAAGCAGTACTGCAAGATCCACCACACCAAGGGCCACGACCTCCAAAACTGCTGACAAGTTGAGCTTCTTGCTGAGAAGCAAAAAGCTGAGTATGAGAGGCGGGACAAGGAGAAGGGTCAGGACGGTGCCGAAGGATCCGGCAAGAAGCGTGGCTGCAAAGGAGGCCGCCATGGCAAGGATAACCAGCAAGAGAGGCCAGCCCGGGGCCGCGACAAGAAGAAGGAAGAGGATGATCATGACGAGGACGATGAGTCCGGCGACCAGGAGTTTCAGAAAGCTACGGAGACCATGTGCGTCGACGGTGGAGCCCTGTTGCACACTTCTCACCGCCAGCTCAAGCAGTGGGCGCGTGAGATCACAGCGGCGGAGCCATCATTCGACGCACGGAATCCACTGAAGTGGTCCAGCACGCCTATCATTTTTGACACCGGGGACCATCCTGATCGCACAACTGCGGTCGGGTGTCTACCGTTGTTGGTTTCACCAATGATACGCAACCTCAAGGTGACGAAGATGCTAGTTGATGGCGGGGCCGGTCTGAACTTGATCTCGCCTGTTGTGATCAAAAGGCTGCAGATTCCTGATGGAGACCTCGAAGAGACGTGCACATTTCAAGGGGTCAACCCAGGAAGGAGTTAGCTGAATGGAAAGGTCACGCTGCCCATGATGTTTGGAGGCAAGTTGAACTACAGGATGGACAGGATTGTCTTCGATGTAGCTGCGATCCCCTTGCCCTAATACGGCATTCTCGGCCGCCCGGCACTAGCCAAGAACATGGCGGCATCACACTACGCCTATAACACGCTCAAGATGCCTGGGTCGATGACCATCGTCATCGTCCCCTCCGACAAGAAGGATGCGCTGATATGCGCTGACCAACTCTACCGGGAAGTAGTTGCAGCGACTGCCGCCAAGGCACTTGCTCCTGCCGCCGAAGCCCCGGGAGGGAAGAAGACCAGCAAGACCTCTCGCACCCACTCCGTCAAGCGCACCTCTTCGGAGTGATGTGCTCCCATCGAGGATGTGCCAGAGAGCTCCACTGACAAGAGCAAGAAATCCAGATCTGCACCACCAGAGACGAAGAAGGTGTCCGTCAAGGAGGATGGCACGGGAGGGTTTCGCCATAACCTCCACCCTCGATAGCAAATAGGAAGGCATGCTCGTCACTTTCCTACGGGCGAATGTCGATCTGTTTGCATGGCAAGAATCCGACATCCCCGACGTTCCCAGGGAGGTGATTGAGCACCATCGTGCTGTTTGTCCTCATGCACGACCCGTCAAGCAGAAAGTCGGGAAGCAAGCTTTGGAAAGGCAGGAGTTCATCACAAAGGAGATCAGGAAGCTGGAAGCGGCAGGCTTGGTGAGAGGAGTACTCCATCCTACGTGGTTAGCCAATCCGGTGGTGGTGCGCAAGGCAAATGGAAAGTGGAGGCTGTGTACTGATTACACAGATATCAATAAGGCCTGTCCAAAGGTCACTTTTCCGTTGCCACGCATTGACCAGATTGTTGACTCCACGGCCGGGTGTGACCAGTTATCATTCCTTGACGCCTACTCAGGATACCATCAGATTTTCATGACGAGAGAAGATGAAGAGAAGACAACATTCATCACCCCGTGTGGTACATATTGCTTTTTACGGACGCCTTTCAGGTTGAAGAGTGCTGGCTCAACGTTTGCAAGAGTAGTCCAAATTGGTTTTGAGCCCCAGCTACATAGAAATATGGAAGCTTATATGGATGACATAGTGGTCAAAACCAAGGACAAGGCAACACTTGTACAAGATTTGGAAGAAACATTTGCAAATCTGCGCAAGATCAACCTGAAGCTGAACCCTGAGAAGTATGTCTTCGGCGTTCCATCCGGCAAACTTCTCGGGTTCTTTGTGTCACAGCGTGGGATCGAGGCGAATCCAGGCAATATCAAGGCCATTGAGCAGATTGAGGCGCCTGGGCGGATCAAGGATGTGCGTCGGCTCACTGGCTGCGTTGCCGCCATGAGCAGATTCATTTCCAAGTCTGCTGAACGTGCCCTTCCCTTTTTCAAAATCTTGAAAAAGGCAGGCCCAATGGAATGGAGCCCAGAGGCCGAAGCGGCGCTGCAGGACTTGAAGAAATACCTCTTTTCTACGCCGATACTGGTTGCACCTAGACCACAAGAGCCGCTGCTGCTGTATCTAGCGGCAACGAATCAAGTGGTCAGTGTCGCACTAGTGGCGCAGAGGGAGGTTGACGAAGGGGTACTGGCAACGGCAGGACTGGTGGATGGTGAGCCAGAGCTCCCCCGGCAAGGCCTAGTACTGGCAAGGCGAGGCCCCCGGCAGGGTCAGACTCCCGAGGGACAGGGCCTGCGCAACCAAATGAAGTGGTGCAGAAGAAGAAGATGATGCAGCACCCGGTTTACTTTGTCAGCTCCCTCTTGCAGGGGGCTAGGTCAAGATACTCCGGTGTGCAAAAATTGCTCTTCGACCTCCTTATGGCCTCGAGGAAGCTGCATCATTACTTCCAAGTGCATGAGATCACCGTTGTCACTCGCCTCCCGTTGTAACGGATAGTGCATAACCCGGACGCAGCCGGGAGGATTGTGCAATGGGCCTTGGAGCTGTCGAGCTTTGGTTTGAAGTTTGAAAGCACTTCGACGATCCGAAGCAGAGTCTTGGCAGAGTTCATTGCAGAGTGGACCTCGACGCCCGACAAAGAGATCCAGGAGACCACTCTTCTCGGCAAGGAAACAAGTCTCAACTGGATTATGTACTTTGAAGGGGCTTTCTCGCTACAAGGCGCCAGTGCTGGTGTGCTGCTCGTCGCACCCACTGGAGAGCACCTCAAGTATGTGATCCAGATGCACTTTCCCAGGGAGATGTCGATGAACAACACTGCTGAATACGAGGGATTGCTTGCCGGTCTTAGGATCGCAGCAGACCTCGGGATCAAGAAGCTCATCGTCAGGGGTGATTCATAGCTTGTCGCCAGACAAGTCAACAAGGATTATCAAAGCTCGTTGATGGAAGCCTACGTAGATGAGGTGAGGAAACTGGAGGAGCATTTTGACAGGATACATGCGGAGCATGTTCCCTAAGTGGAGAATGACATCGCCGACTACCTGTCGAAGCGCGCTGCCTTCAAACTACCTGTGGAACCAGGTAATTTTGTGCTTCGGTTAACTCAACTATCCGTTGAACCATCGATAGAGCAGAACAAGCGAAGGAAATTAGGCCTTGGAGAGTACTTTCCCATCGAGCTCCCAGGAGCTGCTGGCAAAGATGTTGCCGTGGATACTGAGCTGCCGTGGGACGAGCGACTCCGGCAGGGCGTCAAGCCCTGGCCGTAGAGACAGCCGCTCCCATGGCAGAGGAAATGTCTTTAGTCCTTGCCGTCAAGCCCCAGGCTCCAACATGGGCACAGCATACCGTTCGTTCCTCCAAACAGGGGAGCTTCCTAGGGTGCAGGAAGAAGCAGAGAAAGTAGCCTGTCGGTCTGGCATGTATCAGTTCGTTGACAACGTTCTGTACAGAAAAAGACCAAACGGTGTGAAATTGAAGTGCATTCCCTGGGAAGAAGGACTGGAGCTGTTGACAGAGATACATGGAGGCATATGTGGCTCCCACATAGGGTCGAGGGCCCTTGCCGGCAAGGCCTTCCGACAAGGTTTCTTCTGGCCCACTGCCCTCCAGGATGCAATGGCACTAGTAACCAAGTGTAAAGCGTGTCAGTTCCATTCAAAGAAGCTTCATCAGCCAGCTCAAGCCCTTCGAACAATCCCTCTCTCCTGGCCATTTTGGGTCTGGGGGCTCGACATACTGAGCCTTTTCCCCTGCGTTGTCATGGGCTTTGAGTACATGTACGTCGCAATCGACAAGTTCACAAAGTGGCCGGAGGTGGAAGCAGTGTGGAAGGTGACAGCGCAGTCAGTCGTCAAATTCTTCAAGGGGCTAGTCTGCCGTTTTGGTGTGCCAAACAGGGTCATCACCGACAACGGCACGTAGTTCACAAGCCACACCTTCATGCAATACATCCAAGACCTCGGCAGCAAGGTCTGTTTCACTTCCATGGCACACCCACGGAGCAACGGCTAGGCGGAGAGAGCAAATGCTGAAGTACTGCGAGGCTTGAGGACAAAGACTTTTGACAGGCTGCACAAGAGCGGAAGGCGCTAGATTCATGATTTGCCGGCGGTTATTTGGTCTATCAGAACGACGCCAAATCGAGCCATCGGCCAGACACCTTTTGCCCTGGTATATGGGGCAAAGGTAGTTCTCCCCACGGAACTCACATGCGGGTCACCTCAAGTGCTCGCTTACGACGAGCTTGAGCAAGAGCGATTGCGGCAAGATGATGCAACGCTCCTCGAGGGAGATCGTCTTCGGGTGGCTGGGAGAGCAGTGCGCTACCAGCAAGCCTTGCGCCGCTACCATAGCCGCAAGGTTCATGCCCGAAGCTTTGAGGAAGGCGACCTTGTTCTTCGGCGCGTTCAATCGGCCAAGAATTCCAACAAGTTGATGCCAAAGTGGGAAGGCCCTTTTCGGGTAATACGAGTCACTAGGCTCGACCCAGTCCGCCTGGAGACCGAAGATGCCATTCCAGTGAGCAACTCTGGGAACATCGAGCATCTTCGCAAGTTTTACCCATACGGTGCAGTTGCCGGGCTCCCCCGACAGACCACCTTTTGTACAAGCCTTGCCGGCAAGGCATGTAACCCTCTGTACAAAGCCAGGCGCAGACCCTGAGCATAAATAAATGAGGCGCTGGTGCCGTAAGTTATAGCATGCATGCTAGGTTAAGTCTCTCCCTCGGTTAGGGTTGATAGTGCTTAGCGGCGACTAACCCCTAGAATAGAGGTCGAGTGTGCGTCTCTCTGTTCATTTTCGTCCTCTTTCGTTCGCAGGGTACATGGACATTTCTGTTGAGCTATTTGGAAGAAAAAGAACAAGTCGGCGCTCCGGTCCCGGCAAGCCAAGGTTGGCGGGGGCTGCAGACACAAGGGTCCAACCACGGCAAGCCAAGGTTGCCGGGGGGCTGCAGATTCAGATAAGTCCTTTATCCCCTATTATGCATTTCTGTATGGAATTGGGACGTATGGAACCTCGTTTTATTCCTAGGCGACTGTGCTCCCCTTTTCCTGCACCCAAGGACTATTCCCTGGGTCGGAACTTGGTTGTAGTCGTGGTGACAAGAAAGCAAACGAAGGGCCTAACCCTACTTCACCCCTACCTCCGCCGAAAGCGTGAGTATGGTCGAATGAAGTAAGGAGACAGCAAGGCCTGTTGCCGGGCGACAATGTTTATCTTAAAAATAACAAGGATCCATTCCTTGGCATGGGCATCGCTCACGCACAAAGAACCCGGCAAGCACCCTTTTTTCATTAATACGTCCCATATAGGTACAGTTCGTACAGAATGTAAACATGAGCAAGGGGATTACAAGGTTTAAATCTGACAAATGCCCGTAGGCTTAAAAACTAAAAAGAGATAAGATGCCTGTAAGCCCTTTCTGTCCCTCTCCCCAGGAAATGGAACAAATGGCAGGAGGGCAAAAGGAGTGCCTAGGCGAGGTATGAGCAGCAGAAGACACCAAGAGAACATCCCGGTGGCTGTCCAGAAGAGGGCTGGTGATGATGGTGCTTGGAGAAGAGACGAAAGATGAGGCAGCGGGCCGGCAATACGATACGAAGGTATCAGTGCCATTGTACTCTAACTTGACGGCCCGCCACCCGCCTTCTTCATCTTCTATGGCCTTCCCACGCCAGCCGCCCAAGGAGGCGACCGTGATAAGTTCAAGGAGCTGGCTCCACCCCCGGCAAATTGCTCTGCTAGCAGGAAGGACCAAGTGCAGATGCTGCTGCTGCCGGTGCCGCCCAGGGACAGTGTGTCCGACGCCTAGTCGGACCCTTCATCCTCCCGGTTGATGCCCTCGTCGTCGTTGTCGCTGTCCTCCTTGCCACTCTCGCTTGAGGAGGAGTCTTCGTCATCGGAGGAGCTCTCCACGCAACACCTTAGGCGAGTTCCCAAGTGCCCGAAGACCTTGACGGAGAGCAGGCCGTTCTCCATTAATTTGAAGTGGAGAATGAGCCCCTCCGACAGGCTGTGGGCACGAGCGAAGGCCTTCCATCCGCAACAAAGATACATAACGTGAGGGGCGGGGAAGTCAATGTCGACCCGCATGTTGCCGTTCCCGCAGCCCCTCATATGCAACATCAGAGCCTGTGGCGGGTGGAGCTCCATCTCCCAAGCGAACGGAGTAGGGAGACGAAGACGACGATGCACTGGCTAGTCCAGCCTGATGACGAACTCGTGGGGCTGGTCTCCGACATGACCCTCCATCAGGGGAGGGGCCGCTGGCGAAGGCGAGGCCAGTGCGCCGCCCCGTCCTCCTCTTCCCCGAGCGCCATGGCGGCCTCGGCCTCGGCCCCTCCCCCTTCCTCTCATGGCCGGCTCTGCTGCCACGAGCTCTTGGGAAGGAGGGGCACGCTGTCGAGCAGAGACCCTTGTCGCCACCATCGGAGCACCGGCGCACCCTCTCGCCATAGCAATGGATGGAGAATGGCGACGAAGGGGAGATGCGAGGGGATGCTCATCCTCCTCCTCCTGAGTCCCCCTTTTTTTATAGCTGAGCGGAGAAGGCTAGAAGACTAGCTCTGCGCCTCTGAAGAGCCCGGTCGGGTCCGACTCATTAAGTGATGATGAGCAAAGTCATCGACCACCCTCTCCGCCCAATCAAGGCATGTGAGTATCGGCCACCGCACGCCTTCCCATATCCCATGCGTCTGTCACCTACCCCATGCCGTGCATGCGGTGTACGTGGCCCAAGGGGCGGTCATAGTGGGATACGTGGAATGACGGTTCCAAGGCGGAGAAAGTAAATGAGTAGCGGGCCTGTAGTCTTAAAGGGACACGCAAGCCGCCTCTTTACTATTCACCGCAGGATGACGTAGGCATGATTCGGTCACCCCACGCACGATCCCCACGTCACGCATTCGATGCGGGTCGTGGGGAAGCGCAGCAGACGAAGAAATTACCGCAGTAAAAATCCGCCCCACCTGCCCGTGCACCGTTCTCGACCTAGACCAACAACGCGTCGCGCTTATGTGTGGCCCGGGCCTGGGGGCTCCTATCGGTGTACAAAAGTAGGGGCTCTCCTTCGTACCCCTTTACTTGTGCATGGGTAGTCAGAGCTGCGCCCGCGGCCACACTAAGTAGGGCAGATGAGGGAAGCCAAAGCCACAAGACAATCAAAGCAACGCCAAGACCGGAGACACCAGAAGCAAGAGGGCGAGGTAGGCTCCCCCAGCAAGACCCTTTCCGGGGCAGCCTCCGCAGCCCCGGCAAGAGCCTTGTCGGGGTAACTCGCCTAGCGCCAGCAGAGTGCGCCACCCTTGAGCCCAAGGTTTCCAACGCCATTGACCACATTGGAAGCAAGGCTCAGGAGGCACCTCCGCGGTGGCATGCAGATCTTCATGAAGATCATAAACACACAAGATCAAATGAGGACCAGAAGACGATGATCCTCGGCAAGATCCTTGCCGAGGAAATCCACGAGACCTCCGGCAAAATCCTTGTCGGGGATGACCGCGATGTCACGGCAAGACCCTTGCCGGGACCCCGGCAATACCCTTGCCGAGGATGTCAGCGGGGCCGCAGCCAGGCCCATGTCTACGAGACTCCATCGTCATTCCCAAGCAACTGCCAGCCCACCAACCAGGAGAGCACTTGCGTGGCGACGTGCGGCCTCTAGGCCAACTCAGCAAGCACCTATGTGGTGGCATGCTGGTCTTCGTGAAGACCCTCCCACCGCACCAGCTCAGCAGCCTGCCAGCCTACATGGCGTCGCACGCCTCGTTGGCCCGGACGCGTGTCGAAGCAAGGCGAGGCGGCGACGGACGGGACGGGCCTCGTTACCGTCCCCAATAAAGCAAGGGGACACCTAAGGAGCGCATTTAATGTGTTTTGTCCCGCAATGATAGGCGATAAGCTCAGCCAATGTATACACTTTCCACCTCCTGTGTGCCACTGTGGCATCCCCTTTTTACTATAAAAGGAGGCACGAGGCATACTGGAGAGGGATTCGGCTCTTTTGGACTACACACACGCTGTAGCTAGTTCAGGAGGTCAAGAACACTCAAATATACACCAAAGCAGGACTAGGGTATTACGCATCCTCGTGGCCGGAACCTGGGTAAACGATCTTTATGCTGACTCCTAGACCCGCACTTTTCACAACCTCGCGCCCGCCGACCGTAGTAGGGATTATGGTGATCCCATAGGTGTCGTTTCCACCGACAGGCCGCCACCACCGCTGCTGCGCTGCCTCAGCCCTGCTGGCCGCTATGCTTCACACCTTCAGCAACTAGCAAGCAGCGGTGGCGCCGTGCAGCCACATGGTGCAGTTAGCTTATAGCAAGCACCAACAAGCAGCACACACGCATAGTAGCTAGCAAGATCTAGGGGCCGCGAGCGGGGCCATGCTCAACACGCGGTTTCGTAGCAAGGAGGTGACACAGCGGCATCCGTAGTGGGGCGGCGATGGGTTGGATGCAGGGAGGAGCTAGGGGGGCATGGCATCACACACTGCGTGGTGGACGCCCGGGCGGTGCTGCGTGCGCTGCAGAGCAGTGGCTCCATGTCTCTAGGAACAGCACGGATACAGCGGCGGCCGATGGAGCGGCCGGCTTGCTGCGTACAGCAGTCGTGGCTAGAGCTTGGGTCGACGAAACAATCTCCGACCACTTTGACTAGTACAAGCTCCATGGCCACGGGCAGTAGCGCACACGCTCAGAGATAGAATGAAGGGTACTTTTGGCAAGGTAGAAAAAACTGACAGCTCCATCCACCGTTCACTAACAGAATCTGTTTGACAATAGACGATAGTGTTATTTTGGCATGAAAAACCTAAATTTGAGTGCTATTTTGGGACTTCGGTTTTTCATAGTGGTATTTTGGCACTTGTGGTTTCCACCAGTGGTATTTTGGCTATTCTCTCAATCTGGAGCCCGTTCGGGACTCCGGAGAGGAGGATCTTCGGTGTTCATTATCACCAACCATACTCCATAGCCAATTTCATGATGCTCACCACCGGGAGTGAGTAATTCCTTCGTAGGCTTGCTGGACGGGGGTGGGTTGGATGATATTTATCATGTAATCGAGTTAGTTTAGTTAGGGCTTGATCCCTAGTATCCACTATGTTCTGAGATTGATGTTGCTATGACTTTGCTATGCTTAATGCTTGTCAGCAGGGCCCGAGTGCCATGATTTCAGATCTGAACCGTTTATGTTTTCACCATCATATCTATGTTCTTGATCCGATCTTTCAAGTCATATGCACCTATTATGAGTTATGATCTATAAACCCCAAGGTGACAACAATTGGGATACTTTTCGGTGATGACCGTAATTTGGCGAGTTGATGTATTCACTATGTGTTAATGCTTTGTTCTGGTTCTCTATTAAAAGGAGGTTTTATCCCTGAGTTTCCTTATGGACCCCGCTACCATGGGAGGGTAGGACAGAAGATGTCATGCAAGTTCTTTTCCATAAGCACGTATGCCTATTTACGGAATACATGCCTACATTATATTTATGAACTGGAGCTAGTTTTGTATCGCCCTAGGTTATGACTGTTATATGATGAATATCATCCAACAAAATCACTGATCCAATGTGAGGGAGTCCTGGACTAGAGGGTGTCCGGACAGCCGGACTATCATCGTCCGTCGGACTCCAAGACTACGAAGATACAAGATTGAAGACTCCGTCCGGTGTCCGGATGGGACTTTCCTTGGCGTGGAAGGCAAGCTTGGCAATACGGATATGTAGATCTCCTACCATTGTAACTGACTCTGTGTAACCCTAGCCTCCTCCGGTGTCTATATAAACCGGAGGGCTTTAGTCCATAGAACATAACATACATCGCAACAATCATACCATAGGCTAGCTTTAGGGTTTAGCCTCCTTGATCTCGTGGTAGATCCACTCTTGTACTACCCATATCATCAATATTAATCAAGCAGGACATAGGGTTTTACCTCCATCAAGAGGTCCCGAACCTGGGAAAAACATCGTGTCCCTTGTCTCCTGTTACCATCCGCCTAGACGCACAGTTCGGGACCCCCTACCCGAGATCCGCCGGTTTTGACACCGACATTGGTGCTTTCATTGAGAGTTCCTCTGTGTCGTCACCGATAGGCTCAATGGCATCTTCAATCAACAACGCTGTCCAGGGTGAGACTTTCCTCCCCGGACAGATCTTCGTATTCGGCGGCTTCGCACTGCGGGCTAATTCACTTGGCCATCTGGAGCAGATCGAAAGCTACGCCCCTGGCCATCAGGTCAGATTCGGAAGCCTAAACCTCACAGCCGACATCCGTGGGGACTTGATCTTCGACGGGCTCGAGCCAAAGCCAAGCACACCGCACTGTTACGATAGGCATGATCTAGCTCTGCTGCCGAACAGTGCCTTGGTGGCCGCACACGAATCCGCTTCGGCCCTTAGTCCGGAGCCGATCGCCCAGATCGAGGACCGGTGGATGGACACCACCTCGGGGGCTTCAACTTCTACGGCGATGGAGCCAAACACTAACCTTGTCCCGCGCGAAACTAGTGATTCCGAGGTGCCGGACTCCTTGCCGGACTCCGGACCTCCCACGCCCCTACCAATCGAATCCGATTGGACGCCAGTTATGGAATTCACCGCCGCGGACATCTTCCAACACTCACCCTTTGGCGACATCCTAAATTCACTAAAGCATCTCTCGCTATCCGGAGAGTCCTGGCCGGATTATGGCCAGGATGGTTGGGATACGGGCAACGAAGAAATTCAGAGCCCACCCACCACCCACTTTGTAGCCACTGTCGACGACCTAACCGACATGCTAGAATACGACTCCGAAAACATCGATGCTATGGACGACGATGCCGGAGACGAACAGGAACCAGCGCCTACAGGGCACTGGAAGACCACCTCGTCATACGATGTATATATGGTGGATACCCCAAAAGGAATCGATAACGAGGACCAACGGGCCGCGGCAGAAGATAACCCCGCCGATAAAAAACCAAAATGGCGACGCAGACGCCGCCCTAAGTCCCGCCTCGACAACAAAAGCGCTCCTCATGACCCCGCAATACAGCAGGGCAAACAAGCGGACGACGAATATGCAGACAAGCAACCGTCCGAACAGGATGAGTCAGATAATTAGCCCGGGCCCGGCGAAAACAACAGTCCAGACGACCTCACGCCGGACACACCGCCGGATAATAAAAACCTTCGGAAAAGACTCGTCGCCACCGCAAGAAGTTTGAAAAAGGAAAAACGGAAGCTCAAAACAGCGGAAGATACACTCAGAATGAGGTGGAGCAAAGTGCTCAAAACCGCAGACAAATACAGCAATGGCCATCAATCGAAGAGCTACCCCAAACGCAAGCTTCTGCCAGAATTTGATGAGGAGGCCATAGAGCCCCCACAGTCAAGAAACAAAGAGGCCGCCTGGCCGGATAGACGGCCAGATGATAGGCCAAAATCTGAAAGCGGCGCCGCATATAAACCGACTAACGACCCTGGAAGGACAGATGACCCAGCCAGGTCCATTTACGGGCCAAAGAAGAGGGCCCCAGGAGGCAATACAACACGCCAAGTGTCCGAAGACATCGGTGCACCCAAATACAGGGGCGCCGCACACCCACTATGTTTCACCAACGAGGTGCTGGATCACGAATTCCCAGCAGGGTTTAAACCCATAAACATAGAGGCCTACGACGGAACAACAGACCCTGGAGTCTGGATAGAAGATTATATACTACACATACACATGGCCAGAGGAGATGATCTCCACGCCATAAAATACCTACCCCTCAAGCTCAAAGGGCCAGCCCATCATTGGCTCAAAAGCCTCCCGGAAAAAACTGTTGGAAGTTGGGAAGAGCTCGAGGACGCATTTAGAGCAAATTTTCAAGGAACTTATGTCCGCCCTCCGGATGCAGATGATCTAAGTCATATAACTCAACAGCCCGGAGAGTCGGCGCGCAAATTCTGGAACAGGTTCCTCACCAAAAAGAACCAAATAGTCGACTGTCCGGACGCCGAAGCCTTAGCAGCTTTTAAACACAACGTCCGAGACGAATGGCTCACCAGACACCTCGGCCAAGAAAAGCCGAGGACAATGTCCACGCTAACAAGCCTCATGACCCGCTTTTGTGCGGGAGAGGATAGCTGGCTAGCAAGGTGCAGCACCAGCGACCCAAGTACATCCGAGATCAGAGATGGAAACGGAAAATCACGGTGCAGAAAAGAGCAGCGCCGGAATAAAGAGAAAAGCCCGAAGGGCACGGCAGTCAACGCCGGATTTAAAAGCTCACGGCCAAACAACAAAACAACGCCCCTTAAGGATAACAACGATAAGCTATCCAATTTAAACAAGATTTTGGGTCGGATATGTCAAATCCATAGTACCCCCGGAAGGCCTGCAAACCACACCCACCGAGATTGTTGGGTTTTCAAACAGTCCAGCCGGCTAAACGCCGAACACAAGGGGCTCGACGCATCAAGCGAAGATGATGACAAACCCCACCAGCAGAGCACCGGAAAACAAAAGACTTTCCCACAAGAGGTCAAAGCAGTAAACTCACTTCATGTGATAATACGGAAAAATATTGCGGCACCCTCTAAAAAGGGTCTCGCACGGTCCAACCCAGCGGAACATAGAGATTGGACATCAAAACCAATCACTTTCGACCACCTGGATTATTCCAGAAGCGTTCGAAACGCAGGATGGACTGCCCTGATATTGGATCCTGTAATCGACGGACTACAATTTACACAAGTCCTGATGGACGGAGGCAGTGACCTAGACCCTACTGAAATTCGACATAGCCGCACTTCCTTCAAAGGAGTGACGCCAGGCCCTTACGCCAAGTGCACAGGCTCCCTATTACTAGAAGTTGTGTTCGGATCACCGAACAACTTTCGATGCGAAAAACTAATCTTTCATATCGTCCCATTCAAAAGTAGCTATCAAGCACTCCTGGGACGAGAAGCTTTTGTTATCTTCAACGCCATACCACACTACGCGTCTCTTACACTTAAGATGCCCGGTCCACGTGGCATCATTTCAGTGCGAGGGTCATTCAAAGACCCCGGACACGGTTAGACGAGTCCGGCGCAAATAAGCTAGGGGCTCCCCAGCCATGCACCACTCCACAAGGGACTGCGCGCACAAGAACAGCGAGCTCATACAGACTCCGCTTTACTTATTTTTATTTCTTCTTTCGTATATATTCCTTTCGAACAAATTCCTTTCAAACTAAGTTCCTCTCTTTTTACAGATGAACAACGTGCACACCCGTCCAGGATAACGGCACAACGGAGACACAGGCGCAGACGTGCAGTAGGGACCCGTTGCAAGGATTCTTTTCAGATTAAGACCCTGCGTAAACCTTTTTTACTGTCTCTTGTTGTTATAATCCCTTGGTTTCTTATTATAACCAAAGTGGAGCCTGACGTTTTGGCATCGGCCACGTCAGAGGACCATGCTCGTACCTAGACACTAGGGGTTAGGGCATTGTTCTGCCCATTACCATAAAGACCGAACACCTTAGGGAGTGTTCGGCGTCTCGAGTTAGGCCTTATATGCATCAACTCTGAATCATGTCTTTGGTCAAATGTTGGGTTTGCCCGGCTCCTGTGTTTTGCTGGCTTACGTTCCGTATCATCGGCTAACGCGGCACCAGGAGAACTACTGCGATTGTGCCCCAGTTCGGCTGGGCGAGCACCTCAGTAGAGAAAGCCGAAAACTGACTATCATGATACAGCGAGAGACTGGTCAACCACTCGATCGACTACCGGAATGTTTAGAATTCATCGCTTTGACGAAGGACCGTTTCCCGGTCAGGCACACACGCGCCCCGAATTCGGAGAAGCGCGGTGCCCCAAGGGGCTATGTCGTAGCCCCACCCTCGAACTCCAATGGCTAAGTGAAAGTGATAAAGCATCATAGTCTGGATTGCCTCGTTTGCTACGCTACCACCTCCTTAACAGGACCGAGACGTCGGATTAAGAGTGAAAACGCGCTATTTTTTGCGAACACCCCCGCACCTTGTGCGTGGGGGCTGAAGCCGAAGACTGCAATCTTTCAGGTTATACAAACGTATACATAAACGGCCGCATAGGAGATATTTTAATACTTAGAACAGACAAGTATAAATGGCGGTTACAGCATAATCATTGTTTTACAAGGTAAAAACGTTCATTTGAACGAAACATTTTTCGAGCACTGCGACTCTATTACACGAGCGCCACGCATAACTTCCCCAAAATAGTGCTCAGCGGGTAATCGGCTTTCGTCCGAATCCTGGGCCGCAATAGCGGTGGCATCCATTTCTGTCCAATGTGTCTTCACACGGGCAAGGGCCATCCGTGCACCTTCTATGCAGGCCGACCGCTTCATCTCCTTGATATGCGGCACCGCTCCAAGAAATTGCTGCAATAAGCCGAAATAGCTCGTCGCCTTGGGCCTCTTTGGCCAGACATGATCCACAATATCAGTCATGGCAAGTCTGGACAACATGTTTAGCTCAGCCCATTCGGCCAACCGATCGGTCAACGGAAGTGAACGGTCCGGACTATGGAATTGAGACCAAAATAGCTCTTCCGTCTTGTGATCCTTCTGGCTCCGGAAGTGTACAACGGCATTAGCCACACTTGCCGCTAAGTCCATATATGGATCCTCCGGACCCCACAGCTGGCCAAGTTGGGCATACTTTGGATCCGTAAACCGGCGACGCAGCAGAAAAGGCCTACCAGCCAAAATATCTCCGTCCTGGCGCAGCTCCTCCATCATAGCCCGCATCGCAGAACGGGCATCCTTGGCTTCGGCGGTGGCCTTTCCCAGGTCTTCCCGCTCCGATAGGCGCTCCTTTTCAAGAGCCTCATTGCGGTCGGCATCATCCTTCAATTTCACGGCCAATTCGGCCATCTTTTCCCTGCTTAGGCAGTGTGCAGCCTTTTCGGCTTCCAACTCCTTGGCCGCCTTCGAGGCAGCCGCATCACTCCTTCGGGCTAGCTCCTTAGCTTAAGCAAGCTCGGCCCGAAGGCTCTCCACGGCAGCAGCACCGTCTGTATCATAGTATATATATTGTCAAAAGCGGGCTTTGACTCCCTTAAACAAGTGACTGCGGAGAATTCATTTACCTTGCGACTCGTCAAGTCGCTGGTTGACAAGCGCGATGTCCGCATCCGGCACATCGAGTTGCCGCATTAGCTCGGCAACTCCACTAGTCCGGCTAGCCCTCGGACTATCCGCCACCTGCATAGGAATGGCGACATTCATTACCTGAGATTTTGATCCTCGGCACGCTGTCACTTTCGACAACCTACCGAGTCTCAGGGGCTACTATCTACACAGGGCGCACTTCTATGTGCCAAACTATCAAAAAGGTGCGTCGTTCTTGCGTACCTCAAATCCCGTCAGTAAACTCCTAACGGCATTATGCAATCCGCTTTTGGCGGACGAAATCCTTCCAATCACCATACGCATCAAAGCAAGGTAATCTTCTGAGATGGACGCCCTCTCAAGCAGATTCTTCAGCTCCCCCGGCCGAACACTAGTGGGCGCCGAACTCTTCGGCCCCTCCGGACTCTGGGACACCCTCTGTGACGATAGTTCAGGCTCGTCTGCTCTATCCGACGGCGCAGCAGACGGAGGCGTTTCGCTCTCCATCATCTCCGGACGAAGATCCCCCGAAGACGAACTCATCTGAGAAGGCCGCAGATCCGAACTGTAAGGTAAAAATTTCGGTCATCCACAGAAGCACAAATAGGGGTATTTTTTCATTAATGAACCCCCCTTTTTTTTACTCACGGCTCGCTGGAGGGCTGATCCTTTAAAGACGATTGTACGTCCGGACTTTCCCCGGACGCAGGACCCTCCGGTAAAGATTTTTTCCCCCGCTTAGGGGCTTTGGCCTCCGGGTCTTCGGAGGCGGTCCTCTTCTCCCCCTGGAAGGAGGGATTGTCGATCCCCCCTCTTCAGGCGCCCCCTTGGGCGAGGTGATAGCTCTTCTATCCTCCCCATCGCCCCCTTCTACGGGCGCGACCTCCAACATTCTGACCAGCACGGGCTCCGGTGCGGTCTCTGGGAGGGGGGCCGGACACCTTATCAGCTTCGATCGCGCTACCCACTCCTGATGAAGAATAATTGATTAGAAGGCGAATTTCAGAAAAGCAAGCAAACAGAACGTCCGGACTCTGAGCTACTTACCTGTGTATCCGGGCGATTGCAGCTTAGGCCTGCGTCCTCGGTCAATTCCAGACACGCCACCTGCGGTCCGAAGAACAACTTGTACATCTCCACGGGTGTCATACCCATGAAGTGTTGGAGAGTTCGTGGCCCCTCCGAATTGAACTCCCATAACCGGAGAGGACGGCGTTTGCAGGGCAGAAGACGCCTGGTTAGCATGACCTGCATCACCACAACCAGATTGATCTCCCTCGCTTGGAGGTCTCGAATCCGGCCCTGCAATAAGGGCACGTCTTCGGACGGCCGCCAATTGAGCCCTTGGTTGACCCACGACATCAATCGGCGTGGAGGTCCCGGGCGGAATGAAGGCGGCGGCTTTTGCTTGCTGCCCTTCGGAGCGGTGACATAGAACCACTCCTGCTGCCACAAGCCGAGCTCCTCTTGGAAGGAGCCCTCGGGCCACGGGGCATCGGCCCTCCTTCTTATGGCCACCCCGCCGCACTCTGCTTGACGCCCCCCGATCATCTTCTACTCCACATTGAAGGTCTTCAGCCATAGGCCGAAGTGGGGGGTGACGCGGAGGAAGGCTTCACAGACAATAATGAATGCGGAAATATGGAGGATGGACTCTGGAGCCAAGTCGTGAAAATCCAGCCCGTAGTAGAACATGAGCCCTCTCACGAAGGGGTCCGTCGAGAAGCCTAAGCCCCGACGGAGGTGGGATACGAAGATGACGTACTCACCGGGCTCGGGAGTGGGTACGGCCTGCCCTTGGGCGGGCAACCTGTGCGAAATCTCGTAGGACAGGTACTTGGCCTCACGCAACTTTAACACGTCCTCCTTCGTGACGGAGGAGGGCATCCACCGGCCCTGAAGGTCGGAGCCGGACATTGTTGAAGATCCGAAGCGCTCGAATCTGGGGCTCTGGGTGTTGGAACTTGGAGCAAGGAGAGGATTCGATGGAAGATTGAGAAAAAGAAACGAGCCTTGGTCCCCTTATAAAGGGGGAAAATACCAAGAGTCGTCTCTGTGACCGTTCGGGATTCACCTTCGATAGAGGAGGCGTGGCGACGGGCACGGTTGGGTTACCCACGCTCGTATTGATGAGAATCCCGGAATAAGGGGAGCATGATCTCTGCTTCGACAAGACGTGCCAAGGAAACCGCTTCGCTAAACGAGCTGAGGTGGTATAATAAAAACGATTCAAGTAAAGGCCTGGTAGCGGTGTGATGTCATGCCGCAAAATACGTCAGCAGATTGGACTTGTGTACATTTTATTCTCTCTACGATGGAATGTGGAATTTATTTTGCAGAGCCGGACACTATCCTGGTGTTCATGATCTTCTCTGGATTATTCAAGGGAGGAACCTGCCTTGCAATGCCGAACATTATGCGCGCCGGACTTATCGTCATTGAAGCCTGGTTCAGGGGCTACTGAGGGAGTCCTGGACTAGGGGGTGTCCGGACAGCCGGACTATCATCGTCCGCCGGACTCCAAGACTACGAAGATACAAGATTGAAGACTCCGTCCCGTGTCCGGATGGGACTTTCCTTGGCGTGGAAGGCAAGCTTGGCAATACGGATATGTAGATCTCCTACCATTGTAACCGACTCTGTGTAACCCTAGCCTCCTCCGGTGTCTATATAAACCGGAGGGCTTTAGTCCGTAGAACACAACATACATCGCAACAATCATACCATAGGCTAGCTTTAGGGTTTAGCCTCCTTGATCTCGTGGTAGATCCACTCTTGTACTACCCATATCATCAATATTAATCAAGCAGGACTTAGGGTTTTACCTCCATCAAGAGGGCCCGAACCTGGGTAAAACATCGTGTCCCTTGTCTCCTGTTACCATCCGCCTAGACGCACAGTTCGGGACCCCCTACCCGAGATCCGCCGGTTTTGACACCGACACAATGCCTACAAGCTTTTTATATATTGATCTTTGCTAAGTTACTACTTATGTTACTGCGGTTACAACTGCTACAAAATTATCATTATTGCTGTTACCGTTACCATTACTCTTACTATCACTGCTATCATTATCAAACAATCATACTACTGTGCTACTGATCAGTTTGCTGCAGATATTAAATCTCCAGGTGTGGTTGAATTGACAACTCAACTCCTAATACCTACAAATGCTCTTTGGCTCCCCTTGTTTTGATTTAATAAATTTGGGTTGAATACTCTACCCTCGAAAAGTGTTGCGATCCCCTATACTTGTGGACTATCAAGACCCTTTTCTGGTGCTGTTGCCTAGGAGCATAGTTATATTTGTTGAGTCACTTGGGATTTATATTTGTTGATCACTATGAAGAATCTGAAAGATACCAAAACCAAGATCGTTTTCGATGATTTATATATGTGTTAATGCTTTGTTCCGGTTCTCTTTAAAAGGAGGCCTTAATATCCCTTAGTTTCCTTATGGACCCCGCCGCCATTGGAGGGTAGCACAAAAGATGTCATGCAAGTTCTTTTCCATAAGCACGTATGACTATTTACGGAATACATGCCTACATTATATTTATGAACTGGAGCTAGTTTTGAATCGCCCTAGGTTATGACTGTTATATGATGAATATCATCCAATGAAATCATCGATCCAATTCCTACGAGCTTTTCTTTTATTGATCTTTGCTAAGTTACTGCTACAAAATTACCACTACTGTTGTTACCGTTACCATTACTGTTACTATCACTGCTATCATTATCAAACAATCATACTATTGTGCTACTGATTAGTTTGCTGCAGATATTAAATCTCCAAGTGTGGTTGAATTGACAACTCAACTACTAATACTTACAAATGTTATTTGGCTCCCCTTGTGTCTAATCAATTAGTTTGGGTTGAATACTCTACCCTCGAAAATTGTTGCGATCACCTATACTTGTGGGTTATCATGCTGCGAGCCACACTTCGGCATGTGGCTGAAGATCTTTGGGATCAAGCCGAAGTTCAGTGGCTCTGTCATCGCAGAGTATGGAGGGGCCATGGTAACCAGGGGACCGAATGGTTCAAGGGCACCTTCATCGAAACGAAGAAGGAGTGGCAGCGGAAGTGGTTTTATATCAGCAAATCGTTCGCCCCTGGCCAGGCCGAGGTCACGGCCTTCTCGGTCGGGCCTCCAAATGAGCTCAAGTCCTGGAAGGAGAAGGGCGTCGCCTGGGGGAACTCGAAAGAGGTGAGGGCATGATCAAGCGGATCAAATGGTGATCCACCACGGGAAGATCGAGCTTGCCGACGTCTTCAATGTCATGCTCAACTGCCGCATGGTCCCTCTCCAGCTTCGGGCTACCCCAAATGGGCGCAAAAGCCCGAGGACATGGGCTCCCTCACCGCCTTCTTCCGCTCCACCTTGGTCTCTATGTGGACAAAGCTCATGAAGCTGGCCGAGGACAAGATCCCTAAGGAAGGGGAGGACCGAGGCCTCGAGGACAACTATGAATCCCCAACGGTAAGTGATTTTACTCACCAGTTAACATTTTTGTCTTGTGTATCGAGGAGTAGAATTTAACGAATCGTTATGCTTAATGTTTTGCAAAAGTGGCTGGCCTGGGTAGAAGGAATGCGATGCCCGACTCCACTACCAGAGGAGCCAACGACTCCCCTCCTCTTGGCGCTTCTGACCAAGGAGCCGCAAGTGGGGGCCCCTAAAGGGACAAAGTCCCTGAAGGACAAAGCAAGCGCTCGGGTCCAGGAGACCTCAGTCACCCGGTCCGAAGAGACCCACACCTCTACTGCCCATGACGGCGACCCGGAGAAGGATGATGTTGAAGAGATCCCTCCCTCGAAAGGGAAGAGGGTGGCGTCAGAGGATGCCGAAGCCGGTATGCAGCCCAGGGGCTTAAAGAGGCTGAGAACCTTGGCCAGGGCCACCGGCAAGTTGTCGGAGAGAGACGAGCTCTCCGGTGACTCAGAAGAAGACCTCCTCGCGCTGGGGAGGAAGAAACCGACACCTCAAGGGTGAGCCGTCGTCTTTATATATGGTCTTTCTATTTGACAAGTTCTTTTCAGCAAAGGAAAACTCATAGAGCGCCTTTTCTTACGTAGTCCACCAAGGGTGTGTTGAGAAACTATGCATGGAAAACAAAATATTTCTATGCACAAGCAAGATCTATCCATGAGAAAGCATCTGCATACCCTTGTAGATCGCAACGCGAAAGCATTTATCACCGTGGTTGATATAGTCGTACACCTTCACGATCCGTCCCGATCAAGTACCAAATGTACGGCACCTCTGCGTTCAGCACACGTTCATCTCGATGACGTCCTTGCCTTCTTGATCCAGCAAGAGGGGCAAAGTAGTAGATGAGCTCCGTGTTCGATGAGATTTTTGCACTACGAAGAGTACGAAAATAAGGTGGGCGGATAACTTCAGAAATAAAAGTTTTCTAAATGGTGGCTTAAGCAAATAATATTTGTTGTACACATGGAGCAAGAAGTGCCTACGTGTACGTTGCATGTGCATGGCGCCTATATAGCATGTTGTGGGGGTATGAACTACTCCTAGCCCAAAGTAATTGTTGATGGGCTAATGATCGGCTAATTAAAATTGGCCCAGCAAACACACGTACGTAGAGCTTGTACAAATATGCATTGAGTATTTACGGCCGGCCGGCAAGCCCGTATACTCCTCCGAATACCTGAAATACCTAATTAACCTTGCATGTACGTGTATTTTCTTTATCTATTTGATTTGATTTGAATAGGCAACATGCACGTGGGCAATCAAGTGCATACTATAGGTAAAAGTGTTCCAAGGCTGGCTAACGGAGTCGCGTACTTGACTAGGAAATATACTCATAAAAATCTCGAAAGAGATAACGTGGATTGCAAAAAAGGCAGGCTTCGCGTAGGAAGCCCTGCACGGCAAGAATAATAATTTTCTTCTATGTGCTATCATTTATTTTGCAGGATACCTAAGGACACCCCTGGAGCACAACAGACACAAGCACCCGCCCAAGCGATGGCATGTAAGTGCAGATTTGATGGCAGCAACGGCGAATGAGATGCGCCCGTGGCAGCGTCGCCAAAGTGGAACTCAAACATGAAGGAGCACGGGCATGCGATGGCCGCGTAGGCCCTGTCTTGCGGTGATGAGCACGCCACGGAGATGACGGCACGCGCACTAGGAGAGGACAGCCAGCCAAAACAAGTAGGAGGCAGCCGGCGGAGACGAGGCGCACACAAGACAGCAAGCAGAGATGCGCCGTGGCGGCAGTGTCGAGAACATCAGGAAAGCCGCGCCCACGATGGCGGCACGCTAGTCGGGCAACATGCACACGGCCTAGTGTTGTCCGGTGGCAGCAGTGCATGGGCCAAGAAGGATCCATGGAGGGAGAAAGCACACATCTCACGGATGGAGGACCAGGGAGCAAGCACACATCTCACGAACGGAGGAACACACGCAAGATCACATCTTGCGAGGAGACAGAAGGCATGCAGCGTACCAAGAAGAGCACCTCACGTAGGCAACAAGAGGACGTGCATGCGCCCTAGGTGGCAGCGTCGAGGAGATCGGAGGGCGCGCCCATGCAGTGGTGCGTGCGCCAAAGGAACACGGCGACGACACCCTCACATGGAAGCAGAGCAGCGGCGAGAAGAAGAACGCGCCCATGGAAGGATTTCTGGCGGTGCAATAATCTTCTTTTTCTATGTGTTTAGGTCATCACGCACCCGGATGCGGCGGACGAAGCGGCGGCCAATGTGGCGCTCTCACACATGGGCACACACTCGCCCATGGACGCACATAGCAAGTAGGAGGCGTCGAGCCTGCTTGTAGGCCGACCGCCATCTACTTCGTCAAGTCAACGTCATAGAGAACGAAGGCATGAATCTCATCCAGACGACGCCCTCAACTTCGTCGTCAAGCCGGCACCATGGAGGATGGTGGCGTGGATCCCACCAAGACGACGCCCATGGCCAACATCATCAACCCGGTGCCACGGAAAATCGTGGTGTGGAGCCCGAAGGCGTGAAGCTCATGGAGATGCGGCCGCGTGCCATGGAGGATGGAGACTCGGAGCTTCCTAGGATGACGCCCGCCGTCTTCGTCATGAAACAGGCACCATGAAGGATGGAGGTGTGGAGCTCCCGAGGATGCCACCGCTGTGCCACAGAGGATGGCGACATGGAGCTCGCCAAGACGATGCCCCTCATCAACATAATCAAGCCGGTGCCGCATAAGACGAGGGCATGGAGCTAGCGACACAACACCATCGAGTTCTACATCGTCAACAAGGAGCCCGCAACCCAGAGCCCGTGAAGATGACACACGCCCCTGATGCTGCCCACAACACGGAGCCTGCGATACGAAGAAGATGGCGTTACACGATGACAGGTCTTCATCGACCCTTACCATGATCCCGCGATGTGTTTCCTTTGTCTTGGTGGACCACCGAATACAACGTCCAGCCGAGACGAGGTGCACTCTTCATGACGTACATGTCTCAGTGTACAGGCGGCATGATCTTTGTCTTACCAGACCACCGAATACGGCGTCTAGCTAAGTTGAGGCATCCACCATGCCCCTCCATGATGCCACCTTTCTTCGGCATCGCGATGTTTTCCCTTGTCTTGGTGGACCACCAAATACGGCATCCAGCCAAGACGAGGTGCACCCTTCGTTGCATACAGGTCTCATCATCATACGTGCGGCGTGGTCCTTGTCTCAGCAGACCACCGAATACGGCGTCTAGCTGAGACGAGGCATCAACCGCGCCCCTCCATGATGTTACCTTTCTTCGACCCCGCGGCGTGATCCTTGTTTTGGTAGATCACCGAATACGGTGTCTAGCCAATATGCGGCATCCACCACGCCCCTCTAATACGTTACCTCTCACGGCCTTGCGAGGCAGAGTCTTTGTCTCCGCAGACTGCCATAACCTCGGCGTCTAGTCGAGACGAGACGCCAACCACACCGGCCATGCCGATGCGTGTGCGCGTTGGTTTCACACCGACGCCAGTCTTCACAAAAGAATACTCCCACGAGGCAACCCCTTGCATACCCCGACGAAGCTGCTACATCGTCAAGGAGTCCAAGCCAAGCAGGATCCATGCTACCCCAACACCAACTACATCAACGCTGTCAAGACCGACGAGGGATGATGGCGAGCGCGGACATGGCTAGCACAAAGCCATGTTTTAAGCGGCACGTGTACCGACGAGGACACGGGTTTTTCCGCTGCCCACACAACTCACACCATCATCATCATGCATGGAGAACGTGAAGTGAAGACGACAAAGACGACCACACGGCTTAATCGGAGGTATCTCGCGGAGCAACCCGCGGGAGTAATTAACCGGGAGCCTTGCGAGGCCTCGGGAACCAGAGACCGCACATTGCCACAGTCAGGCTGGCCGCGCTAGTAGGCCACGGAGCGCATATCGGGAATTGTATTTGTTATCCTTGAGATTAATAAAATATTGTTCCCATCTCTTTGTTTTCATTGTGTACTACGGTACACTGGCACGCCCACAATATTTAATTTTTGCTGGAGCATAGAGAGATAATAATATAATAACTCAGGTTATTTTTATTATTTCTCGTGTCAAACAAATTGGCACTCCCGGTGGGACATGGTTCTCCTCCCATCTTTGCTTTGTTGTGGTCGTCGAAATTGTCTTCGCCAATCTCCCAATGTGCACAGTATGCTGCAGGGATCTCCGCCAGTAAGTCTCTTTATTGGAGGTCAACTCTCCCACAGCAGCAAATTAGAACCGGTGATGACCTACTATGGATCATTGCCGCCTATGGTCTTTGTCGAGCATGGCGCCAGGGTCTACATGTACCAAGCACAAGATCCCGCGTAGTTTCAAAATCGTGCAGACAAAGAAGGCGCAAAGGCGGGAGGCTGCCAAGATGATGGAGCGCCACGAGCGAATGCTGGAGGCGCACCCTGTTGAAGGAGTCATCAATGGCAGACATCCATGGAGACGTGGAGGCAGCTAACCACCTCTGCTCTAATAGTGCCAACAAGCGGGAAAGTGTGGCATCCCTTCATGTCGTTACCTGGACCGGCTCCCACTCGAAGCCGCGCCAACACCGACACCACGACTCGCCGAGGTCAAGCTACCTGAAGGCTTGGAGGCCATCTCCCACAACCCGCGTAGGCTCATGGTTGCAGGTAGGACGAGGCGCCAATCTCTAAGTCATTGTACTCAACATGTGAGCCTCGATGATAGTCTTCACCAACTCACCAATTAGAGCGGGGGGCATCTGACATGCCCCTATGCTGGAACCAATGGTCAGGACACACAGATGATGCGAGGAAGCACAACCCACTCAATGGTGGCGGCCATAGGACCCTCCATGGAAAACACTTCCATCACGACTTACGTCCCATCCTAGACGGGGAGCTCGGTCACAACTCCAGATGACAGGCAGACAGGGCTGCATCGTCAGCTCGACACCATGCGCTGCCCCGTCCTCTCCAGGTGAAGGGTCATCAATGCAGCCACCAACTGGAGCTCGCCACAGGTGACACATCACTCATCCAAATAGGGGTACCGTCCACGCCATCACTGACATAGAGTGATCTCATGGTGGGGCACTGACTACACCTTTGTCAACATGGAGTGCCTCCAAGATGGCCGCCATCCACCTCCATCGACGCGGAGCTCCGTTAGGAAGGGCTCCTTTTTCACCTCCGTCGACACAGATTTGGCTAAAGACGGGGCACCGTCTACACCACTACCAACACGAAGCAAGCTCGAAGGCGGAGCACCTTCTAAACCACTGTCAACAGGGAGCTCGCATAAAGTTGGGTACCGTCTACATGTCCTCCGATCCTACCCAAGGACAGTGTACTTTGTGAATCATGGTCGACACGGAGCTCGCCTAACGGCGGGCATCTCACTACAAAAAAAATACACTTTTGTGATGATACGTGTTTGTCACAGTAGGTCATGTTTTCTGTCTTGCATGTACATCCATGACGATTTTATGACAGAATCAAGATAGTCATACCTGTGATGTCGTAGAAGTGTTCCATGACATTACCAAAATTATCATCACGGAAGTGTCCACTTCCATGACGATAAATCGCGCGTCACAGAAGTGCTTTCGTCAAGGGTGACCGACACGTGGCATCCACTGTAACGGAATGCCGTTAAGCTATTGGGTCGGATTTTGGATCCGATAACCCGTTAACAGCCACGACCAATGCCAATTTTCCACGTATAAAATTCTCATTGGCTGACGGATCCATGCGTCAGCTCCGCGTTGGCACAGGTGTCAGTCATCCAATGGTCGAGATGGGCCTATGATATGTTGACACGTGGGCCGGCCCAAAAGTGGCCCACAAAGTTTAAATGGGCTGGCCCAACCAAAGGCCCATAAGATTTAGCGGACCATAATGGTCCAGCCCAGATAAAGGCCCACAAAATTTAGCGGACCATAATGGTCCGGCCCAGCTAAAGGCCAACAAGATTTTGCGGACCACAATGGGCCGGCCAGCTAAAGGCCCACAAGATTCTGCAGACCATAATGGGCCGGCCCAGCTAAAGGCCCAACATTGTTTGTCAAATCGGCCCGTCAACGGCCTGTCCTAAACTTGTCATCAACACGGCCCATGGTCACTTCTGGCCCGTTAACAGTCCTCTAAGTAATTGGGCTGAATTACGGCCCGGTGTATTTCCGGCCTGTTAAAGGTCCGGCTTCATTTGGGCCCATTTACAGGCCATCAAAACTTTCGGCCCATAAACGACCGTGAAGGATTTGGGTCATATTCGGCCATGTCTGACATTCGGCCTGTTAGAGGCCCACTATAGATTTGGGCCACTTTCGGCCTGTTGTCATTTTCGGCCTGTTAACGCCGAACGTAAAAAGTGGCCCAACCTCATATCGGGCCCATTAACGGCCCATATAAAAATAATGATAATCTAGCCCGACCGAAGTTCCGGCCTGTTAAAGGCCTGTGTATTAGGTCGGCGCATTTACGGTTCGTCCGAATTTCGGCCTGTCAAAGATCCGCATCATTAATGGGCCACCATTTCGGCCAGCTAAGTCGAGTGGGTTATTTGGCACAACCAGGGGCCAATCTCACTTTCGGTCTATTAAAGGCCCATGTTTTTATGGGCTCGAGATATTTACACCTGTAAACGGCCTATTTTTACCGAGGGCCCTAATTATGTTTAGGCCTGTTAAAGGCCCACTATCGGCACAGGCCTACCAGAAAAATATGAAAGCTTATGCTGATTTAGGCCCAGATATTTTTAGTGGGCTACATGCCAATTTCGGCCCGTAATCGTTTTTAGCCCAATTGGAATGGGCCCGACGAATGTTGGCATGTTGGGCTCCTACAAAGCTTTCGGCCGAATACATTACTAAGATAAACCTACACTATACAAAAATAGCATCGTAATTACTGCAGCCTGTGGGAGCATCATGAATGTTGTATCACAACAAAATAAATTCCAACCATAGAACAAAAGGCCTGTTGGCATAAAGTTTACAGTCCTTCCAGATAAAAGCACCATCAGATGTATAGAAGGACAGATCATTTGACCTGAGTGCTAATGTTTCAGGCTGTAGAATCTGATGGAGCAGCACGATCTCCACCTTTTTCCGCCATTGCTCTTGAACAACGAAGTGAATGTCTAATAGTCCGGTTTCAAAACCATTCATATCTTGACGACATTTCTCAACCACTATTCTTGTTTCCCAAACAACGTCCATTAGGGATTGGACTTGTGTCTGGAGCACAGATATATCACTCTGTCTAGCAGGAAGATTTTGTTTAGTAGGCGATTTGGACGAGGTTACCTTGACAACCAACCCAGAATTACACAGGAATGTGCTTTTTTGCACTGTTAGTGGAGAGATACTGACGCACTGCAACAAGAGGTGACATTGTGCCTGTAGTAGCCTCGTCACCTTCAGGTGGTTGTGGCTATTCAATCATTTGTTCCATAGCTTCCTGAAAGTTTGAACTTGTAGATTAGTGTACCAGATAAGTTACTAATGAGATAAAAACAAACAAAGTAGGTTAAACATTTATACATAACTTATTTTGGTGAACTACTGTAATACATTAGCATATATTGTAGTGCCAACTACATAATAAATTCACTTTCGGAACATATGTCCATGTAGCATGCCTACTGTATTGTCTATTTCCTCACATTCTTTGACATCTGAGGATAAAGAGACATGGTTTAAAGTAGGATGAACATAGTATGACATCATTCATATCATGGGCAAACAGATATAAAACAAACGGGCTATTTTATCATTGTGTGCGCACGTGAACATAACAACTAGATTACAGATCAAGACCAAAAGAATATCCTTCATCTCTTTTAAACCATGTAAGGTGAAATGATACGTTAAGACAACTGTGTATAAAAGTGAACAGAGTAACTGACATTGGCTGCAAACCAAGTAGTTAAATGAACACATCACAGTACCAATCAGTTCAAGGCTGGAGGAGTAAGGACTTACAACAGCGACTTGAACTGGTGTGCTCATGCCCTTCATCTTTCTGGTGTGGCAATCCTTGAAGATTTGCACTGCATTCGGTTTAGGTTCTTTTTGATCCGCACGGGCTTTCCTCTGTATTTGGAACAAGTCAATATTGATACGATAATATGGCACAAAAACAAGAAGGAAGTAGCAGCTATTTACAAGAGCCTCGCAGTGTGCAATATAGCTACAAGATCTTGTTGTCTATTGGAATTTCACTTTAGAACGGTTGGTTTTGTTCTTCAAACAGTTAGCCTAGAAGATGATTTTGCATTGTGAAGTCAAACCGATAAGAAAAAGGAATACAATTCGCTCTTCAGAACTCATTCATGCATGATACTGACGAACTCTACTCGGATGAAAGGCAAACACATGATGCGAGGATGGAATATGTATGAAAAATAGGATGGTGTGACATATTCACACCTATGATGTGGTAACTAAGCAGAAGGCATTTCAACAAATTAGAAGCACTGCAAGCTAGACACCATATGAAAGATGCAACCAATATCACTGTGCCAAGTTCAAACTGTATGGCGTTTCAACAAATTAGAAGCAGTACATGCTAGAAATCATATGCAAGACACAACCAATATCACAGTGGCGACTTAAAGGTGCCTTATCATAAGTGACTGATGCGGGATGCGCAAGAATAGTAGTCTGATGTAGAAACAAGAACACATGTCATATTCACAGGCATTATGTGTAAAGTAAGCAGATGTAATTCAACAAAGTTAGAAGCAATACAAGCTAGACATCATACGCAACATGCAACCACATATAATAGTGCCAAGTTAGAGAAAGCACCTATGATGGTGGAGTAGGGGAGATGTGCTCATCATCTACACAGCTACGTTGACTGTCTAGCCTTGTGTTGTCTTGCGAATCTTGTTGGGAGGATGGCGGAGTAGAATCTGTAAAGAATCTCTGTTTCAGTTGCTCGGAAGGACCACCATCATCCAATGCCTTGCCAATTTCCATCAGCTTTATTGATTTTGCATTGTGAAGTCATACCGACAAGAAAAAGAAATATCATTCGCTCTTCAGAACTCATTCATGCATGATACTGATGAACACTACTCTATTGAAAGGCAAAGTCATGATACGAGGCTAGAATATGTACGAAAAAATGGACGGCTTGACATATTCACACCTATGATGTGGTACCTAAGCAGAAGGCACTTCAATTTATTAGAAACACTGCAAGACACCATATGGAAGGTGCAATCAATATCACTCTACCAAGTTAAAACTATCTCGTCATAGGTGGCATTCATCAAACTAGAAGCAACACATGGTAGAAATCATATTCAAGACACAAACCAGTATCACACTGCCAACTTAAAGGTGTCCCATCATAAGTGACTGATGCAGGATACACAAGAAGAGTAGTTTCATGTAAGAACATGGTGTCATAGACAGATATAGTATGTACCAAAAACATGAAAGCATGTCATATTCACATGTATCATGTGTAAGCTAAGCAGATGCAATTTACACTAATTAGGAGCAATACGAGCTAGACACCATATCCAACATGCAACCAGATATCACACTGCCAAGTTAGAGCAAGCACCTTGGATGGTGGAGTAGGGGAGCGGAGACTTGGACCTTGTAATGCACTATCAGTACAAGGAGAATCGGTATAGATGCTCCATTTACGTTGCTGCAGAGGACCACCATCATCGCCTTCCTTACTCTTTTCCTTCCTCTTTCATGATTTTGCCTTGTCAAGTCAAACCCACAAGAAAAAGGAATAAGATTTGCCCTTCAGAACTCATTGATGCATGATACTGACCAACACTACTTTCATGTAAGGCATCCGCATGATAGGAGAATGGAATATGTATGAAAAATAGGACGGCGTGACATATTGACATGTATGATGTATACAGTGTAAACTAAGCACAAGGTGCTTCAACTTGTTTGAATCGATGCAAGCCAGAAACCATATGAAAGATGAAACCAATATCACTCTACCAAATTAAAAGGGTGCCCTAACAAATGTATTTGACCAAATTAGAAGCAATACATGGCAACAGGCTAGAAATAATATGCAATATGCAACGAATAAAGGTGACTCATCGTAATTCATTGATGCAGGATACAGAAGAGAGGTAGTTTCATGTAAGAACAAGGTTAACACATAAATGTAGTGTGTACCAAAAATAGGAAGGCATGTCATATTCACAGGTATAGTGTGTAAACTAAGTAGATGCAATTTACCCTAATTAGAAGCATTACAAGCTAGACACCATATGCAACATGCAACCACATATCACACTGCAAAGTTAGAGCAAGCACCTGTGATGGTGGTGTAGGGGAAGTTCGGTCTTCAGGTACACAGCTACGTTCAATATCTTCATTTAGGCTTGTTGTTTCTTGAGAATCATGTGGAGAGGATGAAATTGCATTCTTTATAAGAGTATTGCACATCATATTAACCCACGCGTGTGACTGTCTCATCACAAGCGATAGATGCAGGATACACAAGAACAGTAGTTTGATGTAAGAACATGGTGTGATAGGCAGATGTAGTATGTACCAAAAATAGGAAGGCATGTCATATTCACATGTATAATGTGTAAGCCAAGGAGATGAAATTTAACAAAATAGGAGCATTGATGAGGGATACACAAGAAAAGTAGTTTGATGTAAGAACATGGTTAATAGAAAGATGCAGTATGTACCAAAAATAGGAAGGCATGTCATATTCACAGGTATAATGTGTTAACTAAGCAGATGCAATTTACCCTAATTAGAAGCATCACAAGGTAGACACCATATGCAACATGCAACCACATATCACACTGCCAAGTAAGAGCAAGCACCTGCGATGGTGGTGTGGGGGAATTGCGGTGATCAACTAGAGAGCTATGTTGACTATCTTCATTTTGCCTTGCTGTTTCTTGAGAATCATGTGGGGAGGATGACACTGCACTCTTTAAACGAGTAGGACGTCTCACAGTAACCCACTCGGGTGACTGTCTCAGCATAAGTGATTGACGAGGGATACAAAAGAGCATTAGTTTGATGTACGGACATGGTTAATAGACATATGTAGTATGTATCAAAAACAGGAAGGCATGTCATTATCAAAGGTATAATGTGTAAAGTAAGAATATGCAATTTAACCAAATTGGAAGCAATACAAGCTAGACACCATATGCAACATGCAACCACATTTGACAGCGCGAAGTTAAAGCAAGCACCTGGGATGTTTGTGTGTGGCAATTGAGATCATCAACTGCAGAGCTACGTTTACTGTCTCCAACTGCTAACACTGCACCCATTAGAGCGCTGAAACGCTTAGTGCTTATCTTCGAATTACACTGGAGCGACTTCTATCTTTTCTTTTCTGCATTCATCAACACTGTGTCAGAATCTGAAATACCCATGCATAAAAAAACAATAGGGTGAGTATGGCTGAAGTGTGTGCACAATTAGTACAGTGTAAAGGTAGCAGATAGCGGGTCGGTGAGAAATAAATGACGGGAGACATATGATAGCTCTACAACATGCATGGCACACTAAATTACTACAGGATTCTATGAAAATAACAGTCAAATGAAAGCAAATAGGTCAGACCATTTTTTCTGCACCGTCTGATGTACAAAGAACGGGCAGATCGCCTTCATCTACCTCTAGCCAGTCAGTGTTGACGATCTTCCTTGAAACGCCAGCGACCACCGGCCCAATATTCCTCCCCTGCCTGCGCCCTCCCCTCGACCTCACTACACCGCTGCTTGGCACCACCCCTCGACCATCCATTCAAGCCCCGCCGACCTCCAGATCAGGCGCAAGCACCTCCTGCGCCCCACACCCCTATGATACACACCGATGCGCCGCTTCCCCAGGGAACAGGTAGACTAGGTGCTCCGTGCGCCTAAGCGGGTGCTACTTCTTTTAATTGCGGTTTGACTGACCCTGAATTGAAATCCGGGCGGGCTACTGACCTCTAGCAAAGGTGAAATAGTAAAAGGGAGGAAACCTTGTGCATTTAGTATGACGAAGAAGATGCAGTAAGAAGTGCTCAACTAGTTTCTTTCGTGGGATGAATACGGTGTGAGCGGAGACGTAAGATTTGCACGAATAAGGGAAGAGGAGTACCTCTTTCTGCTGGCAGTGTTGTGTCCTCCTTCTGTTTTTCTGACGATCTTCTTGTTGTTCATCGGAAACCAGAAGTTGTGGAGGACGGTGCAGCCTTGGACGAACCCATGGCCAAGTTGTTGAGTGTGGTGCGGTGGCCATCTGTCGGCGGCGGGGAAACAGATCTAAGGCGGCGAATGACGGTGTAGCGAGAACAGCTCCGGTGCGGTGGATGGTTGCGGCAGTGGAGCCGCAGCAGTGAGGCGCAGGACGGCGTGGTCGGAGTGGTTCTGGTATGGTGCACGTCGGCATCGGCGTCGTGGAGGCAGCTCTTCCTCGGCTTCAGCTACTAAGTCCTTGAGGGCGTTGCGGTTGCGGTTGCGTTGGACGACGACATCGGGGTACCAGCTCCGGTGTGATGGAGGAGGGCGGCGATGGATTGGCCGCTATGGGGTGGAAGACGGAGGAGGCTGGGGTTTCGCGGCTGGTGGAGAGGGCGTTTTTGCGCCCACGGAGTATGAATGGGGAAACGGAGGGAGGCGGGGAACTAAGGGGGAACAATGTTTCGGTTTGAGACGCGCTTGTTTGAAATTTGGGGAAAGTTACAAACTTTTCCCCCATCTAAAATTTCGGACATATTGTGGGTTGGGGGTAGGACAGTCATGTCAGGTGTCCCAAATGTGGGCAGGATAGATTTCGGCCAAGCGCATGGGTGTTTAGGCGCCCACGGCGTATGAATGCTTCTCTGAGGCGGTTGAGACTGGCGTCTCGGTGAAGTTACAAACCTACCCCGGTTTAGACCTTTGGACATCGGGCCGATAGGCTACATGGGCCAGAGTCAGGACAGTAATTTCCTACGACCAAACATTAGTCTCGCGCGGTTGCGGGTGACCAGAGGCCTATTTGGCGCTTCATTCAATATTTGGGAGCATAATCATTAACATTTTTGGTTCTCTTGAATTGAACTTTCAGGATTTGTCAAACTTCACAAATCTTTACTCTTGAAAATCCTAAAGCTACGATTATTTTGGAATGGAGGGGGTTCATTTGAATATACATTGTACACGAGTATATATTAAAAAATATGCAACTTACCTCAGTTCATGCATGGTTCCAGATATAATCTCCTTGGTTGCAAAAAAAAGTTAGATATGCGTATGAATATATATAGCATGTTCAAACTCACAACAAAGATTGATGCCCACTTTTACATCTGATTTACAAATGCCATTATCTCGGGTTCAAATAGATGAATGCACTTCCTATGAATTCGAATCTTCGAAACCCCCTTTATGTTGAATTCGACATGTATTCTATTTCGTAGCTAGCAATTTGGAATGTATCCATGCAAGTGACAAATGTATAAAGTGCTTCACACTAACAACATGGAGTGCACTAATTAATGTTTATATATGAATTGCAAAAGCATCCATTGCCTGTATTTCAAACCGCTCTCACTCTATGGATCGATAATATGAAATAAACACATGCACATGCTAGAATTCAATAGAGTATGGGTGTCTGATAGATCGATTTTCGTCCATACGCAATTTGCAAAATTCATGATCTCATCCAAAAATAATAATGCCATTTATATTTTAATTTAATGCATAGAACCGCCTTTTACACGTAGATGCACTATGCCTCGTCCCGTTCTCACAAACGCGTTATATATCTCTCTATCTAACGCATAAGTGCACACACTTTATATGCATCGGCATTTCTCTTTCACACATGCTCACAATCTCTCTCAGGGTGTCGGGGTGTCTCACGCACATGCTCTCTCTATTTCTCTCTCTCTTTCTGACTACTATGTACCACTATTTTCACTAATATCAGTTGGAAAACACTATTTCTCTCACATGCATATATACACACGCACGGTATCTACTAGCCCTCTATACGCACATATATGTGCCTACGTGTCTCCCGCACGCACATTATCTTTAGGCCTCTCTCGCACACATTGCCCCCCCACCCCCCAACACACCTCTCTCTTAGTAGTTGGCAGATATGATTTCACCATATCATTCGGTAGGATATCCCTGGCTGTTAGGCTGGATGGTAATAAGAGGCAAAGTTTTACCCTAGTTCGGATCGTACCCTTGCAGTTGAAGAAAGAGCCTACTCCTGGTATTGTATATTAGTGATAGGGGTGTGTACAAAGTACACATGAATACCAGGCATTGTGCGTGTGTGTATACTATCGACGAACTAGCCCCCAAGCTTGTATAACATACTAAGGGCGTGGGGTTACAAATCATATATAGTCGGCTTATCACCAGTGGGGATAGAGTCCTCTGCGACTCTGGTAGCTTCGTGTTGTACGCCGAGTCCTCGACATGGGTCTTCGTATAACACGTCTCGGTCCAACCTATATGTGGCGCAAGATGGAACCGACCCATGAGTCTTCATGTTGACCCACCACAACTAGAAATGATGTGCCCACCTCACCACACACGCAATCGGCCACTAAGAAAATAAGCATATACAATAGTACAACAGTGTCTAGCTCATGATACGTCTCCATATTTTTTGATGACACTGACGGACTTTGCATTTGATGTTGCTCCGTATTTTGTTGACAACACTTACAATCATTGTATTTGAAGCGAAAGCATGATATGGTCACTGGACTTCAGAATAAGCTCATCATGGTCACCACATACATTTTGTCGTGCTAACCAACATGTGGTTGGATGGTTAGGAGGACAGTGGTTTCTCGAGCCCACCAAGGTTAAAGTCCCGGTGCTCGCATTTATGTTGTGTTAATTTCAGTATTTTCCGGCGATGTACATTCAGTGGGAGGAGACGTTCCACTCGACTACGAGGCACCTATGGTGACTTCGTAAAATCTCAAGATCATATATGCTGGCCCACTCTCTCGAAGGTGCTCATAGGGGTAGGGTTCGCGTGTGTGCGCTTATAGCGGTGAGTGCTTGCGCGTATATATGAGCCCTTGCGTCTGTACCGTCTTAAACAAATACATGTCATGATTATACAGTCACTGGCTCACCCGTACAACTCCATATTTTGTTGATGACACAATCAATTGACCAGTCAAACGTTCCACGCGGCGCAATAGTGTTGCACCATCGGGGTGCGTAACCATGGGGCCCACCTGTCAGCCCGTATATGAAAGAAAGAAATGGTAGTTTGAGTCTGTACTGTGTTAATAAAATAGGAGTACATTTTAGGGTGATCATACGATCACTGGCTCACCATACAGCTCCGTAATTTGTTGATAACACGATCAATTGACCAGTAAAACGGTCCACATTCAGCAGCGCACATTTCCATAGGGCCCACCCGTCAGCGTGTATATGAAGGACAGAAATGGTAATAAATTAGTGGTCGGTGGGTATTCGAAGTCGTGAGACCTCTGGTTGGCAGTCACCGGCAGTTGGGGGCGTTCATTGGGCTGTGGGGTGGGGATCGCCGGAGAACAAGCTTGGCGCGGGGGGGGGGGGGGGCTAGAGGGATGGCTAGTGCGGCGGCAGACTGGCGGTGGGGAGTGGTTTCGGAGAGGGCGGGCCGGCCGTGGGCGGCAGGGGCTGGCAGTTTGGCCGGTGGTGGCTGGCGGCTCAGGAGGGGTGGAGTTTGATGATAAACTAGAGGCCTTTGATTTCGTATCCAACGGCTGGGAAATCTAATGACCAGAGATGAAAAAGTCAGTCGACTGACGTGTAGCCTCACCCCGCAAGTACACATGCACGCACGCATGTAGACGTGCAACACTGACACGTACACATATCGTACACACGCACGAATGCTGGCGTGCAACACTGACACATACACATGCACTCACGAACACACGCACGTACGCACCCATGCATGCAACACTGAAATGTACCCTTGCACGCACCCAACACCCGCATGCCTGCATGCACACAGCACATGACGCAAGACACACGCTCAACCTATACGTGCATGCACCCTTTGTTAAGGACATGGATTGTTATGGGTATTAATCAATCTTATCTGTGATAAGCAGAACATTGATGTTTGCAGCGGTCTTTATGAATCACAACGTATCGAACGGGCTATCAACATAGTAGGCTTATCTACATAAAAAAGATGACGTCACACTCAATGAACAATCATCGGTGTATGAAATGCCCGCTTCTGACCGCCCTGGCCCACCAAAGGTTCCTCTGCTATGCGCTGCCTGTGTTGGGTCACTTACATGTAGGCTATGCACCCAAAGAGCCCACACGTCAATGGAAGAACGGTGCGGTGTACTAGGTCAGAGTCGAGGGTGCCACTTGCGGCATGCCCGGCTGAGCACGCCTCCGTGCCGCATTCAAACGCCTCCATGAAACCCGCCCGTGTGGAAGCCGAGAAACCCACTCTGGACACACGTCCGTTCATGAGCAGGCCGGTGTTAAATGCAACGCTGGCCGAGCTCCTCCCGTATGCCGTCTATTTAATCTCCTGTTTAAACGAGGCCAAACGCCTGCCAAGAATCGCACACCTCCGCCGCTCCCCTATCTCCTCCACCATTTTGTCCACTCTTATAATGGCTTATGAAGAGTAGTTATTCCGCATCCAAGCCGGCTAGGTAGCCCGCCGGATATGAGCTATGCAGCTCGCTGATCCACCTCCCTCCCCTCGCCCGACAGAGCCAGTTGCCGCCCCAAGCCGGCGCGCGGTTTAGCAATTCGCTGCTCCAGGCCAGCTCGACGAGGAGCGGCGCACGGGCATCGTTGCTGCCGTCCATGCCGCCGCCTCGTACCGTGTCTCCCGTTTCTGTGGCCGAGAGTCCCATATCGGCGGCCGCGCCATGCAAGCAACGACAGAAGCCGGGTGCACGGAGAGCGACGAGTCGGTGGCCAGCGCCTCCGCGTCTGCCGCCATCATCGAGGAGAAGTAGAACACGGGAGGCTGCCGCCGCTTGGGTCCCATGAAGGCACCCGCGGAGGCGACGCCGGCGTACACAGCAGGTGTCTTGCCGGATCCTTTTGTTGCGAGGACCTTCGTCGACCCCGCATGGGCTCCACGGAAGAGGGGAGTGTTACGATGAACTCGAGCCGGTGCCGGCTATGGCGAAGTAGTGGCCGGTAATGAACTCGAACCGGTGCCGGCCACCATCATTTTCGGCACCAGCCAATGATATCAGTTGGGCAGTGGGGAAGTGAGCCGTCCTTTGCGCTGAAGCATATACCTTCGGGGCTCCCGGCAGTCCGGTGATCGTGCTGCCGAACATGAGGAACACAAATCGATCGGCGGGCGACCATTTAGGCCAGGAATTATATACATGTGGTGTCCAGAACTAGCACCGCGTAGTTCATTTGAATGTAATGAAATCCGTCATGTTTGTATGAAAATCCGGTATTTTATATGATTTCCATCATTGTTTATATGAAATATGAGTTTGTCTACGTGTTTGCGTGAATTTCGTCTGGTTGGTTGAGTTGCTGCCATAATGTGTGTGGCTACGGTTGGATGGCGTAATTTGCGGGTCGCCGATCGGTCTGCGGGCGGCTCGGTGTCGGTGTACTAAAGTAGGGGTACCTTAGTATCCCGAACTTGTGCACGGGCAGTCGCAGCGTCCCGCGGCAAGGCTTGCCAGGTGTCCGCCAAGATCCTCCGTAGTTCCTATTGATGCCATTCAAGAACAAAGTGTTTGAACTAAGAAGACAAGACTCCGGCAAGAGGAGCTTGCCGGGAAGGACAAGACCCCGGCAAGAGGAGATTGCCGGGAAGGCCACCCAAGGCACTTCAAAGAACTTGCCGCAACGCACCGTGCATCCCGGCAAGACCCAACAGAGCGACAAGCTTTCGGGTGCGACAAGACAACGACCGCGGCTAAGCGCTTGCCGCGGCGAAGCCACCACTCTGTGCCCACGCTCCAGCACACCCATCGACGTGTCGCCCTGAGACCATTCCAGACGCACGTGGCGGGAAACTGTGCAGCCAAGCGGTGCGAGGTGGCAAGTGGAGATGACAAGAAGGCCATCGTGGCAAGCGGTGGCGCCCCTAACGGTCGCTTTTCTGCACTGTTTAGGCGATGCGGACGGGCATTAAATGCTCTTGTCCCCTGCCGTCAGAGTTAGGTAGGGTGCACTGTAGATAGCAGTTGTACCAACCACCCTTTTTACACTTGTACCCTTGACTGCGTTGCCACCTGTCAGTGACCCCTTGTGCCTATAAAAGAAGGACCGTGCGCGACATAGAGGGGGTTCGACTCACTCGAAGCTACAACACTCTCACGCTCTCAAGCAAGAACAGAATACAATCACAAAGCAGCAGTAGGAGTATTATCTCTCCGGAGAGCTCCGAAGCTGGGTAAAAATCCCTCGCGTGCTCCGCCTCGATCCGCTCTTCGTGCGCCCTCCGCTCCCTGCCGGACCGAAAAGGGGCCCTGCCCCATAGGTGCTCGTTTCCCATGACATCTTTGGCGTGCCAGGTAGGGGGAGTCGAGGTTGTGTGAACCCGATCCGGCGTTCACGCGAGCCAGTTCATCATCATCTTCATTGACATGCCACCGAAGAAGAAGGCTTCAGAGGTGGCTGCTCCGGCCGCGTCGATCCCACCGCCACCGGAGCAAACGGGCGGTGGGGTAGACGCCGGCGAAGGAGCGGGCACCGACGAGGGAGCCCACATCATTACCAGATCCAAGGATAAGGCCCCGCAAACTTCGGCGTCCGTACACGCGCCGCGCCCGTCTCAGGAGGCGCGGGATCGACAGCGTCATGGTGCTCGCAGCACCGTACTCACATTAGAACAAGGCCAAGCTGGTGGATCTCGGGGCGTTCAAGACCAGCATACACGCCAGCATGCTGGCACGAGCGAAGTACGGTCGCCTGGACGGGGTACTGCTCCTTCCAACCCAGTTGGAAGTCCGAGCATATCCCGCTCCTCGCGCCACTCACCGCCGCCACCGAAGACTCCAGAAGAAGCATTGGCTCAAGCTCGACTGCTTCTAGATTACCCTCTAGTGCCAGACAAGATCGACGATTGGAGGGCCACCATACAGAGCCTCATCGGCTTCGCCAACGGCGACACTCCACAGCAACCAGCTACATCACAGACGCGGCAAGATTGTCGGACGCGAGCTGATGGCCACAAGACCGGTGGAGGTGCAACCACCGTGCACTCCCCGCCCCGAAGGCCAAGATCGCCGACTCGCCGGATCAACCACGACACCGACTCCACGGCGTCATCAGATCCACGAGCCCGTCGCGATCAATGCCAAGTTCTTCAAGAACGACAACACGAAGACGCTCGCACCTGCATCGAGCGTCGGAGAGAAGCACGGCGTCAATCAGACCAGCGCGCTGGGCCCGCTGTTGACATGCATGCGCCAGGGGAACCAGGCGACTTGCCGTACGCGGTAGGTTGCCCTGCGTTTACTCGTGAGCTGCGGCAAGTCCAGTGGCCCAGTACCAAGAACTTCAAGCCAGATGTACCGGAGAAGTATGATGGCAGGTTGCATCCGTCGGAGTTCCTTAGCATCTAAACCATCGCGGTGCAAGCTGCCGGGGGGCGCGACGAGAAGATCCTTGCCAACTACTTCCCACTAGTGCTTAAACCCAATGTCAGATCTTGGCTCATGCACTTGCCGGACAACTCCATCTCGTCATGGGCGGATCTGTGTCATCAGTTTGTCGGCGCCTTCACAGGCGGCCACAAGCCTCATGGCTAGGAGAGCGATCTGCATCTGCTCGCCCAGAAGGAAGGAGAGCCTCTGCGCAAGTACATACAAAGATTCAGCCAAGTGCAGCGCAACATCCCTGACGTCCACCCTGCCGCGGTCATCAGCGCGTTCCATCAGAACGTGCGTAACCGCAGGATGCGGGAGGAGATGGCGATGTGCAAGATAAGAGACGTCAGTGAGCTCTATGCCCTGGCCGACAAGTGTGCACGTGCTGAAGAAGGAAGAAAACTCCCCGAAGAGAACGCAGGAGCAGGGGGGTCTGACAGTGAGGATGCTGCCCCGGCAAAGAAAAACCGGCGGCGGAACAACAGAAGAAGGAAGGGCAAAGATGTGGCAGCTATCGAGCAGTCCGGCAACGGAGGTGGCGCCAAGGAAGCAGAACCTGTGGCGGCCGCCGACAAGCAGGGCGGCTCCGACAAGCAATACTGCAAGATTCACCGTACCAAGGGGCATGATCTCCAAAGTTGCAAGAAGGTCGAGCAGCTCGTTGAGCTGCAAAAGGCTGAGTACGAGCGATGCGACAAGGAGAAAGCCCAGGAAGGTACTGACGGTTCCGGCAAGAAGCGCCCCGGCCGGGGAGGACGCCGCGACAAGGCCAAGCAGCGGCAAGGAGACAGGCCTCCCCGCGGCCGCGACAAGGTTGAAGATGAGGATGAAGATGAGGACATGGATGATGACGAGGCCGACGAGCAGGAGTTTCAGAAAGCAACAGAGGTTTTGTGCGTTGACGGTGGTGCTTCTCTGCATACCTCGCACCGCCAGCTCAAACAGTGGGTGCGAGAAGTTAATGCAGCAGAACCATCAGTTGAGTCACGCAAGCCCCTGAAGTGGTGCAGCACGCCTATCATCTTTGACATTGAGGACCACCCTGACCGCATCACTGCGGTCGGGTGCTTGCCGATGTTGGTTTCACAAACTATCCGCAACCTCAAAGTCACAAGGATGCTAGTTGACGGCGGGGCCGGCTTGAACCTGATCTCCTCAGTGGTACTCAAGAAGCTCCAGATCCCCGACAGCGAGCTCGAAGAGACTGGTACTTTCCAAGGAATCAATCCGGGAAGGAGCAAGCCGAAGGGGAAGATCACATTGCCAGTGACATTTGGCAGCAAGCTGAACTTCAGGACAGAGAAAGTTACTTTTGACGTTGCTGATTTCCCATTGCCTTACAATGGGATACTCGGCCGTCCAGCGCTCGCCAAGTTCATGGCAGCATCTCATTATGCATACAACGTGCTCAAGATGCCTGGTCCGATAAGTGTCATCTCTGTCCCTGGCGACAAGAAAGATGCCCTTATCTGCACCGACAAGATCTACCGGGAAGCAGCAGCCGCAGCGGATCACAAGACACTTGCCACTGAAGCTCCCGGGGGGAAGAAGAAGACCAAGTCCGGCAAGAGCTCTGATGCCCACTCCGGCAAGCGCACCTCTTCGGAGTGCTGCGCTACCATCGAGGACGCACCATCGAGCTCCACCGGCAAGTGTAAGAAGGCGAAGGCAGCTCCGCCAGAGACCAAGAAAGTGCCCGACAAGGAGGACGGCACTGGTGGTACCTTCACCATTAGTGCCACACTTGACCCTAAATAGGAAAGCGCGCTCGTTGCTTTCCTGCGGGCGAATGTCGATGTGTTTGCATGGCAAGATTATGACATCCCCAGTGTTCCCAGGAAAGTAATTGAGCACCACCTTGCCGTTTGTCCTCACACGCGGCCCGTCAAGCAGAAAGTTAGGAAGCAAGCAGTGGAGCGCCAAGAATTCATTGCTGAAGAGATCAAGAAGTTGGAAGCAGTAGGCCTGGTCAGAGGAGTGCTCCATCCTACGTGGTTGGCCAATCCTGTAGACGTGCGCAAGGCGAACGGGAAATGGAGGCTTTGTATTGACTTCACTGATGTTAATAAAGCTTGTCCCAAAGATCCATTTCCCTTGCCGCGCATCGACCAGATTGTCGACTCCACGGCAGGATGTGATTTGCTTTCATTTCTTGATGCATATTCAGGATATCATCAGATCTTTATGGCGGAAGAGGATGAGGAGAAAACCGCATTCATTACTCCATGTGGCACATACTGCTTTGTACGGATGCCTTTCGGACTAAAGAATGCTGGTTCAACATTTGCAAGGGTAGTTCACGAAGCTTTTGAGCCACAGTTGCACAGAAATGTAGAGGCTTACATGGATGACATAGTGGTCAAAAGCAAAGACAGAGCAACTCTGATTCAAGATTTGGACGAGACCTTTGCAAATCTGCGCAAGATCAATCTCAAGCTCAACCCCGAGAAGTGTGTGTTTGGAGTCCCTTCCGGCAAGCTTCTCGGGTTCTTTGTGTCTCAGTGAGGGATTGAGGCTAATCCCGACAAGATCAAGGCCATTGAGCAGATCGAAGCACCGAAGCGTGTCAAGGATGTGCGAAGGCTTGCCGGCTGCGTAGCTGCTCTCAGCAGGTTCATCTCTAAGTCTGCTGAGCGCGCCCTGCCATTTTTCAAAATATTGAAAAAGGCAGCTCCAATGAAATGGACTCCAGAAGCAGAGGCTGCGCTGCAGGACTTGAAGAGATACCTGTCCTCCACTCCAATACTTGTCGCACCTAAACCACAAGATAAGTTACTGCTATATCTAGCGGCAACCAATCAAGTGGTTAGTGCTGCGTTAGTAGCGGAAAGGGAGGCAGATGATGAGCCAGCGGCCACGGCAAGTGCATCCAGCGACAAGCAGGGGGCTTCCCCGACAAGCTCTGGTCCCGACAAGGATGAATCTGTGCAGCCACAAGAAGAGAAGTAGAAGAAAATGGTGCAGCGCCCTGTTTACTTTGTCAGTTCCCTTTTGCAGGGGGCTAGATCAAGGTACTCTAGTGTGCAGAAGTTGCTTTTCGGCCTTCTCATGGCCTCGAGAAAGCTGCGCCATTACTTTCAAGCACATGAGATTACAGTTGTCACTCACTTTCCGTTGAAGAGGATATTGCAGAATCCAGAAGCAACAGGCAGGATTGTCGAGTGGGCACTGGAGTTGTCAAGCTTTGGCCTCAAGTTTGAAAGTACTTCAACTATCCAGAGCCGAGCATTGGCAGAATTCATAGCAGAATGGACGCCAACACCTGATGAAGAAACTCCAGAGACGAGCATCCCCGTCAAGGAAGCAAGCAAAGAATGGATCATGTACTTTGATGGTGCCTTCTCGCTGCAAGGCGCCAGTGCGGGCGTGTTACTTGTCGCACCCGCTGGAGAGCACCTCAAGTACGTCGTCCAGATGCACTTTCCCAAGGAGAAAGCAACAAACAATACTGCAGAGTATGAAGGCTTGCTTGCTGGACTTAGGATCGCGGCAGACCTTGGGATCAAGAAGCTTATTGTCAGGGGTGACTCGCAGCTTGTCGTCCGCCAAGTGAACAAAGATTATCAGAGTCCGTTGATGGAAGCTTACATTGATGAAGTGAGAAAGTTGGAAGAGCATTTTGACGGCCTACAGATGGAACATGTTCCAAGAGCCCAAAACGACATTGCTGATGGCCTGTCAAAGTGCGCCGCACTAAAGTTACCTGTGGAACCAGGGATCTTTGTGCTCAAGCTGACTCAACAATCTGTGACACCATCAACTGGATAGGGCAAGAAGAGGAAGTTGGTTTCTGGTGACTACTTTCCGGCAGAGCTCCCCGAAGCCGCCGCCAAGAAGATCCCCAAGATCAACACCAAGAGTGCTGAGGAGCAGTCTGCTCTGACAAGCCCTAAGGTTTGTTTCGTTGAAGCAGACGCTCCCGACAAGTTTTGCTCTGGCAAGCTTGCCGGGGAACATCAAGCTCCGGCTGAACCACAAATTCTTGTCGTAGAAGCAGATGTTCCCGCAGCAGCATTTGTGCCTTTAGTCCTTGTTGTTGAGCCGCAAGCTCCAGCATGGGCACAGCAGATTGTCCATTTCCTTTAGACAGGAGAACTTCCCGAAGAACAAGAAGAAGCGGAGAGAGTAGCCCGGCAATCAAGTATGTACTAGTTTGTCGACGACATACTGTACAGAAGGAGATTCAACGGAGTGAAGTTGAAGTGCATTCCCTAGGAAGATGGACAGAAGCTGTTGGCGGAGATACATGGAGGCATATGTGGTCATCACATTGGCACGAGAGCACTTGCCGGCAAAACTTTCCGGCAAGGTTTCTTTTGGCCAACAGCCCTCCAGGATGCAACTGCACAAGTAACCAAGTGTGAAGCGTGCCAGTTCCACTCCAAGCAGATACATCAACCAGCTCAAGCTCTCCAGACGATCCCTTTATCCTGGCCATTTTCGGTCTAGGGGCTCGACATCCTCGGCCCCTTTCCCCGAGCTGTCGGGGGCTTTGAGTACTTGTACGTGGCAATCGACAAGTTCACAAAGTGGCCAGAAGCGGAAGCAGTGAGGAAGGTGACAGCACAGTCAGCAGTCAAGTTCTTCAGGACGATTGTTTGCCGTTTTGGAGTCCCTAACAGGATCATCACCAACAATGGCACGCAATTCACGAGCCGCACCTTCATGCAGTACGTCCAAGATCTTGGCGCCAAGGTCTGCTTCGCTTCTGTTGCTCACCCGAGAAGCAACGGTCAAGCGGAGAGGGCAAACACTGAAGTGCTGCGCGGGCTCAAGACCAGAACTTTCGACAGGCTGCACAAGTGCGGAAGAAATTGGATCGAGGAGCTGCCAGTGGTTCTTTGGTTGATCAGGACGACGCCAAATCGAGCCACTGGCCAGACACCTTTTGCTCTAGTCTATGGAGCAGAGGCAGTTCTCCCCACGGAACTCGTATATGGATCACCTCGAGTGCTCGCTTATGATGAGCTTGAGCAAGAGCAGCTGCGGCAAGATGACGCGCTGCTCCTCGAGGAAGATCGTCTTCAGGCTGCTGTACGAGCTGCTCGATATCAGCAAGCTTTGCGCCGCTACCATAGCCGCAAAGTCAATGCCAGAAGTCTCGAGGAAGGCGACCTTGTTCTTCGGCGCGTTCAATCCGCCAAGAATTCCAACAAGTTGACGCCGAAGTGGGAAGGCCCTTATCGGGTGAAGCGAGTCACTAGGCCTGGCGCTGTCCGCCTTGAGACCGAAGATGGCTTTCCGGTGAGCAACTCCTGGAACATTGAGCATCTTCGTAAGTTTTACCCATAAGGCGCAGTTGCGGGAACCTATTCCGGCAACCACCTTTTGTACAAGCCTTGCCGCTGTTGCATGGAACCCTTTGTACAAAGCCGGGCGCAGATCCCGTGCATAAATAAAGCTCATGTGCTTCACACATCTTGTCAAATTTCATGCCTTTTTCCTTTTTGCATGTATTATCTGACACTTTGTGCAGCACTTGCCCCCGGTAAGCAATAACGAGCCTTAAGGTTCCATATCTTTATTTTATCTTCTTTCTTTTTCTCAAAAAGAAGGTTCCTTCGCCCAGGGGGGAGGAGAAGATAATGATGTGGACTAGGCGTCGTTCAAAGGAGTATAGCCTTGCCGGGACGCAGACGACAGAAAAGCTAAGTTGCCAAAGTTTGAGCACAATCAATTTTAAAAAATATTTAAAGTTATCTTCCTTGAACGACCGTGCTTTGTATGGAAAACCTGTCCGCGGAGGAACCAACTCGTAGCTAGTTGCGCCCTTACTTTGTTTCGAGTCCGCTCAACAACTTAAGTGTGCTGCGACTAGTTGCGACAAGGTTTCTTGCCGGAAGCAGCACCACCAGCAGGTTGCTGATGTTCCGCACTCAGCGCTCGCGGCAAGGGTGCCTGCGCCGGCAAGTTCCCTAAAAGCGTAGGGTAAAAACATACAAAGGAAGGAATCAAGTAAAGGAAATAACATAGCAAATACTGCCCAAGATAATGTTATATTACAGAAATGACTTACCGCGCTCTAATAGATTGTTCCTGTGACATATCTGGCAGCGGCAAGAAAAAGGAGGAAAAAGGAGGCCTAGTCTATGCGATCACCGTCGACTCTCCTGACTTCATTCACCTTGTCCACAATGGGTGCGACAAGGGCCCTGAGCTCTTCAAGATCAGTACCCGCCGGCAGCTTCTTGAGGACGTTGGTGAGGTTGAGGCCCCGATTGCGGAAGAGCACCTTCACCAACACCTTCTCCAAGACTCTGGCACATATTGCGCGCGACTCGTTAGCCAGCTGCCTTGGGATCCTTTCCCGGAGTTGCTGGAGAGCCGTTGCCACGTCCTTGAAGAACAGAGTGAGCTTGGCGCTGGGCTGGAGGTTCTCATCGGAAGAGTACCCGAAGCCCTCCAATTCCAGCTGCGCCAGCTCCTCGTCGATGACTGCGGCGATGTTGACAAGGCCCTCCGTCCAGAGCTCCAGAGTTCGGCATTGGCGTCCTTGGCGGCGTTCAGCTCCCTGCCCTTCTCAGAGAGACAACCCTGTAACTCACCATGGGCAAGGGCGTCCTTCTCGCGCTCGCGCTGGAGCGCGGCAAGCTCTTCATTCTTTGCCTTGAGGGTGGCTTCTAGCTCCGTCACCCTCACCTCCAGCTCATTCTTGGCGGCCTCGGCAGCTGCTGCGGCATCTTTCGCTTCCTTGAGAGCCCCGCCAAGTGTCTCCTCACGTGCAGCGAGCTCCTCCTCATAGCTGTCCAAGTTGACCTTCTTCTGCGTCAGCTCGCCTTCCCGCATGGATAGCTCCTCGGCGGCAAGCCGCTATTGCTCTTCGGCTTCTGCTTTCTCGAGGATGAAAGCCTTCCGCGCCTCGACAAGCTGCGCCCTCTCCTTTGCAATGGACCGGAGGGCCTCTTGGTTGCGGCTCTGGAGCTCCTCCGCATGCTTCTCTATGTCTACTCCCGCCTGCGCGACAAGAGCTTCCCGGGACTCCAGTTTTGCTTGTCGGGCACGGTAGAGTGACACCAGCTTCCGGAGCAGCTGCTCCTCCTCGGACTCGCCGCTACTGCTGCTTGGCGCGTCAACCACTGTCAGCCCGGCGGAGGCAAGCACCTCCCCGTCAAATGCCTCTCCTTCAACCGGCGCCCTGGAGCTCGACGCCCAGGGAAGCTTGATGAAGACACCCTCGCCGGCCTTTAAGTAGGCGCCGGGCTGGGGCACTTTGGAGCCCGGCGCTGCATCAGCGGCGGAGGGATCGGCGGTCGGTGTAGCACCTTGTGCTCCTGCGGCCTCAGGGTCGTCAGTGCGATCGCCGGACCCCTCGCCAGCTCCTGCGCCAGCAGCCTTGGCGGCCTCTTCGCCAGCGGGATCATCAGCGCCGGCCTCTTCTTCAGTAGCAGCGGCATCGTCAGTATTGCCGCGCACATTCTCCTCGCCGGTGGCCTCGATCTCCATTGGCTCCGCGGAGGGAGGATCTGAAGACAGGAAAGGGGAGAAAAAGTCAAGCAAATATCCAAAAAAAAGAAGATCAGAAGAAGAAGAACCAAGGGAAGTTTTATGACAAGAAGGATTACCTGTGCTGGGCTCTGTAATCATGGGCTCCACCACAGGGGGATCACTGGTCCCGTCCCTTGCCGGAGAGCGCTCCATTGCCGGGGATTCAGCCCTTGGCGGCGTAGTTGAAGCAGATAGCACCTCAGGAGCGGCTTCTGGTTGTTCCTGATGGGCCTGTTCTGCTCCTACACAAGTAAACCAACAATCAAGATATCATCAAGGAAAGAACACCCATGCGCGCCTGACAGCGTGAAGTAAAATTATGAACTTACGCTGGGGGCTGTGCTGGGGCCTGCTTCGGGGAGAGGTTGCCGGGTCCGACAAGGTGGTCTCGGACGCGTCCTCTACTGTCACAGCAGGATCGTCCTCGATGACAACCACGGGGACCTTGCCCCTCTTCGCCGCTCTCTGGGCCAGAGTCCTGGAAAGGAACAAGGTTCAGAAGAAAGCAGATCAGATACAAGACAAGAAACAGCAAGAATTGAAGAACCATAAGTACAACAAAAAGAAAGTCTTACTCGTCCTCCTCTTCTTCCTCCTCATCGGAGCTGAGCGCGGAGAGATCGAAGTCCGGTACTCTTTTAGCGCGACGAGGCAGAGGAGTAGGCTCCCCTGGACGCTTGGCGGGAGCTGTGGCAGGATCGGAAGCGGCGGCCCGAGAAGACCCCGCTCCAGTTGCCGGTGCGGCATGAGATGCTCCCGCGGCAAGGGTGCTTGTCGCGGTGGAGCGTGTCCCGCGGCGCGGCGGCTGTTGGCCCGTCAGCCGCCCTGCTGTGTCTCCGGTCCTGCGGAGGCGCCTTCTTGGTTGAGCTGGGAGCTGCACTAAGGGCTCCATCTGCGGCAAGTTGCTTGAAGACGGCTGGCCACTTGCGCCCCCGGCGGGCTCGCTCGCTTCGGCTTCGGGCTCTTCCTCGCCAACGACCTCCCCAACAAGAACCTCTCGGTCGGCAAGGCTTGCCGCCTCGGCTGCCTCTGCCTCCTCCAAAGTAAACCCGAACTCGCCCGCGGCGGCGGCCGCCGCCGCCTCTTCTGCCCTGGTGGCAATGCGCCGCATCTCGTCATCAGTGGTGTCGTGGGTGAGGAGCCTCTGCTCGTCTGCGCGGACTGCCACCTCCACCAAATCGTCGAAGAATTGCTGCACGACGTCGTTGGCGGGCTTCTTCCAAGTTGGGATAATCCCATGCGAGTCGCACTCCGGCATCATTGCGCAGATGCGGTCGAGCTGGGAGTTGTTGCACAATGGGACGACGCCCTGCGGTAGCCTGAACCACTCGGGATGGTCGGGGTCGTGCTTGAACAGTTCCTTGAGCGTCCCGTCCAACTCCAAAACAGTGAAGTTAAAATTGAGGCCTGGGCGCAGCCTCATGATATCTGTCGGACCCCCGAACAACCAGGCGGGTCTCCCCCTCTCCTGCAGAGGGGCGATGCGGCAGCGAAGAAAGTCCACGCCAACAGCCCCTACAGTGAGCCCGGCAAGCCTGAGCCGCAAGATCCGGGTGGTGGCGATCTTCAACCTAGCATCGTCCGCTGCCAGGGCGCTCCAATCGCCGCCGCACACTACTCGGGCTTGGCGCAAGTTAGTGAATGGATGCGGGTTCTCATCAACAATCCAACACCACTCCGCTCGCCACTCCTCCCATTTGCTACGGAGCTCCCCCTCCAGATAGACCTCCTTCATGCCGACTCTCGAGATCCAGGCGATCCCGCCAGCTAAGGGCTCTCCTTTCTCGGCCCGAGGCATGAAGTAGTGGCGAAAAAGGGCAACGTTTGGGTGGATTCCGACGAAGTTCTCACAGAGGTGTGCGAAAACCGCCATGGTCAGAACGGCGTTGGGGGTGAAATCAAGGAGATGGAATCCATATGTGTTCATAATGTCGCAGAAGAAATCGGAAAAGGGCGGGCAGAGCCCGCAATAGAAGAACAATGGGAAGAAGGGGTATCCTTTTGGACACCGTTTCGAGGTAGAAGCTTCGGCGGAGAGTACCTGCGTACGCGGATGCGCCCGCGTCTCCGTCGACCAGAAGAGATAGAACCACTCCCGCAGCTCCTTCGCGGAGAGCTCGGGGGGGGGGGGGGGAGTGCTCGCTCCTTGCGCAGCGCCTCAAGCCGCAGCGCCTCGGCCGATTTTGCACCCTTCCCGGTCTTCGGAGCCATGGCGAAGGCGGTGGGGGAGAGCGGGGCCGTTGGCGGCGACGGCGGCGACGGGCGGCGGAGCGCTGCTCTCTTTAGGCTTTGAGAAGCGGAGGGGAGCGGCGGAGATTTCTGAGGAAGCAACTACAAGTGGCAAAGGTGGGGGAACGGCCCCTGTTTCCCCTGCTTATAATGAGGAGGAGGCGAATGTTACGCCTTTTTCGATTAAAGAATCACCCACGATCTCTCCCACGATGCCGCGTTTGACGCGTGCTGTTACGGGAGGGCGCGGTGGATACGGGAGGACCTTAGTATCCCGAACTTGTGCACGGGCAGTCGCAGCGTCCTGCGGCAAGGCTTGCCAGGTGTCCGCCAAGATCCTCCGTAGTTCCTATTGATGCCATTCAAGAACAAAGTGTTTGAACTAAGAAGACAAGACTCCGGCAAGAGGAGCTTGCCGGGAAGGACAAGGCCCCGGCAAGAGGAGATTGCCGGGAAGGCCAACCAAGGCACTTCAAAGAACTTGCCGCGACGCGCCGCGCGTCCCGGCAAGACCCGATAGAGCGACAAGCTTTCGGGTGCGACAAGACAACGACCGCGGCTAAGTGCTTGCCGCGGCGAAGCCACCACTCTGTGCCCACGCTCCAGCACACCCATCGACGTGTCGCCCTGAGACCATTCCAGACGCACGTGGCGGGAAGTTGTGCAGCCAAGCGGTGCGAGGTGGCAAGTGGAGATGACGAGAAGGCCATCGTGGCAAGCGGTGGCGCCCCTAACGGTCGCTTTTCTGCACTGTTTAGGCGATGCGGACGGGCATTAAATGCTCTTGTCCCCTGCCGTCAGAGTTAGGTAGGGTGCACTGTAGATAGCAGTTGTACCAACCACCCTTTTTACACTTGTACCCTTGACTGCGTTGCCACCTGTTGGTGACCCCTTGTGCCTATAAAAGGAGGCCCGTGCGCGACGTAGAGGGGGTTCGACTCACTCGAAACTACAACACTCTCACGCTCTCAAGCAAGAACAGAATACAATCACAAAGCAGCAGTAGGAGTATTATCTCTCCGGAGAGCTCCAAAGCTGGGTAAAAATCCCTCGCGTGCTCCGCCTCGATCCGCTCTTCGTGCGCCCTCCGCTCCCTGCCAGACCGAAAAGGGGCCCTGCCCCATAGGTGCTCGTTTCCCACGACACTCGGGCAGCGTTGTGGGACGAAAAGACACAGCTCATGCGAGCTCGTCTCCAACGTGCGCGCCGGAGGATGCATGACAGCATGAGCACCTGACCCATTCCTCGTTCTTCGGTGGCAAAGGCACCGGTGGACAAAAGGATCGCCAATATTTTGGCTACCCCGGGCAAGATCCAAACAGCCCCTCCCAACAGATTCAAATCCCTCGTTCGCCGTGGAATTTTGCCATGTGTTGTTTCCATGGACTAGCAAGATGCTCGTGCACTACACGGAACATCAAGATGTATTTTTTTACAAACTCCCGCATGCATGCAAGGGATAATTAATGTCCTCCTTTGCTAGTACCACGAGGCAAACACCATTAATATTGCATCGACTAGTGTTAGTGGCCTTGTATATCTGCAAATTGTAATTTTGATAGTGGCCCCTTGTATATAAAAATGGAGGGAGAAAGATGAGAGATAAGGTGAGGAGGAGTGGGGCGTGGTGGTGACTGGTGGTCGGACTGGGCGGAGGCATGGGGATGGATGGCGCATTATGTCTAGGTTTGTATCTCTCTCTCTCACACACACACACACATAGGTAGGGGACATGCACAAAGAGAAGAGGTGCACGCACGGCACACGTACTCCCGTCTCTTTCCCAACCACACCCGCGCGGGTACACGGTGGAGCTCATTTCTATAGGAAAAAGGCAGCCCACGTGGTAATTTGAAACGTGTACTGGTTGTCCACTTGGTGGAGGGAGGATCGTCTACCACGGATGAACAAACAAATTGCGACTTGACGTGTTATGTTAAAAAAAGAGGCAAACCATGTGGGGCCTACCTTAGAGGCAAGGCTCTATACACTGGAGTACTTTTGATGTGTCCCGTCAACTCACAGAACGAGGAGAATCTTGCTTAGTACGCCGTCTCCCCCGCCCATGGGCGCGGTGGCTTGCAGGATGAGGTGAAGCTTGCTTATGAGTAGTAGTAGTAGTACTCCTACTACTGTACGCCTTACGCCCGCTCCCTCACCCACGCACGCGGTGGCTCGCATCACGAGGAGCAAATTTTACTACTCCCTCCGTTTACTCCTCGTCCCTACTACGTACCTTGGTTAGTACTCCCTCCATTTACTTATACAAGGTCACTATAAAAAAATACATTTTGCATCTATACAAGGCCACAAGTAGTAATCGATACAAAAGTTAATCCCTCCTTTCCAGTTTATGGCTCAATTTCAAAATCTCTCCAACCGAGGTAGACGTAGAGTGGTCGAATTAATTTTGTAGTTTGCACAAGTAATTAGTACGCTCATTTTTCTCAAGAAGTTATGCTTACCGAGGCATTAATTAGAACGAATGCATGAATGACCACTAAATTTCCATGAACTTGTACATGCATTGGTTAGTTTCCTCTTGACACTGCTTGCATCGGGTGATCTAATGCACCTCACAATCCAACATGTAATGGTACTACTACTAGTATAGTGGAATTGAGACTTATCAAACGGTAAAATGAATGTTTTTTTAGATGAGCCCTATAAACCCTAGTGGGTACGTACTCCGTAAAAACAGATTTTTCCAAAACTAAGTCGCTCCCTTTCATGAATTCTGTAGTATACTCCTCCGTCGACGCTCCCTTTCATGAATTATGTACTTCCTATTGCCGACATGTGGGACATATAGCAACGGGGTCGACGTGTCAAGCACCAAATAACAGTGCAGAACAGCAGGGGGGACGCACCCCACTCGTACCAGCCCAGTAGTAGTAATGAGCAATGAGACGTCAAATCACAATGCCACACCTTCCTAGACGGACGAAGCAACCATTATTTCACACTTCGGTTCTCCATCATCTCAAACCACGTAGTATTGCTTCTGCCTCAAGAGGGACACGCGCATCGCCTTAGTACATCATGACACGTGGGACCGCATGACAGGCCATGCTCCCCAGCCGATCGCTCGGTAAAATCACCTCATTTTTACTATACTTCCTCCGTATCGGTTTACTACATGGCATGCACATCGTTCTAGGTTGAGAATTTAACTGGCTATATATGTGATGAATAGTACTCTAGCCTTTTAAAAAATGTATACTTTTGTACCGTAGTACTATCGATGGATTGCGCCATGGAGCACTAATTGAAATTAAAAAAAAGGTGGTACATATAGAGAGTGCTCGTCGCCAAATTATGCATATAGTACTATTAAAAAAGCTAGTACGTGCTTAATTGGGGTGCTAAATTCTATTAAAGAAATACTAGTAGTATGTACATACTGAAGAGTTAAAGTAACAAGAAGAAACATAACATAGTTCTGCTGGGGGCTCAGTGCAACACACCCCTCAAATTAAACTAAGCACACCTGAAATTAAACTATGCAACTAATCCGGTAGACACTGCATTAGAAGTTTAGAACCACCATGAGCAATGACACTACCACCTTACTCGGAGTCCTCGTCCACGTCCTCGACTTCGTCCTTGTCCCTCTTCCTCTTGGCCGATACTTCTTTGCTTGAACTGCACACTTGGTTGTTTCTCTTCATCCAACCGTTGTAGATATTGAAACAAAGGTAGCCATCCATTGCAGCGTAGTGGATGTGGTCTATATCTAGTACATTCCACTGCCATGCATGACGACGAAACGTGTAATGAGGTTTCTCCAGTTTACGGTACGAAGGATGAACCATGGCTCCTGCGAGGGTCAGCATTGAAGGCTGGCGAGAGGGCAGCAGCCGATTCTTCTGGAGGTCGAAGGGGTTGCCTACAACGAGGCCTATCCGACCCAGGACTTCTTTGTCGTTCTTAAAGTCTGCAGTACCAAATTTCACTATTTTGTCCTTGAGGAAGTTCTTAAAATCCTGGCACTCAACGTCGGCATGGCATATGTGGTAGACCAAGCAAACGTTATGTACGCAAACCTGGATCATGGCGGGCTTCTTTCTCTCGTCCTTTATATCCTTCTCTCGTCCCAGGACTGTGGTGTACTCAACATCTAGCCCAGCGACTCACTCATCATCTGAGTTTTTGAACATGCATCTGAAGCGAGAAAGGCATCCTTTCACCGTCGGGGAAGAACGGGTGTAGATGACGTCGAACTCATCGCCGGTGATGGTTCTAACCTTGTACTCACCGCCGATCATGGAGATTTGGGACGCCATGGATTTGGGAGGAGGGTTAGGATTAGTGGAACTGCCGTAATGTGAATGGATGGGACGACTTGAGCGAACCGCCGTAGTATTGAAGGACGTGCGGGGACGAGTAGGAGCGAACTACCAGCGTGCGAACGGCAGGGTAGTGGCTTTCCATTCTCCCATGATACGGGCTTCCGAGAGCCCTTGGATCTGAGATCGAACGGTTGCATGGCGTGATTCTAGACCTATGGGTGAATATCCTATCCTATAGGGTTATTCTGCAAATTTTCAGCAACTTAGCATGCGACCGTTTGATCTCAGATCCAAGGGTTGCCAGCAGCCCGTATCATGGTCGCGCCTACCATGACCGTCGCGTCGCTCGCGCAGTCGCGCCCTTGGAGATTTAACACGGTGCGTTAGGCTATCTGAGGTTGGCATGTCATACATAGTCATCACTTAGTCACTCATACTACAACAAGGTTGGCTATAAGGTTGGCTATAAGTGTATTTTTTTACTTCTCTCTATCTCTTTCTTCATACTCCCTCCGCCCCATAATATAAGAACGTTTTTTATACTAGTGTAGTGCCAAAACCTTTCTTATATTATGGGACACATGGAGTACTAGTATTTATTGCATTTGCCAAGGAGTGACCTCTTCCAATGAAATGGTGTTGCTAAGTTTGCTTCATTTAATTAGCTATAGACTCAAAAATTTCTTTTCACCTAGGTACACGCGCTTAGCACCATTTCTTCCTTGGGTCACCAAACTAGTCTCTCTCTACTTGATTAACTTGCCACATCAGACTTTATGCCTATGTGGCAAGCTTAGCACCTATGGGAGCAAGTAAGTACAATAGTGCGCTTTACATGGCATTTTTGCATATGTGGAGGAAAGAGAGGCAAGGAAAAAGTGGAGAAGTGGGCTCTCAGGCAAGAGCCAGCCTCTACTACATGGTGGAGCATTGGGAGAGGCACCCTGTATGGAGGTGGTCAGGAATCGGAGACTCGCGCTGATCGTAGCGCCGCAGTTAAAATGATAATGGCAAGTCAAATCACGGGGCCCCACCTGTCCAGCAGTAACTTGCTGTCAAATCACACAGCCCTACGTTTGCAGCAGCCTACTCCCTCGTCTTCTCGCGTCTCTGTCGAACCGACTAGGCGGAATTGCCCCGCCTACCACGCAGGAAAAGCCCCGCCCTTGACTTTTAAATACAACTACATCCGCTTAAGAATCCAATGATATACTTTTTGTGACATAGTAACTCATATTTAGTTAGTCAAATGGATGACCTAGAACTATGTGCAGGCCCTATAAACCGAGATGCCTAAAAATAAAAAACAAAGACGGAGAGGGTAGTTCAGCACGTATCTTTTTAGATCAATATAGTCGGGATTCACCAAGGAGCAAAACCAAGTGGTAGGTTGCTCCTGTCGTGTTGGTGTAGCAACTCAAGCAGGGTCGGTCCACACACGAAATGGCGACACACTTAACAGGACCCCTTTGGCCGACATGTGGCTCATCCACCGTCTTGTTCCACGTGCGATGCACCAAATTACAGTTCGGAGCAGCGGTTGGAATTGGAGGCACCCCGGTCGTAGCGCCGCAGTAGTAGAAAATGAGCGATGAGGGATCAAATCACAAAGCCCCACCTTTCCCGCATTAAGCTGGAGAGACGAAGCAACCATCATTTCACTCTAGGGCGCAAGAGCATAAAGAAAAGAGAAAACACTGATGCGTGCGGCAGCTACCTAGGGCACCCTAGGGTAGGGGTCTCCACTACAGATCCTTTTTTTTGAAAGCGCTTCCACTACAAATCAGCTTCTCCCTCGTCCTCTTGAAGAAAACCGATGATGAGTGCGGCGGTAGGGTTTGGAAGAGTACTACGGGGTGCGGGGCCACATCGTAGTAAACGGGTTCGAGTCGACGCCTTAAATATTTGTGGGCCGCTTGGTTTTACGGGAACGAGGCAGCATTTTGGGTTCGGGGACCAGTGGAGATATAGTACGTACAAAAAATTGTGGATGTAGGTTCGACCGGAAGGCAATGATGCATGGGCCCTACATTTTGATATACCCGGGGCCGCATGAAATTTGCTACTCTACTGAAAACTAGTAAGGTACACACGTATTGAATGCATGAGATTTCGAAACCAAATTATAAATAAATACACACTATAGCATGTAAAGCTTTGAGTCATATATGCATGATGTAGATGTTCGTTTAGTTCTTATAGTTCATTTCATTCAAAATCAATTAGTTTTATAAAAATGTTAAGATTCATGGGGTTGTGCATTGTAAATCATAAAGTAAAAAAATGGCAATTCATTTAGAAAAAAATAATCAATTATGATACAGAAGATTCTAGAACAAAGAAGTGCTTGTGTTTTGAGGTTTGTGCATTATGCTTAAGTTCAACCATGGAGTCTTCTAAATTGTACATGTGGCAGATCTGGTGGAATGTTGATGATATGCAACGACCAGTAGTGCTCGGATTTCCCTATCTCTACACTGTCGGATTAGCTTCATCCAGCGACCATCTTTCAAAGTTATTGGCACACTATATAGTTCTTGTGCCATAGTTGCATGTTTTGGAAAAAGCTACTGGTGGGTTGTACTATCTATTTAGGAATAGAAGATGTATACATGGAAGTTGTAGGGAAAGAGATGACATGGAGCATCTCAATTCCTATGAGTAGGGATTGGAAAAGAGATGTCATTTGGTTCACATGATAGGAACTTTTCTATTGAATCTAGAGATGACATGTATCTCAATTCCTATGAGGAGGGATTAGAAAAGAGATGTAATTTGGTTCATATCATAGGAACTTTTCTATTAAATATACGCTAATGTTTATTTTCCTTTTGAATTAAGGGAGTATAGGAATCCATTCATATGAACCAAGTGGCTCTAAAGCTATAGAAATAATATCATGTTTATTTCCTTTGAAATGTGGAGTATATGAATCTATTCCTATGAACCAATTGGCTCTAAAGGAAAAAATCCTATAAAAATCATATCATATAGAGTTCCTATGATATTCCTCGACACTAAAGGATGGTTGAAATTGCTGCGGGTGATACGATGGTCTTTCTTTGTAGACTCCTCACCCATATTTATAGTTACCTCTCAAAGATGAATGAAATGATATATACTGGGTATTCTACATGTGCAATTTGGTACACGAAAACTCGGTAAAAGTTTGCGAGGTTCAAACTTTCAATATAGCTATATGCACTGCATTTTGGAACAGAGGGAGCATACGGCAGATGCTAACACTCACATGGAAGATTTGTGTGTAGGAGGAGTGGCTGTTCTGTTAAATGACATGGCAAAACTGACACTGTCGGATGCTGATCTAACGGTTCTTATGGCGTTCATCAGGAAAAGGCTTGTGGTGAACGTTTGTCGGATAATGATTTACGGACACATGCATTGCATTGATACGTGCCCCCCTCTCTCCCACGCACACACACCCTCACGAGTCACGACTCTCTCGAGTCCTCTCGCAGACTCGCACGTCGCACCCACCGTCTATCTGCAGGTAGACGTCACGCACATATGTGCTCTTCACACCCTACACTCAGAACTTCTAAAAGACAAAAGACGGCGCGCACATTTTATTTTAGCTCACACGTCACATACTTATACTATTACTCTTGCGGCGAACATTCTTTGGACATAGTATATTGTACTCTCACGAAGAGAAGCGGTGCACGCACGCACTAGTTCTCTCACACCCACTCGCGGGTACACGTAGGAGCGCATTTTTTTGAAGCTGGTACAACAAAATCACTCCACTATATATAAAAGCAGGACCCTTAGCGCTTGCTTGACTAGGGTTCCTCTTGTTCACTCTCTCGTGCTCTCCAAATCTAAGCAAGACATAGGTGGCCACACTCTCTCTCAGCTCACGGCTGGTCACAAATCCGGCTGGACAACCTCGACTAGGGCAGGGGTGTAGGTGCATCATTCATGCTGTCGTCGGCGGCGAGGGAGGAGACCAACGGCTACCCACGCGTCCCGATCGGCGGCCGTGCCGTTCTCTCTGAGAGAGCGCTGGCTTGGGAGGGCCTCTGACCCCTTCTTCCCCCCTGCGGTATTGTGGCCAAGATGCGGCCTCCCGACGCCATCTTTGCCACATGCCGACGACCCTCGGGTATATATTCCTTCGAAACCTGCCTTGCTCTACTGCCCCAGCTCCCTTCGTGTGGGTCCTATTCTACTTCCGTCCGCTGTTCCAAAGCCACCTAGACTTCTACTATTATTAGAGGTAAAGCTAGTTCATACAGTCGACTCTAAGCGTTGGTTCAAACAGGGAAGAAAGTGGGAAAGCTATAGCATGAATCTAGGACTTTGTTCTAAGAAGAAACAGGGGAAAGTAGCAGATACCTGCTGTCCCTACGCCCATATCGCTACCGTTAATGTAAAATCACATGAAGCGTTAAGCAATGCCACCTAATGTCACTATAAGTAATGGTCTAGTGCCATCGATAAATTGAAGCAATGCCACCACCATTTTATGAAGTTCTTCCGTATTGCTTTATTTCCCATGAATTGTGTTTTTGCAGTTACACTTAAATCTCACACCGCTAACATTGCTTCATCCCAGTGGAACTGCACAAATTTGATTGCACATTTACTAACCATGTGCTACTCTCATGACAGTAATACTAATGCTATTGTTCTGCATGTTAATCTAGTGGCATTGTTGATGTGATGTGATGTTACTTACTTAAGGACTCTTCATACTGTCAATCTAGTGCCAATTATAACACAATAGATGTTGTTGTTAATCATACGCCACTGCAAATATCTGTCACTGTTTAAATAACCATATTTCGTATTTGCGCAAACAGGGATGTCTGTCTCCATATCGTTTCGGGATGTCTGTCTTTGTATTGGTTCTATCCGCGCAATCAAAAGCACACACCTCAATTTTAGTACAACTGCGCAAAATGAGATGGCTATACCTCGTTGTTGTCGTCTAACCTCCACTACTAGGGAAAACCTTATACACAGAAATTTAGCAACAGCGCGGGTCAAAAAAGAGCGGTAGTGCTATATAGCAGTAGCGATTTAAGAAAAACTGTGCTACAGATACAAACTTAGCAGTAGCGCTTGTGGTCGAGAAAGCGCTACTACTAATATTCCCATTGGCACAATGCTAGGCTACGCATAGCAGTACCGGGCTTCGAAGAAACACGCTACCGCTAGAGCATAATTAGCAGCGCGTTTCCTGAGAAGAGCGCTACTACTAACGGAAATAAAATAAGATGAAAAACAAATAGAAAAGTAAATGAAAATGAAAGAAATAGAAAAAGGAGAAAGAAAAAAATAAAATGTAAAGCAAAATAAACGAAAAAGCGAAAAATCGGAGGAAGGCATAGCAGCAGCGTTTGTTTGTAAGAGGCGCTATAGCTAACGTAGCTGCAGCGCATGTCCTAGACCCCCGCTATAGAAACAGAAAAGGAAATTAAAAAAGGAAGAAATTTACATAGCTATAGCAGCAGCGCGTTTTGCAGAAACCGCTATAGCTATCTTAGCTATAGCGCGTTTTGCGAAACACGCTACCGCTAAGTTTGACTTAACCAAAAAACCGTTTCCCCCCGGCCACCACTTCTCCCCCAAATCCCTCAATCCACCCCGCGTGCCGCCGTCTCCCCGATTCACCGTCGCCCCACTTCGCCGCCGACGTCGACGCCACCAGAGCCGTGCGCCGTCGACGACACCGGAGCCGCCCCCAACGCCACGGAGCCGCGCGGCCTCGTCAACGCCACCGGAGCCACCGTCGACGCCACCTTCCTCGCCGTCACCGGAGACGCCCCTGCCTCCCTCGCCGTCACCGGAGATGCCCCTGCCTCCCTCGCCACCACTGCCTCCGTCGCCACCACCGGAGCCATCATCTGTAAGCCCCCACCCCTCCTCTCTCTCTCATGCATAGGTTAGCCAGTTTAATTAGGTTAATTATCTAGGTTAGGGCAAAAAATTTGTTAGGGCATTGACAGGGAAGTAGTTAGGTTAACTAGTTTAATTAGGATAATTATCTAGGTTAGTGCAAAAACTTAGTTAGGGCTTTGACAGAGAACTAGTCAGGTTAACTAGTTTAATTAGGTTAATTATCCAGGTTAATTAGTGCAAAAATTTATTTTAGGCTTTGACAGAGAACTAGCTGCGTCAACTAGTTTAATTAGGGTTAATTATCCAAGTAAACTAGATTAACTAACTATGTTAAATAGGTAGGTTAAGTAGATTGGCAAAGGTTTTTGATTTTTGAAAAGACCACTATTTTTCAAGGAAAAGAATTTAGGCAAATTTTATTTTTCATTGAAGTGGTCATGTTATATCTTTTCATTGAAGTTGTTCGATTGTGCCCAAGTGGCTTTGTTGTTTCCAGGGAATGATGCTGAGTGGCCTATGTTTTGCCGGAATGTTGATTCATTTTTGTTCCGGCAAATTTCAGGTTCTCGATTGGTCCACTTTTTAGCAAAGGTCATGCCGAAATTTCCTGTGAATTTCGGCATGACTTGTGCTACAAACTAGGACATATCGAGTGCCCGGGATTTGCCGCACCAAGAAAGAGCCAACATTCCTGCAAAACAATAGTCCTTTTTTATGTCATTATTCATTTTATTTGGTCTAGAATTAATTGACTAGATTTAGTCGTAGGAAACATGGCTAGCAATGATGAAGGACATGGTTCTGGTGATTGCGACGACGTCTACCGGGCGGCAGACGAATTTTTTAGCCTTACCGACGATCAACAGATGTTGTTGCTAGGCCCACAGGTGGCATCGGGGACTGAGACCGACACGCAGACCGGTGCTGAGACTGAGACCGGCGCTGAGATTCAGACCGGCATCGAGACCGGCGCTGATACTGGTGCTTCCTCAGGGAGCGGAGCCGGTGTAGAACCGAAAGCAAAGAGGCAACGGGTTCCTAACAAACTCACGACTACTAGACTGGTGGTCAAGGAGGTGGACAACGACAATTTTTGAGCCAAAGGCGCCCGAGGAAGCGCGCGCGTGCTACGGCAATCAAATAGGCTGCATCATACGGACAACCGCCACCATCAACGATGAAAATCTAAAGAAGATAGAAAATATGAGGAGCTCCCTCCTAAAGAAGTTTCACCAGATATTCTTGTTCCCGGGCCGGAATGAGAAGGATTATGAAGATCCAGACAAGGACCCGGCAATGAAGAAGATAAACAAACACACCATGACCAAGTTTAGCAACGCGTTGGCCGCCTGGAAAAATTGAGTGATAGCAAAGATCAACGACGGGGAACCCTACTCCGAGATTGTAAAGGAAAGTCCGACAATCACGGAAGAGCAGTTTCAAATATTCAAGGAGGCTTGCGAGGCCGAAGCTGCCAAAGAAAAGTCTAAGTACATGAAGGGGCTTCAAAAGAGGAACATTGGGACCCACCACCTCGGAAGCCGTGGTTACGGCGGAAAGAGGTCCAAATGGGCCAAGGAGGACGCGGAAGCCGCGAGTCTGGGCATCCCAGACCCCTTGGCGGATTTCACCGTCCCACAGGAGCGTGACGTCCTGAGGGCCCGGCACTGTTGGGACCCAGTGAAGAAGGTTTATGAGACAACACCGGTCATTATGGAGTTCATGAGACTGCTGGTAATTTTAGTTTCTGATCAATTCGACTGCACACGTTAGTCATATTTGTATACGATCCTTGTGCCTTTTGCAGAGAGAGCAGCACCGGATTGCGGCCGAAAGCGACTCGCCGTCTGAGGCATTGCCGAGGCCCAAGTGGGACACTCCATTCAACCGGGCGTTGAACATATTGAAACAACAACCGGTGGATACTCGACCGTCGTATGGATGCGTGCACGGTGTCGGAGACGGCGCCACATGGAAGAAGTACTACCGTGATACCACGGAGGAGAAAAAGGAAAGACGGAGGTTAACTGAAGAAAGCATCGACAAGAAGGTTGAGATTGCGGTTGAGAAGAAATCATCTCAGACAGTCGCAACAGCAGTAGCTGCCGCAAAACAGGCGATTGCAGATATATCTACTTCCTTGGTGACGGGCGTTTACACTTGGACAAGGCAAAATCTAGAAAAAATGCAGAGGACTTTCCCCTTGCTGACTTCTTGGGAGCACCTGCTCCCGCACCGGCTCCTGCACCTGCTCCCGCACCGTCTCCCGCACCAGCTGCCGCACCGGACGTGCTCAGTGGTGCCTCCTCTTTGGCTGAGCTCGACGCCCTCACGGTATCTGCCACACCGGCCCCCTTCAATATAAATGTATAATCTCCCGTTTTCGTTGCCTTTCGGATGTCTCACGTCGCAGACTTTTCTTTGCAGGCCGACGAAACCCCGTGCACCATATTGTACACCATCGGCGAATAGAAGGTGGACGTGGGGAAGGGGACGATAATGGAGCCGAAGGAACCATTGTTCCACAGCCGGTCGATCCCCCCAAACGTCTTCAAGGTTTCCGTGGCCAGTGTCAAACCGGGCCACGAGAATTTGCCTCCTCTAATACTAGTGGGGGATGACGACGAGACCCCGCGGCGGCTTGGTGATTGTTGCAATGGGTGGGTCCTATTGTGGCCAAAGAGTCTACTTTGTCTGGAGGCGGCCGGGAGCACACACACGAGCACGCAGCCTCAGCAAGGTATGAACATCAACACCCCACCTACCCAATTAGCGTCGGGTGTCGGGTTGGGTGATAGCGGACGGGGTAAGCAGGTGGCACCATTAGTCGCTGATGACGTTGCCATGTATGAGGATGAGGATGACGATGGCGCTGAACAGTATGTCTATACTGGCGCCTCCTCAGGGTTTGAGCATCATGAGTCGGTGCCTGAATTACCGTCTCAACGTATTATTGACGACCATCCGGTGGTAAAGAAGCCTAGGAAGAGAGCGAGGAAAGGCAAAAAAGCTGATTCTATGATCCAGCCGCCTCAGCAGCCTCGGCTTCAGGACCGTGTAGATATCCCCGATGCGGATAAATGGCATATCCCCGGTCGACCAATCCTACCTGAAACAGCGCTACGGGCCAGATTCGGCGATCTAATGAGACTTCATGACGATGTGCTGCGGGTAGAGAAAGGCCTCATCGCCTCGAAAGATCTAGGATACCCACTCTACGTGGTTAACGTTCCGCGGCAAATGTCGTACGTCGACGGCTTCCTCGCGGATAAGTTCTTCCTCCGATTCGATTACATATTCGACATGTTTCACGTGAAGAAGCTGGATTTTACGTTTGTCCGCCTTTATGCCTTGCACATGAACTACATCATTGGGGTTGAGCAGATACGTTTTATCTGTGTCGCTGACCCGTACTACATGCACGAGGGCTTCTTGGGAGTCTGTGCACAGCATCGTGAATACGTGAGGGATTACATCGTCAGTTTCATGCTCGCCAATAAGGACAAGGAGGCGATTCTCGTGCCTTATCATCCCGTGTAAGTCATCCGCGCTGCTATCCTTCCTTCGATTTCAATAATTCATTTGCACAGTGGAGGCTAATTAATTTGAGGTGTACTTATTTTGCGCAGCGGCAGGCGCGCCGTCCTCATCATCCTCTACCCCCGATTCTCCCACGCTCTTTACTTGGACTCGTCAAAGAACATTCACAACAAGGATTACACCCTCATCAAAGATGTTCTTGACAGTGCTATGTTTTACTACCAAGCAAGGGGTGGAGAGGTTAGGGACAAGAAGAGAAGGGGCGGCAGGGTCGCCTTCAGCCATAAGACCGACTTCTGCTGCATCCAGCAACCAAATGATTCTCTTCATGATGGATTCTATGTCCTACACCACATGCTGGAGTACAGACGGGATCACCAGAACCTTCACATGGCACCTAGATCTTGCGATGCCCATATTCTGCAATGGGCAAAGGACATAGGAGATATCGAGGATCATCGACTTCGAGCTGAGTTCTATAACATCCAGCGCGAACTTGCCCAAATCATCACGAATGAGGTCGTCGGAAAAACAGGGATGTTCCATGCAGAAGGACAAATGTCGCCGGAAGACGTCCGAACATGGATAGCCTCTCAGCGTCTCGACATGAAGCCTTTCACTAAGCTTGATGACTATCTCCCTGACATGGATGGATGGCACGACATGATGGAGTGATTGTCGATATATGACAATGTGTACGTTTAGTCCATACTTTCTTTTATGACAAAACTTTGAGTTATGCACGGTTAAACTTTATTTGTGATGTAATTAAACCGTCCTCCTCCTCGACTAGCGAAAATCACTCTAGTTAGGTCATTTTGGGTACGATGAACTTTGTTATTTATGCTTAGGATATGTTGTTTCTATTTTTGCCAAGTCTGTCTCTTTCTGTTGCTCAACTATATATGTTGCATATCATCGACTCATGTGACGATGCAGGTGCATAGATCATAGATGGCGAAGAAGTGCTACGCCAGGAGTATATATACGACAAGTGGCCGGAGTGTCAGGCCCAGGTGTACCGGTTTTTGGTTTCCGAGCGACACGCAGTACTTAGTTTAGGTTCACGCTAATGCGAGAGAGGGATACGAACTCATGTACTCAAAGTGATAGCTATTCTCGCGTATATCATTGTTTAGATTGATGACGATGTATTTGCAAGTAATCGAGACTTGTATCGCTATTTTCGAGATTGATGACGAGAGACCACTTTGTGCTGGATGATGATTATGATGATGACATGATTTGATGAGACTAATTGTATGTATATGCTATGATTACATTTGTATGTGGATGATATGCTAAAGATTATTGTATAAAGCCTATTCAAATACAAAACAAATAAAAACAAATATGCAGGGAAAAAACTAATAAAACTAGTAGTAGCAAGGGGGGGAAATTTAGCAGTAGCACCGACTTACCTGTAGCGCTTCCTGCTGAAAAGCGCCGCAGATAATATCAGTAGCGCCCTTTTCCAAAGAGCGCTACAACTATTCATCAGTAGTAGTAGCGTGGGTCAACAGGCGCTACTGCTATGCTTTAGCTGTAGCGCCGGTACCCGCGCTACTGAGAGGGCTAAAACCCGCACTGCTGCTAGGCTTTTCCCTAGTAGTGCTCCCGTCTTCAAGGTATCCCTACATTGGTAGTAACTAAGGTAGAATGACCAACACAATCTAAAAGAAGCTGATTCGTACATTTTACTTCCTGATTGCAGTGCAGGGACGAGCGAAAAAAACTACATCCTAGTCCGGAATGCACTTTCTACCAGTTCATCCAAAGACCGAGGACTAGCTGGCACGGCTGCACGGTGGTTTTTTGGACAGGTGCGCGGACAAGAGGCGTTGTGGTCTGCTTATTTCTGCAAATAACGGTGTTTAAATTTAGAGGAATGCACAAGCATTTCACCTGGTCAGTACACTGCATGGTTCAGTTCAGCATTCCAGCTGAGACCACAATTATAATTGGTTATTCTGGAATGAGAGAACCTAACCCTGGATGGTGGCCACAAGAAAAAACTAGAGTGAACTCCAGGAAATTTAAGCCTGCCGGGAGGCCCTTTGCTCAGAGAAGCCTTGCTTGTTTTTTCTGATTTATAAACCTTCTCACAACTCTGTCTTTTGCTATGAACTAGTATATGTTTGTTATGTTCTATGAATCATTGAGATGTATAAAATTGCTTAACTTATGCTTTTCAAGTTTTTTATGAAGACGAGTTTAATGTGAGTGTTCCACATGAGCGCTGGACTAGCGTGTGAACATTTGGAATTTATTACATTGTGGCCTCAATTAACTGCATGAACCACTGTAACAAGATACATAGTTGCTTATATGTCAGACAACAGATTGTTGATTGTTAGCTGGTTGATAACTTAGTGTTGAAGCGAGCTGAGCCAATGTGCCGTGTTTTGCACAACTGCTTACAAGTGGGGTAGCACCAATAGTGTTTACAAGTACTTATGTATACGTTGGTGCACAGTTCTCGAACGAGTGCTCTATTTCATCAAAACACACACTGCTCGTATGATAAATCATGACAACTTATGTGTTACCATGCCATATTCATGAAAAAATTAGTGAGGACGCATCTGTTTCGGCAACAATTACGATGGTTCTCACATGATTCACGGGCACACAAAAGTAGCACCAGTTCCCATAGACGAATTCAAACAGAGTACTAGCCCCAGAGGGGTCGATAATAGGCAAGGTTCGGATAATTAGACACAATCCAAACTACTATTAAACACTAGCTAGGGCAACTATTTCATGCCTCGATCTAATTTGGGCTGGACACAAGATGAACCTTGCCATGAACATCATCGAGGACGTCCCGTAGCAGCTCAATCCTGTGAACCTTCATGAAGACAACCTTGTGGCCATTCCACTAATAAACTTTTTTGTGGAGGCATGCCACGTCATCTTCCTGCGTAAGCTTGACAAGAGCAGTATGCCTCACAAATGAAGGAGTAGCTTTGAACTTCTTGTGCTTCAGTACACCCTGGACAACACGCCTGACAACAGTGAGGCTGGAATACAACTCTTCATTGGTATAACCGCAAATGGCTTCCAGGATCCAACAGCCTAAGAACCCTGTTTTCCCAGTGTGTATATTCAGGTCAACTGCCTCATAGCGAGTGACTTGTACAACCACACAATCCTTGTCTGCATCAGGGCTCAATTTGAAACAGAAACAAATTCTGAATTACTTTTCAGTATAAGAAACATAAGTTATTTAAACCACTATGTATATCATGGCATCGAAGCTAATAAAATTTTGCATTATTAATCACCACATACTTAGATGAAAAACCACAATCGACATCGGCAAAGAAGGAAATCACCTTGGGCAGCTCAGCGGGGGGGGGGGGGGGGACACATCCTCGAAGGGGGGAAAACTGCTCCTGTAGTGCCACAGGGGCTGTAACCTCAAATGGGGCGTTGACCATCTCAGTAGTGGCCATGAGCGTATCTGGGGTCGGCTCGGTGGCTGCCTCCATCTTCTTGGAGCTCTCTGTCTCGTGGGGATCAGCCTCCCGCGTCTGCTCCAATATCGGCAGATCTTTGCCTGGTTCTCCTTGGTCCATCATGAAACTGACGAATACTAGGAGACCACTGAAAGGAAAACACAATCGCAATGACAATGAAACAAAAAAGAGAGTGAGGATCAGTTACTGCTTTGCAAAAGTTCTTTTTTTTCTCTGAATGAAAATATAACAACATCACGGATCCGCTTACCTTCCCTTTGTTGGGAGAGAAGAACAGTGGCAGATGCGAGTGTTGCCTTTCTTCAAGACGGTGAGGGAGAAGGGGATTTAGTGAAGAGTGAAATGATGGTTGCTTCGTCCGTCAAACTTAGACTGCGGGGAGGTGGGGTTTTGTGATACGACGGCTCGTTACTGCCGCGCTACGACTGGGGTGACTCTCCGCCTGCATACTGCCTTCTAATTTGGTGGATGGCATTTGGGCCCGCGCGTCACATGGCCCGCATGTCGGTGAACAAAAGTATAACAGCATTCAGTAGAGGGAGACGTTTCAATGACCTAGGAGGAGCCAGAAGCGGTAGAGTGTCTCCACTGTACTAGTAGTAATTGTTTTTCTGGGTAGCTGTAGAGTGTCTCCAATGTACTAGTAGTAATTGTTTCTCTAGGCCCAAGACAAAACAGCCCATCCACACTAGTAAATAGTAAAATCAATTCAAAAGCCCATATATTTACTGAATGAGAGGAGCTACCCACACCCAGCACACCCCACCCCCCCAAAAAAACCTGGGTGCTCTTCTTTCTCCTCGCTCCCACCCACCTCACGTCAGCTCGCTCCACTCGTACCCCCAAATTCCTCACCTCACTCATACAGAAAACCCCAGCTCCCCTTCTTCATCACTCCTACAGAAAACCCCCAGCTCCCCTTCTTCTTCGCTCGCACTACAACTAGGCTCATCATTCGTTACTCTGCTCAAATCCGTGAGTGCGACGCGATGCCCTCGAGGAAAATGGAGTCGGCTAACCCCAGCACCAAGAAGATGAGGCTCCCGCCAGCGGCGACGCCTATTGTAGATCCCGCACCCGGCTGCGCGAGGAGAAGCGGCGACCCCGCCCCCACCTGATCCCAAGAACCCATAGAATCTCGGGTGGACCGCATCAGTGGTCTCCCGGAGGCTGTCCTTGGGGAGATCATCTTGCTTCTCCCCACCAAGGATTGCTGCCGCACCCAAGTCCTCTCAATTCAGTGGCGCCCTCTTTGGCGCGCCGTGCCCCTTAATCTCGACTATCATCAACTATCTCTCTTCAATGATTTTGAAATCCCCAGAGCCATCATCTCCTCCCACCAGGGCTCCGTTCAAAGCCTCTACATCCCATCATGCTACCTGAGCAAGCATACCATACCCTGCATGGTGGACGCCTGGCTGAAATCCCCTGAATTCACAGAACTACAGCTGCTTGAGTTCTAGTATTCCCCTGGAAATCACATACCACATATCGAACACCATGAACTTGTGCCCTCAGCACCGATGTCCATCTCGCGGTTTTCCTCCGCTCTCCACACCGCCACCTTTGCACTGTGCTACCTACCAGACAATCTAGTACTAAACCTTCAACTCCCATTTCTCAAGAAACTTTCACTTGTGCGGGTTCATATATCGGAGGCCTCATTGCACAACATCATCCACTCCAGTTGCCCTGCGCTGGAGTGCTTGGTGCTTGTTTTCACAGTTAGAATCGGTTGTCTCCAAATAAAGTCGCCTAACCTTGTAAGAATTGGAATTTCTTTTGACGGAAGGTAGCTCATCATCTAAGATACCCCTTCACTTCAAAGGTTGAACCTTGATTCTAGTTATTCACCATTGCAAATAACCGTCCTCTCTGCACCTAAACTGGAGACCTTGGGTGTAATACATGATCTCTGTGCTCATTTCAATATGGTGTTTGGCTCCACAGTTCTTCAGGTACTTTATATTATCATCTACACTTGTAACCATAAGCTGCATTTTAAATTTCTGCGCAAAATTTATATATCATCTTGGAGTACACATTTTGTACTAATATTATGTTCTATGCTCAATGAAGAGTTTCTCCATGGATGGCCTATCAATGGTGCTGGATTCTGTCAAGATCTTATATATCCAAATGAATAGTTTTGATCTGAACAAGATTATTGGCTTGCTGTAATGCTTTCCATGTCTGGAGATGTTGTATATAAAGGTGATAATTTCACGCACATTGGAAGCCCGCATATAGTGTACTAGAATTAACCGTTCAGTTGTTGCTCTTTCGACACTCTTCTTTTAGACATTAACTGTTTTTAATCTTCATGTCTATTTAGGCAACAGTACGGGGTAAGAAAGTTATAACCAATCGGTGGATTCGTAAGCATCGGGATTTTCTCACTTCTCATGAGATTCGATTGAAGACAATAACGCTAGAACGATATGTAGCCAACCGTGCAAACACAAGATTTGTCACATTCTTCCTGCTGAATGCAAGGTTACTATTGTCCATCAGGCTTAAGTTTATCAGCAGCATGGTTTTGACGGATGGGTATGTCGAAGAGCAAAAAGAGGAGTTTCAGGTGGGCAAAAGAGCTTCTGAACGTGTCGGGCTTCTATTTACAACATATTGTGGTCATAATCCAGTAAATTTTACGACACAGGATGTTCATTCTATGGACCTGGCCGATCCATTTGACTATGACTGCCGAAAACAGCGTTGGAGTTAGATGGTGTTGCCCTTTTCAATCTGGGTTTTTTTGTAAACCTGATGAATAATTAACCTTCGTGCTTTTGTACAGTTTGTAAGCTGGAGTTAGATGTTCCTGCCCTTTTCAACTCGTCTGTGACTGTCATATTTTCTTTGAAACAAGGAAAATGGCTTGCCATTCGTTTAATTTAGAGTGAAATATTGTAACAAATCCCAACCAAGGGAAATAACATCACTCTCGCTGGCCTCTTGAGCTCACTGTGCATTACAGAAGCCAAGTGATTAGCCCCCACCAGCCCCCACAAACTTATTTCGAACTAGCACATCAAATGGGCTGTAAATTTTCATAGGAAAGGTTGCATGACCATGACAGATTTGGATTCTGACATTTGGGACCCGCGAGGAAATAGCCTATCCAAGGTGGTGTCGACTTACTAGCCAGTCAACAAACGATTCTGCCTACCAGCAGTTGGATTGACATCCAACATATATCGTGTATCTTCTATCTCTTGTCTTTTTCTTCCTCCAGCCGCCCAAACTAAACCACCCCGTCGGCTTCGCCTACTCCCGCCTCCCATGGCTGGCCGCGCCTCCGCCGCCCTAGCGTATGTACCCTCCAACGTTGGCCAATCCCTCCCTCTATTCCCCCACACATCATGTTATTCTCCGGCGACGTCAGCCCCAACACGCACCCGCGCCCAAACCAGTCACCTCCGCCTGCGACTAGACCGGTGCATCTTCCACGGCTCCTGTTCATTCCGTCCGAGGCCTCGCCGTCGTCCTCCGCCTTGCAGCCTTGGTTCGCTCGCCGTGCGCGGTGCGCCGCCTTGTCAACATCGTCAACAACCGAGAGGAACAAGGAGATGACTGTACGTGGAGAGGATGACAGTAGGGACCCACCAGCGTCATGGCAGTACGCAAGCAAGTGCCTCTATATTAAAAGCCCAAAAATATGGTTCCTCCTAATGGTTGGACATCTGGGGCTCACGCCATTGTCAACGTAGTCAATAAATGAGAGAATTACACTACGAGCGGCTGACATCAAGGACCCAGCAAGTCGCGCAGTTTTTTTAGGAACAAGCAGTTGTTATTTATACTAGTTTTAGCGACGGATCAGGGTAACAACGGGGCTGTGCGGGGGTTGTGGCCCGTCTAGCCAGGGTTTTATTTATGTTTACCACATCATGAGCCCAGTTGTGTTTTTTTCTTGCTGAAAATGGCTAGCCCAGTTCTATTTTTTAAAAGAAATACCCAAACAAGGCCTACTTGCTTTATCGGCCCTGCTGGGCTGCAAATCTTTCAAGACGAGGAGAGTTTCATTCGGTTTGCCCAGAAATGGGTTGTACATTTTTAAAACACATCAAATCGGGAATTAGTTTCAATTTTTTTTCATTACAAGATCTTAAATTCCATTGATTTTTATGCGTGGACAATTATTTGGATTTTATATTTATATAAATTTCAAAATAGTTAGAATGAGAATCTATATTTCTGGATTAAAAACAGTTGACCGCACCGAAATATGCAAAATTTCGTATACTTTTTAACCGTGGCCACAATATGGGGTGTAATGGTAACAAAAAGAAGATGGGCTCCAAAACAATTCTTGAGAATTAGCAAATGGGCTGTACATTATTACAAATAATGGCAGATGGGTTGTATGTTGTTTTCCACAGATTTGAGGCTGACTTGTGCGCCTACTACAGGTTGACGCGTATGCTTTCATAAAAAAAAGGTTGACACACACACAACGCCCTGTCAACTTATAGTCAACACATGAGAGCAGTGACTGTTGGATGTCAATCCAACGACTGTCGTGCTTCTTCAATCTCTACTCTTCATGCTCCAGCCACTCAAACAAGCGCCGGCGGGACTGCCTGCTCCCTCCTCCCGCGGCCGGCTATGCTGCCACGCAGGCCTCACGGCCCCACCATACTCCCATCGCTGGCCTAGCCATCCCTCTACTCACCCACACATGTTGTTATTCTCCGGCGACGGCAGACAAACCAGTAAACCCTCGTACTCCTCCGTGTGGGAAACAACTGCCGAGTATTCCCTGGCTCCGTGTCGTTCCCTTCCTAGGCCTCGCCGTCGTCCACCGCCCTGGTGCTCTCGGCGCGGCCTGGTCAACGTGGTCAATGAACGACATCCATCGGAAGTGGACTGTATATGGAGATGCTGACAGTTGGGTCCAGGCCGCACGCAAGGAAATGCCTCCTTATTATGCGCAAAATAATGATTCCTCCACCTGACAGCTAGGACCCACAGGAAGGGCCTCTGTATTTCGCGAAAAAAATGTTCCCCCCGCCATCAGCTCGGACCCACCGGAAGTGCCTCCTAATTACGCACAAAAAAATGAATACTCCCCCGGCTGGCTGGGACCCACCTTGGTGGGAGGCTGACTTGTGGGCCTACTAAGTTGACGGGGACGAAGGGCATTGTTAACTTAGTCAATATGAACGATTCTAGCTCCAGTGACCATATGATGTCCATCCAATGGCCGTAGTGCTTCTACAAGCTCTGGTCTTCTTGCTCCAGCCGCCCAAGGCAGCGCCGGTCGTGCCGCATGCTCCTACCTCCCGTGGTCGGTTGTGCTGCCGCGGAGGCCTCACCACCCCCTACTATTCCCACTATTGGCCAGGCCCTGCGGCGACGGCAGCCTCACACCGCAGCCGAACCAGTGAACCCACGTACTCCTCTCCGCGCGGGCTTCCACTGCCACGTCTTCCCCAGCTCCGCGTCGTCCCCTTCCTAGGCCTCGCCGTCGTCCACCGCCATGGTGCTCTCCGCGCGGCGTGGTCAACATGGTCAAGGAACGACTTCCATTGGAAGAGTACTGTACATGGAGAGGCTGACAGCTGGGTCCACGGCCACAGCCCAGTTTTTTTGTGATTTGCCAAGTCGCTTTGTCAGGCCTTTCATTCGGCTGACCAAGAAAATGGCCCATCAGTAATGAGAAATGGGTTGTACATTTTTAAAACACATCAAACCGGCAATTAGTTTCAAATATATTTCTTTCATTTCGAGATTTTAAATTAAATTAATTTTTATGTGTGGAGAATTTGTTGGATTTTATATTGATATACATTTATTTTTAAAATCAGTTTGAATGTGAGTCGAAATTTCGGGATTAAAAACAGTTCGGACCGCACCGAAATATGCAAAATTTCGTATAATTTTTTAACCGTGGCCACAATATGGGCTGTAATGCAAACAAAAAGAATATGGGCTCCAAAAAACCTTAAGAATTAGCAAATGGGCTGTAAATTATTAGAAATAATGGCAGATGGGTTGTATGCTGTTTTCCACAGATTTGAGGTTTTCCTAAAAAAAGGTTGACGCACAAGCAGTGACTGTTGGATGTCCATCCAACGGCCGTCGTGCTTCTTCAATCTCTGCTCTTCCTGCTCCAGCCGCTCAAACAAGCGCCAGCGGGACTGCCTGCTCCCGCCTCCCCGCGGCCGGCTGTGCTGCCGCGCAGGCCTCACCGCCCCACTGTACTCCCATCGCTAGTCTAGCCATCCCTCTACTCACCCACACCTGTTGTTATTCTCCGGCGACGGCAAACGAACCAGTAAACCCTCGTACAATCGTACTCCCCTCTGCGTGGGAAACAACTCTCGATTCTTCCCTGCCTCCGTGTCATTCCCTTCCTAGGCCTTGCCGTCGTCCACCGCCATGGTGCTCTCGGCGCGGCTTGGTCAACGTGGTCAACGACTGACATGCATCTGAAGTGGACTGTACGTGGAGAGGCCGACAGCTGGGTCCATGACCGCACGCAAGGAAATGCCTCCTTATTACGTGCAAAATAATGATTCCTCCACCTGACATCAGGGACCCACCGAAAGGGCCTCTGTATTTCGCGAAAAAAACGTTACCGCCGCTGACAGCTCGGACCCACCAGCTATATCTTCGCACGCAAGGAAGTGCCTCCTTATTACGCACAAAAAATGAATACTCCCCCTGTTAGCTAGGACCCAGAATAGTGGCAGGCTGACTAGCGGGCCTACTAAGTTGATGGGGACGGAGGGCTTTGTCAACTTAATCAATATGCACAATTCTAGCTCAAGTGACCATACGATGTCCATCCAACAGCCGTAGTGCTTCTTCAACCTCTGGTCTTCTTGCTCCAGCCGCCCAAACCAGCGCCGGCCGTGCCTCGTGCTCCTGCCTCCCGTGGCCGGCTGCGATGCGGCGGAGGCCTCACCGCCCCCTACTACTCCCACCGCTGGCCAGGCCATCCCTCTACTCACCCACACCCCCTGTTATTCTGCGGCGACTACAGCCTCAAACCGCAACGAACCAGTGAACCCTCGTACTCCCCTCCACGTTGGCATCCACTGCCGTGTCTTCGCCGGCTCCGCGTCGTCCCCTTCCTAAGCCTCGCTGTCGTCCACTGCCCTGGTGCTCTCGGTGCAGCGTGGTCAACGTGTTCAAGGAACGGCTTCCATTGGACGTGGACTATATGTGGAGAGGCTGACAGCTGGGTCCACGGCCGCAGCAAGGAAGTGCCTCCTTATTACGCGCAAAATACTTATTCCTCCACCTGACAGCGGGGGACCCACCGGACGGGCCACCGTATTTTGCTGACTGCTGGGACCCACTAGCTACATCTTCGCACGCAAGGAAGTGCGTCCGAGCAAAAAAACGATTCGCCCCCCTGACTGCTGGGACCCACCAGCTACACCTTCGCACGCAAGGAAGTGCCTAACAGTCGGGACCCACCTGGTCGAAGCGTACGTAGCGTTGTCATTCTGGTCGCGAAACATGCACGTACATATATACTAGTCAATGTAGAGGCGCGCACGTGTCTTAGTAGAGGCGCGCACGTAGCATGTGCACGTACGTACAGCGGCTAGTGTGCAAGAAAGAAAATACGGCCATGTATGTGTACATACGGGCGGGGTCTCGAATGCCTACTTGCGCATACGTACGGCCATGCTTGTGTACATGGCTGGGTCGGAATGGAGAAATAGTGTCGTCTCGTGTTCATGGGGAGCCAACCGGCTGGGTCAGAATGGAATGCGTTGTCGTGTTCATCGGGAGGGCTTGGACGGAACAGGTGATGGAAACGAGGACTGGCGTACCGCAGAACGGAGGAAACGGCCTTGTGTTCGACCGGCCACGTTCGAAACGGGGTCCTGTTCATCGGGAGGGGTGTGGCGTACCGCAAAACGGAGGAAACGGACCTCCTGCGGTCGAAACGGGGGTCCTGTTGATCGGGAGGGGTGTGGCGTACCACAAAACGGACGAAACGGACCTCCTACGGTCAAAATGGGGGTCCTGTTGATCGGGAGGGGTGTACCGTACCACAAAACAGACGAAATGGACCTCCTACAGTCGAAATGGGGGTCCTGTTGATCGGGAGGGTGTGACATACCGCAAAACAGACGAAACGGACTTGTGTTGGACCGCTACGGTCGAAACGGGGGTCCTGTTCATTGGGAGGGGTGTGGCATACCGCAAAATGGGACTCCACGGGATACTGTTCATCTCCACCGTCGACCTCCTCCAGCCTCCACGGGCTCCTGTTCATCCAGCCTCCACCGCGTGCTACTCCACCGGCTATTGTTCAACCACCCCTCCACAGGCACCCCTCCACCGTCTACTATTCATCTAGCCCTCCACACCACGAGGTCCTTGTCACGCCCAATATGCAACCCTATCCAAAAGGAACTCGAAGGTCCCACCAAGGATAGACCCGCATATTGAAACGCTTTTGCAAGGTGGATATCATTACATCAACATTACATAATAGGTAGGGATAGATACATAAGGCATACAATGCCACACGAATACAACATCATCTTACAAGAGATCAACATCCGACTACAGATGGAACACAAACAGAAACTCAAATGACACCCACCCTGCTAGCCCAGGCTGCCGACCTGGAACCTATCCCCTGATCGAAGAAGAAGCAGAAGAAGAACTCCAAAACAAGGAAACATCGCTCTTGCATCATGATCATCGCATAACCTGTACCTGCAACTGTTGTTGTAGTAATCTATGAGCCACGAGGACTCACCAATCCCATTACCATGGGTATCAAGACTAGCAAAGCTTAATGGGAAAGGAAGGGGTAAAGTGGTGAGGATGCAGCAGCGACTAACCATATATGGTGGCTAACATACGCAAATAAGAGCGAGAAGATAGCAAATGGAATGGTCGTGAAGCTAGCAATGATCAAGAGGTGATCCTGAACTCCTACTTACGTCAAACATAACCCAAAAACCGTGTTCACTTCCCGGACTCCGCCGAGAAGAGACCATCACGGCTACACACGCGGTTGATGCGTTTTAATTCGGATCTGGTGTCAAGTTGTCTACAGCCGGACATTAACAAATTCCCATCTGCCACATAACCGCGGGCACGGCTCTCGAAAGTTTATACCCTGCAGGGGTGTCCCAACTTAGCCCATGATAAGCTCTCGCGATCAACGAAGGATATACCTTCTCCCAGGAAGACCCGATCAGTCTCGGAATCCCGGTTTACAAGACATTTCAACAATGGTAAAACAAGACCAGCAAGACCACCCGATGCACCGACAATCCCGATAGGAGCTGCACATATCTCGTTCTCAGGGAAACACCGGATGAACACTACGTACAACTAAAACCAGACCTCGAGTTTCCCCGAGATGGCGCTGCAAGTGGCTCTGGTTCGGACCAACACTTAGACAAGCATTGGCCTGGGGGGCTATAATAAAGATGACCCTTGGGTTAATTACTCCCAAGGGAAATGTAGGTGGTGGTGAGGGAAATGGTAAAACCAAGGTTGGGCCTTGCTGGAGGAGTTTTATTCAAAGCGAACTATCAAGGGGGTCCAATAAATCACCCAACCGTGTAAGGAACGCAAAATCCGGGAACATAACACCGGTATGACGGAAACTAGGGCGGCAAGAGTGGAACAAAACACCAGGCATAAGGCCGAGCCTTCCACCCTTTACCAAATATATAGATGCATTAATTAAATAAGAGATATTGTGATATCCCAACAAAATCCTGTCCAGCATGGAGTAATCTTCAACTTCACCTGCAACTAACAACGCTATAAGAGGGGCTGAGCAAAGCGGTAACATAGCCAAGCAATGGTTTGCTAGGAAGGGTGCAAAAGGTTAGAGGCTAACATGGCAAATTGGGAGGCTTGAAGAGCAAATGATAGGTAGCGCAGCAAAGCGATAGAACGAAGCAACTAGCATAGCAATGATAGTAATGAGATCCAAGGTGATGGTCATCTTGCCTGAAATCCCGCTAGGAAGAAGAACGAGTCCATGAAGAAGATGAAGCCACGAAGACGAACCAAGCGTAGACGAACGAATCCTCACGATCGCAACGAAAATGGGAACTATCGAGAAGAAGCACATAACATGGTAAACACACCACACAAGAACAAGGCATGATGCTCAACCAAGTATGAGGCAAGACAAGGCTACATGGAGCTACTCATGGCAAGAGATGAAGCATACAAGAGCAACACATCAAAGCAAGTTTAAATGAGGCCGGAAACAACATATAACAATTCCGGTAAATCCTCATATGCAAATTTAGAAATTGGTCCGAAACTGAATAAACCTTATGTTCAAGTTGTTAAACAGCAAGTTAAGATGCACCAAGATGATCTATACGAGATTCTAGTCAAGTTACATATAAAGTTCATTAGATTCGGAGCTACGGCCTAGAAGATGTGACCAAAACAAGTTAAGCATGGCATTGATGCAAAAGGCACTCAAACATCAAGAAAACACCTCAAAACAAGGATGCAACATGATAATATGAAACTACATGCAATTCTAAGCAAGTTTCATATAGATCACACTCAAAACGGAGCAACGGTTCAACACACACTCTATACAAGTTTAAAGGACAAGCTGTCCAAAACAGCAACTAGGCATATTGCAAGCATCAAAACAACATGCTACAGTACCACAATATGAAAAAAAATAGGCATGGACATGATGTACAGGTAAACCATAACAAAACATGAACACTGAGCTATCTCCAAAAATTACTAGAACATGCTAAAAAAGACATGGCAAGATTGCAAATAATAACAGTTTCAGACTTGGCAGAAATAACATCAGGTTGCAATGTTTAGAGCTATCAAACAACATGTTGCAGGAGCTTAACATGGCAAACAAAGGCATTCCAGGAAACTACTAATTGCATAGAACAAAAGTTCCTTACTGACCATGAGCCAAAAGGGCACAGAAAATATGATGGCACCCATGTAAACATGGCAAATGATATGACAGATTCATACATGGCAGGAACAACGATAACTAGGCATGTTGGTGAGTTTGAAACACTCACCACAGAGCATTACATGGCAGGACAAGGCAACCAACAGTACAAATACATGTTTAAGAAGTTAAGTGTGGCAACAGCAAGTTCATAGGGTGCATGGATCACTAGCAAAGCACATGGCAAAACTGAACTTAATGTTAACAGGCTGACAACAATGTTATTTAGCAGTTTTGAGGGCAGGATAACAACAAACTACAGCAGGCTATAAATGCAACCAGGGGCATGGATGGATAGAGCATGACATTTATAACAAAAAATCCTTCGTGAACATCTCCTGATTATGCATAGAATGACTTGTAGAAGCAGGTTTACATAGCATCATGATATAGCAGAATCAGCCTAGCAAAACAGCAACAGCAAGTACCCTACTTAGCAAGCTTGATGCACTCAGTACAAGACTCACAAAAATACATGTATGGCACCACAGTAAAGATGGCATGATGTAGTTCAAAATACATGTAGAGTTCATGCTCATAGGATGCACACATCAAATGCAACGAAAAAGACAAATCACCAAGTTATAACAGTTTCAGCAGATTAACATCATATAGCACTCTTGCAATGATGATTAGGGCATTAAGATGACCTCAAACAAACATGGCACAATGGAATGAAATGTAGAGCATCTCACAATGAACATTTTGACATATTACACGCACGAAACGGAGCAGTATGCAGCAAGTTATGATGCGATGAACAGGGGATCAAAATGCAAAAATATTCGTGACTTGGGCAAAAAACGGGGTCAACCTCAGGCTTGCACGGAAAACAATGCGGTGGCGGATCTAGCCGGAGATCGCCGGAGGATGGCCGGAGTAGACGGGGAAGACGCCGGAGCTGCGGGGAGAGGTCGGGGAGGACGGATCCGGGGTGCTCCCGGGCGGATCTCGCCGGATCCGCCCCGGGGCGAGGTAGGGCGGTGACAAGGAGGCGCGGGGCCACTCGGCGGCGGATCGGTGGCCGGCGGCGGCGGACGAAGGCGAGGCCGCGGCCCATGCGGCGGGGCGCGGGGACGCTGGCTGAGGCAGGGGCGGCGCGAGGAGACGGGGTGGCGACGGGGCGCGGCCGGGCGGCCGGCGGCGGCGGTCGCCGGCGAGGCTCGGTCCGGCCGAGGCGGCGCCGGCTGGCGAGCAGGAGGCGGCGCGGCGGAGCAGTTCTGGCGGCGGGGGATGGACTTCGGCGGCGGCGGATGGGCCAGGCGGCAACGGCGCGAGGGCCCGCGCGGGCCCGCGATGGGCTCCTTGGGCCGGCGGCAAAGTGGGTGCGGGGGCGCCACGTGGCGGCCTCCGGTTGGCTGCGGGTGGCGGCGCGGACACGTCCGGTCTGATCCGAACGTGTCCGGCGGCGGAGAGGGGGCGAGGCTAGGGTTTGGACCCGAGATTTCGAGGCAGAGGGCATATTTATAGATAGAGGGAGCTAGGAGAGTCCAAATGAGGAGCGGTTTTCGCCCACACGATCGTGATCGAGCGACCGAGAGAAAGGAGGGGGTTTGGATGGGTTTTGGGCCACTTTGGAGGGGTGTTGGGCTGCAAGACAAAAGAGGCTTTAACGGTTCCCCGGTTAACCGTTGGAGAATCAAACGACCTCCAAATGGCACGAAACTTTACAGGCGGTCAACCGGTGTCGCCGGACGATGCCAAGCTGAAGATTGCCACCACCCGAATCCTCCGGCTCAGGCTTGCCAGGCTCACAGCAGGGGCAGTTGGCGCGGATTTCCTTCGCCGTCGCATCGCCCCTCTGCAGAAGAGGGGGAGGCCCGCCTGGCTGTTTGGCGGCCCGGCGGATATCATGAGGCTGCGTCCAGGCCTCAACTTCAACTTCATAGTTCTAGAGCTTGACGGGATGCTTAGGGAGATGTTCAAGCATGACGCCAACCATCCAGAGTGGTTCAGGCTGCCGCAAGGCGTCATCCCGTTGTGCAACAATTCCCAGCGCGATCGCATCTGCGCAATGATGCCAGAGTGCGATTCGCACGGGATCAGCGCAACTTGGATGGAGCCCGCCGACGACGTCGTGCGGCAATTCTTCGATGGCTTGATAGAGATAGCAGTCAATGCCGACGAGCAGAGGCTCCTGACCCGCGACACCACCGACAACGAGATGCGGTACATCGCCACCAGGGCCGAAGAGGCGACGGCAGCCGCCGCCGCGGGCGAGTTTGGCTTCACGTTGGAGGAGGCAGAGGCGGCCGAGGCAGCAAGCCTTGCCGACCGGGAGGACCTTGCCGGAGAGGTCGTACGCGAGGGGGAGCCCGAGGCCGAAACGAGCGAGCCCGCCGGGGGCGCGAGCGGCCAGCCGTCTTCGAGCAGCTTGCCGCAGGCGGAGCCCCCAGCGCAGCCCCAATTCCAACCAAGAAGGTGCCTCTGTCGAGTTGGGGATACAGCAGGGCGGCAGGCAGGCCAACAGCCGCAGCATCGTGGGACGCGCTCCACCGCGGCAAGTACCGTTGCCGCGGGAGCATCTCAGGCCATGCCGGCAACTGAGGCGGGGTCTTCCCGGGCTGCCACGCCCGATCCTGCCGCAGCTCCCGGCAAACGTCCAAGGGAGCCTACTCCTCCGCCTCGCCGCGCAGAAAGGGTACCAGATTTCGACCTTTCTGCGCTGAGCTCCGACGAGGAGGAAGAAGAGGAGGAGGAGTAAGGCTTCTTCTCACTGTACTTGTATTTCTTCAATCTTTGTTGTTTCTGGTTTTGCATCTGATTTGCTTCCCTCTGAATCCTTGTTCTATTTTAGGACTCTGGCCGAGAGGGCGGCGAAGAGGGCCAAGGTCCCTGTGGTTATCATCGAGGACGATCCTGCTGTGATGACAGAAGGCACGTCCGAGGCCACCTTGACGGACCCTGTTCCATCTCCCCGCAGCAGCCCCCAGCACAGCCCCCAGCGTAAGTGTTTGGTTCACTTCCTGTTGTGGGGCGCGCATGGGTGCTTCTTCTTTTGCTGACATCTTGATTGCTGATTCATTCGTGTAGGAGCAGAGCAGGCCCATCAGGGGCAATCAAAAACCACCCCGGAGGTGCTGTCTGCTTCGACTACGCCGCCAAGGGGCGATTCCCCGACAAGGGAGCGCTCCCCGGCAAGGGAGAGGTCCCCGGCAAGGGACGGAACCAATGAGCCCTTGGTGGAGGAGCCCATGGTCACAGAGCCCAGCACAGGTAACCTTCCTTGTCGGAAATCTTCCCTTGGGTTCTCCTTCTGATCTTCTTTCTTCTTTTTTGGATATTTGCTTGACTTTTCTTTCCTCTTCCTATCCTCAGATCCCCCTCTCGCAGACCCGATGGAGACCGAGGCCACCGGCGAGGAAGGCACACGCGGCAATGCTGAAGATGCCGCCGCTGACGAGGAAGAGGACGGCGCTGATGAACCCGCCGACGAGGAAGCCGCCAAGGCTGCTGGCGCAGGAGCCGGCGAGGGGTCTGGCGATCGTACTGACGACCCGGAGGGCGCAGGAGCGCAAGGCGCTGCACCGTCCGCCGACCCCTCCGCCGCTGATGCAGCGCCGGGCTCCGAGGAGCCCCAGCCAGGCGCATACTTGAAGGCCGGCGAGGGCGTATACATCAAGCTTCCCAGGGCTTCAAGCTCCAGGGCGCCGGTTGAAGGAGAGGAGTTCAATGGAGAAGTACTCGCCTCTGCTGGGCTGGCAGTGGTTGATGCGCCAAGCAGCAGCAGCGGCGAGTCCGAAGAGGAGCAGTTGCTCTGAAAGATGGTGTCACTCTACCGTGCCCAGCAAGCGAAGCTTGAGTCCCGGGAAGCACTTGTCACGCGGGCGGGAGTTGACATAGAGAAGCATGCGGAGGAGCTCAAGAGCCGCAACCAGGAGGCCCTTCGATCCATTGCGGAGGAAAGGGCGCAACTTGACGAGGCGAAGAAGGCGTTCATCCTGGAGAAGGCTGAAGCCGAGGAGCAGCAGAGGCTCGCCGCCGAGGAGCTGTCCAGGCGGGAAGGCGAATTGACACAGAAGAAGGTTAATCTGGACAGCCACGAGGAGGAGCTCGAGGTCCGGGAGAAATCACTTGGCGAGGCACTCAAGGAGGCAAAGGATGCCGCCGCGGCTGCTGAGGCCGCCAAGAAAGAGTTAGAGGTGAAGGTGACGTAGCTGGAGGCGGACATGAAAGGGAAGAATGAAGAGCTTGCCGCACTCCAGCGCGAACGCGAGAAGGATGCTCTTTCCCATGGTGATCTGCAAGTTCAACTCGCCGAGAAGATCAAGGAACTGAACGCCGCCAAGGACTCGAGCGCTGATCTGGAGCTGAAGCCGGCCACCTTGACGGAGACGCTGAACGCCGCCAAGAGGCGAGAGGATGACTTGAAGAAAGAGGTCAAGGGCAACGAAGAGCTGCTGACGAGGGCCGCCGAGACTCAGAACACTTTCAAGGCCACGGTGGAGCTCTGGACGGAGGGCCTCGTCAACATTGCTGCGGCCATTGACGAGGAGTTGGCGGAGCTGGACTTGGCGGGCTTCGGGTACTCCACCAACGAGAACCTCCAGCCCAACGCCAAGCTTACTCTTTTCTTCAAGGGCGTGGTGACAGCCCTCCAGTAACTCCGGGAAAGGATCCCGAAGAAGCTGGCGGACGAGTCGCGCGCAATCTGCGCCAAGGTCTTGGAGAAGGTGTTGGTGAAGATACTCTTCCACAACCCGGGCCTCGACCTCACCCGCGTCCTCAAGAAACTGCCGGCGGGTGCTGATCTTGAAGAACTCAAAGCCATTGTCGCACCCATCGTGGACAAGGTGAATGACGTCAGGAGGGTTGACGGCGAGCGCATGGATTAGGCCACCCCTCTTATCCTTTCTTTCTTGCCGCTGCTAGATATGTCATAGGAACAACCCATTAGAGCGTGGCAAGCTATTTATTGTAATATAACTTTATTCTGGGTACTATCTGCTATGTTACTTCCTTTACTTGATTCCATCCCTTGCATGTTTTTGCCCTAAGCTTTTAGGGAACTTGCCGGCACAAGCACACTTGCCGCGAGCGCTGAGTGCGGAACATCAGCAGCTGCTGGCGGTGTTGCCTCCGGCAAGAAACCTTGTCGGGACTAGTCGCAGCACACTTTCATTGTTGAGCGGACTCGAAACAAAGTAAGGGCGCAACTTAGCCACGAGCCGGTTCCTCCGCGCACAGGTTTTCCATACAAGGCACGGTCGTTCAAGGAATATAACTTAAAAATTTAAAACTGACTGTGCTCAAACTTTGGCAACTTAGCTTTTCTGTCGTCTGTGTCCCGGCAAGGCTAGACTCCTTTGAACGATGCCTGGTCCACACCTTTATCCTCTCCTCCCCCCCCCCCCCCCCCCCCCCCCCGTGAACTTGTGGGCGAAGGAACCTTCTTTTTGAGAAGAAAGAAGAGAAAATAATGGTATGGGGCCTTAAGGCTCGTTATTGCTTACCGGGGGTAAGTGCTGCACAAAGTGTCAGATGAAACATGCAAAAAAGAAAGAATGCATGAAATTTGACAAGATGTGCGAAGCACACATGAATTTTATTCATGCACGGGATCTGCGCCCGGCTTTGTACAAAGGGTTACATGCAATGGCGGCAAGGCTTGTACAAAAGGTGGTTGCCGGAACAGATTCCGGCAACCGCGCCTTATGGGTAAAACTTGCGAAGATGCTCTATGTTCCAGGAATTGCTCACCGGAAAACCATCTTCGGTCTCAAGGCGGACAGCGCCGGGCCTAGTGACTCGTTTCACCCGATAAGGGCCTTCCCACTTTGGCGTCAACTTGTTGGAATTCTTGGCGGATTGAACGCGCCGAAGAACAAGGTCGCCTTCCTCGAAGCTTCTGGCATTAACTTTGCGGCTATGGTAGCGACGCAAAGCTTGCTGGTAGCGAGCAGCTCGTACAGCAGCCTGAAGACGATCTTCCTCGAGGAGCAGCACGTCATCTTGCCGCAGCTGCTCTTGCTCAAGCTCATCATAAGCGAGCACTCGAGGCGATCCGTATACGAGTTCCGTGGGGAGAACTGCTTCTGCTCCATAGACAAGAGCAAAAGGTGTCTGGCCAGTGGCTCGATTTGGCGTCGTCCTGATCGACCAAAGAACCACTGGCAGCTCCTCGATCCAATTTCTTCCGCACTTGCGCAGCCTGTCGAAAGTTCTGGTCTTGAGCCCGCGCAGCACTTCAGTGTTTGCCCTCTCCGCTTGACCGTTGCTTCTCGGGTGAGCAACAGAAGCGAAGCAGATCTTGGTGCCAAGATCCTGGACGTACTGCATGAAGGTGCGGCTCGTGAATTGTGTGCCATTGTCGGTGATGATCCTGTTAGGGACTCTGAAACGGCAAACAATTGACCTGAAGAACTTGACTGCTGACTGTGCTGTCACTTTCCTCACTGCATCCACCTCCGGCCACTTCGTGAACTTGTCGATCGCCACGTACAAGTACCCGAAGCCCCCGACAGCTCGGGGTAAGGGGCCGAGGATGTCGAGCCCCCAGACCGAAAATGGCCAGGATAAAGGGATTGTTTGGAGAGCTTGAGCTGGTTGGTGTATCTGCTTGGAGTGGAACTGGCACGCTTCACACTTGGTTACTTGTGCAGTTGCATCCTGGAGGGCTGTCGGCCTGAAGAAACCTTGCCGGAAAGCTTTGCCGGCAAGTGCTCTTGCGCCAATGTGGTGACCACATATGCCTCCATGTATCTCCGCCAACAGCTCCTGTCCATCTTCCCGGGAAATGCACTTCAATTTCACTCCGTTGAATCTTCTTCTGTACAGTAAAGATGTCGTGGGAAACGAACACCTATGGGGCAGGGCCCCTTTTCGGTCCGGCAAGGGAGCGGAGGGCGCACGAAGAGCAGATCGAGGCGAAGCACGCGAGGGATTTTACCCAGCTTCGGCGCTCTCCGGAGAGATAAAACTCCTACTGCTGCTTTGTGTTTCTATTCTGTTCTTGCTTGAAAGCGTGGGGGTGTTGTAGTTTCGAATGAGTCCAACCTCTTCTACGTGCGCATGGGCCTCCTTTTTATAGTCTAAAGGGGTCACCGACAGGTGGCAGCGTAGAGAGAGGGGTAAAAAATTAAAAACAGGGGTTGGTACAACCGCTACCAATAGTGCCCCCTACCTAACTCTGACGGTAGGGGACAAGGGCATTTAATGCCCGTCCAGTCGCCCAAACAGTGCAAGAAACGACCGTTAAGAGCGCCACCGATCGCCACGATGGCCTTCTAGTCATCTTCATTTGCCACCTCGCACCGCTTGGCTGCACAGCTACCCGCCACGTGCACCAGGAGCGATCCTGCGGCGACACGTCGTCGGATGTGCTGGAGCGTGGGCGCAGAGTGGTGGCTTCGCCGCGGCAAGCGCCTTGCCGCGGTCGCTGTCTTGTCGTACCCGCAAAATTGTTGCTCGCCGGGTCTTGCCGGGACACGCAGTGCGTCATGGCAAGTCTCTTGAAGTGCCTTGGTTGGCCTTCCCGGCAAGCTCCTCTTGCCGGGGTCTTGTCCTTCCCGGCAAGCTCCTCTTGCCGGGGTTCTGTCTTCTCAGTTAACACTTTGTTCTTGAATGGCAGTAATAGGAATAACGAAGGATCTTGGCGGACGTCCGGCAAGCCTTGCCGCGGGACGCTGCGACCGCCCGTGCACAAGTTCGGGGTACTAAGGTACCCCTACTTTAGTACACCGACAGGAGCCCCCGGGCCTAGGCCATACACGGTGCCGAGCGCTGTTGGGCCAGGCCCAAAACAGGGCACGGGCACACGCGGCCTGGGTCCACACTAAATCTGACTCCGTATCCGCCGTGCCCTCCCGTAACGGCAAGCGTCAATCGCGGCGTCGTGGGAGAGATCATGGGCAATTCTTAATTCAGGAAATGCGTAACGTTCGCCTCCCCTGTTTATAAGCAGAGGAAACAGGGCCGTTTCCCCCACCTTCGCCACTTGCAGCTCCTTCCTCCGAAAGCTCCGCCGCTCCCCTCCGCTTCCCAAGCCGAAAGAGAGCAGCGCTCCGCCGCCCGTCGCTGCCGTCGCCCTCAACACCTCCGCGCTCCCCCGCCGCTTCCGCCATGGCTCCGAAGACCGGCAAGAGCTCAAAGTCGAGCACCAAGTCAGCCGAGGCATTGCGGCTTGAGGCGCTATGCAAGGAGCGAGTGCTTTCCCCCCCCCCCCCCCCCCGAGCTCACCCCGAAGGCGCTGCGGGAGGAATTTTACCTCTTCTGGTCGACGCAGACGCGGGCGCATCCGCGCACACCGGTGCTCTCCGCCGAAGCTTCCACTTCGAAGCGGTGCCCAAAAGGGTACTATTTCTTTCCGGTGTTCTTCTATTGTGGGCTCTGCCCACCTTTTACTGATTTCCTCTGCGACATCATGAATACCTACGGGTTTCATCTTCTTGATTTCACCCCCAACGTCGTTCTGACAATGGCGATTTTCGCACACCTCTGCGAGAACTTCGTTGGCATCAACCCAAACATTGCTCTTTTTCGCCACTATTTCACCCCCCGAGCCGAGAAAGGAGAGCCATTGGCTGGCGGAATCGCCTGGACCTCACGAATCGGCATGAAGGAGGTGTACTTGACGGGCGAGCTCCGCAGCAAGTGGGATGAGTGGAGGGCGGAGTGGTGCTGGATCGTTGACGCCAATCCGCAGCCATTCACCAATCTGCGCCAGACCCGGGTAGTGCGCGGCGGCGACTGGAGCGCTCTGTCGCCGGACGACGCCAAGCTGAATATTGCCACCACCCGAATCCTCCGGCTCAGGCTTGCCGGGCTCACAGCAGGGGCAGTTCGCGCGGATTTCCTTCGCCGTCGCATCGCCCCTCTGCAGAAGAGGGGGAGGCCCGCCTGGCTGTTTGGCGGCCCGGCGGATATCATGAGGCTGCGTCCAGGCCTCAACTTCAACTTCACAGTTCTAGAGCTTGACGGGATGCTGAGGGAGCTGTTCAAGCATGACGCCAACCATCCAGAGTGGTTCAGGCTGCCGCAAGGCGTCATCCCGTTGTGCAACAATTCCCAGCGCGATCGCATCTGCGCAATGATGCCAAAGTGCGATTCGCACGGGATCAGCGCAACTTGGATGGAGCCCGCCGATGACGTCGTGCGGCAATTCTTCAATGTCTTGACGGAGATAGCAGTCAATGCCGACGAGCAGAGGCTCCTCACGCGCGACACCACCGACGACGAGATGCGGTACATCGCCACCAGGGCCGAAGAGGCGGCGGCAGCCGCCGCCGCGGGCGAGTTTGGCTTCACGTTGGAGGAGGCAGAGGCGGCCGAGGCAGCAAGCCTTGCCGACCGGGAGGACCTTGACGGAGAGGTCGTTGGCGAGGGGGAGCCCGAGGCCGAAGCGAGCGAGCCCGCCGGGGGCGCGAGCGGCCAGCCGTCTTCGAGCAGCTTGCCGCAGGCGGAGCCCCCAGCGCAGGCCCAATTCCAACCAAGAAGGCGCCTCCGTCGAGTTGGGGATACAGCAGGGCGGCAGGCAGGCCAACAGCCGCAGCGTCGTGGGACGCGCTCCACCGCGGCAAGTACCGTTGCCGCGGGAGCATCTCAGGCCGTGCCGGCAACTGAGGCGGGGTCTTCCCGGGCTGCCACGCCCGATCCTGCCGCAGCTCCCGGCAAACGTCCAAGGGAGCCTACTCCTCCGCCTCGCCGCGCAGAAAGGGTACCAGATTTCGACCTTTCTGCGCTGAGCTCCGACGAGGAGGAAGAAGAGGAGGAGGAGTAAGGCTTCTTCTCACTATACTTGTATTTCTTCAATCTTTGTTGTTTCTGGTTTTGCATCTGATTTGCTTCCCTCTGAATCCTTGTTCTATTTCAGGACTCTGGCCGAGAGGGCGGCGAAGAGGGCCAAGGTCCCTGTGGTTATCATCGAGGACGATCCTGCTGTGATGACAGAAGGCACGTCCGAGGCCACCTTAACGGACCCGGTTCCTTCTCCTCGCAGCAGCCCCCAGCACAGCCCCCAACGTAAGTGTTTGGTTCACTTCCTGTTGTGGGGCGCGCATGGGTGCTTCTTCTTTTGCTGACATCTTGATTGCTGATTCATTCGTGTAGGAGTAGAGCAGGCCCATCAGGGGCAATCAGAAACCGCCCCGGAGGTGCTGTCTTCTTCGACTACGCCGCCAAGGGGCGATTCCCCGACAAGGGAGCGCTCCCCGGCAAGGGAGAGGTCCCCGGCAAGGGACGGAACCAATGAGCCCTTGGTGGAGGAGCCCATGGTCACAGAGCCCAGCACAGGTAACCTTCCTTGTCGAAAATCTTCCCTTGGGTTCTCCTTCTGATCTTCTTTCTTCTTTTTTGGATATTTGCTTGACTTTTCTTTCCTCTTCCTATCCTCAGATCCCCCTCTCGCAGACCCGATGGAGACCGAGGCCACCGGCGAGGAAGGCACACGCGGCAATGCTGAAGATGCCGCCGCTGACGAGGAAGAGGCCGGCGCTGATGAACCCACCGACGAGGAAGCCGCCAAGGCTGCTGGCGCAGGAGCCGGCGAGGGGTCCGGCGATCGTACTGACGACCCGGAGGGCGCAGGAGCGCAAGGCTCTGCACCGTCCACCGACCCCTCCGCCGCTGATGCAGCGCCGGGCTCCGAGGAGCCCCAGCCAGGCGCATACTTGAAGGCCAGCGAGGGCGTATACATCAAGCTTCCCTGGGCGTCAAGCTCCAGGGCGCCGGTTGAAGGGGAGGAGTTCGATGGAGAAGTACTCGCCTCTGCTGGGCTGGCAGTGGTTGACGCGCCAAGCAGCAGCAGCGGCGAGTCCGAAGAGGAGCAGTTGCTCCGAAAGATGGTGTCACTCTACCGCGCCCGGCAAGTGAAGCTTGAGTCCAGGGAAGCGCTTGTCGCACGGGCAGGAGTTGACATAGAGAAGCATGCGGAGGAGCTCAAGGGCCGCAACCAGGAGGCCCTTCGATCCATTGCGGAGGAGAGGGCGCAACTTGACGAGGCGAAGAAGGCGTTCATCCTGGAGAAGGCTGAAGCCGAGGAGCAGCAGAGGCTCGCCGCCGAGGAGCTGTCCAGGCAGGAAGGCGAATTGACACAGAAGAAGGTTAATCTGGACAGCCACGAGGAGGAGCTCGAGGTCCGGGAGCAATCACTTGGCGGGGCACTCAAGGAGGCAAAGGATGCCGCCGCGGCTGCTGAGGCCGCCAAGAAAGAGTTACAGGTGAAGGTGACGCAGCTGGAGGCGGACATGAAAGGGAAGAATGAAGAGCTTGCCGCACTCCAGCGCGAACGCGAGAAGGATGCTCTTGCCCATGGTGATCTGCAAGGTCAACTCGCCGAGAAGATCAAGGAACTGAACGCCGCCAAGGACTCGAGCGCTGATCTGGAGCTGAAGCCGGCCACCTTGACGGAGACGCTGAACGCCGCCAAGAGGCGAGAGGATGACTTGAAGAAAGAGGTCAAGGGCAACGAAGAGCTGCTGACGAGGGCCGCCGAGACTCAGAACACTTTCAAGGCCACGGTGGAGCTCTGGACGGAGGGCCTCGTCAACATTGCTGCGGCCATTGACGAGGAGTTGGCGGAGCTGGACTTGGCGGGCTTTGGGTACTCCACCGACGAGAACCTCCAGCCCAGCGCCAAGCTTACTCTTTTCTTCAAGGGCGTGGTGACAGCCCTCCAGCAACTCCAGGAAAGGATCCCGAAGAAGCTGGCGGACAAGTCGCGCGCAATCTGCGCCAAGGTCTTGGAGAAGGTGTTGGTGAAGATACTCTTCCGCAACCCGGGCCTCGACCTCACCCGCGTCCTCAAGAAACTGCCGGCGGGTGCTGATCTTGAAGAACTCAAAGCCATTGTCGCACCTATCGTGGACAAGGTGAATGAGGTCAGGAGGGTTGACGGCGAGCGCGTGGATTAGGCCACCCCTCTTCTCCTTTCTTTCTTGCCGCTGCTAGATATGTCATAGGAACAACCCATTAGAGCGCGGCAAGCTATTTATTGTAATATAACTTTATTCTGGGTACTATCTGCTATGTTACTTCCTTTACTTGATTCCATCCCTTGCATGTTTTTGCCCTACGCTTTTAGGGAACTTGTCGGTGCAAGCACACTTGCCGCGAGCGCTGAGTGCGGAACATCAGCAGCCTGCTGGCGGTGTTGCCTCCGGCAAGAAACCTTGTCGGGACTAGTCGCAGCACACTTTCATTGTTGAGTAGACTCGAAACAAAGTAAGGGCGCAACTTAGCCACGAGCCGGTTCCTCCGCGCACAGGTTTTCCATACAAGGCACGGTCGTTCAAGGAATATAACTTAAAAATTTAAAACTGACTATGCTCAAACTTTGGCAACTTAGCTTTTCTGTCGTCTGTGTCCCGGCAAGGCTAGACTCCTTTGAACGACGCCTAGTCCACACCTTTATCCTCTCCTCCCCCCCCCCCCCCCCCCCCCCGTGAACTTGTGGGCGAAGGAACCTTCTTTTTGAGAAGAAAGAAGAGAAAATAATGGTATGGGGCCTTAAGGCTCGTTATTGCTTACCGGGGGTAAGTGCTGCACAAAGTGTCAGATGAAACATGCAAAAAAGAAAGAATGCATGAAATTTGACAAGATGTGCGAAGCACACATGAATTTTATTCATGCACGGGATCTGCGCCCCGCTTTGTACAAAGGGTTACATGCAACGGCGGCAAGGCTTGTACAAAAGGTGGTTGCCGGAACAGATTCCGGCAATCGCGCCTTATGGGTAAAACTTGCGAAGATGCTCTATGTTCCAGGAATTGCTCACCGGAAAGCCATCTTCAGTCTCAAGGCGGACAGCGCCGGGCCTAGTGACTCGTTTCACCCGATAAGGGCCTTCCCACTTTGGCGTCAACTTGTTGGAATTCTTGGCGGATTGAATGCGCCGAAGAACAAGGTCGCCTTCCTCGAAGCTTCTGGCATTAACTTTGCGGCTATGGTAGCGACGCAAAGCTTGCTGGTAGCGAGCAGCTCGTACAGCAGCCTGAAGACGATCTTCCTCGAGGAGCAGCGCGTCATCTTGCCGCAGATGCTCTTGCTCAAGCTCATCATAAGAGAGCACTCGAGGCGATCCGTATACGAGTTCCATGGGGAGAACTACTTCTGCTCCATAGACAAGAGCAAAAGGTGTCTGGCCAGTGGCTCGATTTGGCGTCGTCCTGATCGACCAAAGAACCACTGGCAGCTCCTCGATCCAATTTCTTCCGCACTTGCGCAGTCTGTCAAAAGTTCTGGTCTTGAGCCCGCGCAGCACTTCAACGTTTGCCCTCTCCGCTTGACCGTTGCTTCTCGGGTGAGCAACAGAAGCGAAGCAGATCTTGGTGCCAAGATCCTGGACGTACTTCATGAAGGTGCGGCTCGTGAATTGTGTGCCATTGTCGGTGATGATCCTGTTAGGGACTCCGAAACGGCAAACAATTGACCTGAAGAACTTGACTGCTGACTGTGCTGTCACCTTCCTCACTGCTTCCACCTCCGGCCACTTCGTGAACTTGTCGATCGCCACGTACAAGTACCCGAAGCCCCCGACAGCTCGGGGAAAGGGGCCGAGGATGTCGAGCCCCCAGACCGAAAATGGCCAGGATAAAGGGATTGTTTGGAGAGCTTGAGCTGGTTGGTGTATCTGCTTGGAGTGGAACTGGCACGCTTCACACTTGGTTACTTGTGCAGTTGCATCCTGGAGGGCTGTCGGCCAGAAGAAACCTTGCCGGAAAGCTTTGCCGGCAAGTGCTCTTGCGCCAATGTCGTGACCACATATGCCTCCATGTATCTCCGCCAACAGCTCCTGTCCATCTTCCCAGGAAATGCACTTCAATTTCACTCCGTTGAATCTTCTTCTGTACAGTATGTCATCGACAAACTGGTACATACTTGATTGTCGGGCTACTTTCTCTACTTCTTCTTGCTCTTCGGGAAGTTCTCCTGTCTGAAGGAAATGGACGATCTGCTGTGCCCATGCCGGAGCTTGTGGCTCAACGACAAGGACTAAAGGCGCAAATGCTGTTGCGGGAACATCCGCTTCTACGGCAAGGATCTGTGATTCAGCCGGAGCGTGATGTTCCCCGGCAAGCGTGTCGGGACACAGCTTGTCGGGAGCGTCTGCTTCAACGAAACAAACCCTAGGGCTTGTCGGAGCAGACTACTCCTCACCACTCTTTGTGTTGATCCTGGGGACCTTCTTGACGGCGGCTTCGGGGAGCTCTGCCGGAAAGTAGTCGCTAGTAACCAACTTCCTCTTCTTGCTCTGTCCAGTTGGTGGTGTTACAAATGGTTGAGTCAGCTTGAGCACAAAAATTCCTGGTTCCACAGGTAACTTGAGTGCGGCGCACTTTGACAGGCCGTCTGCAATGTCATTTTGAGCTCTTTGAACATGTTCCATTTGCAGGCCGTCAAAATGCTCTTCAAACTTTCTCACTTCATCAATGTAGGCTTCCATCAACGGACTCTGATAATCTTTGTTTACTTGACGGACGACAAGCTGTGAGTCACCCCTGACAATAAGCTTCCTGATCCCAAGGTCTGCCGCGATCCTGAGTCCAGCAAGCAAGCCTTCATACTCTGCAGTATTGTTTGTTGCTTGCTCCTTGGGAAAGTGCATCTGAACCACGTATTTGAGGTGCTCTCCGGTGGGTGCGACAAGTAGTACGCCCGCACCGGCGCCTTGCAGCGAGAAGGCACCGTCAAAGTACATGATCCATTCTTTGCTTGCTTCCTTGACGGGGATGCTCCTCTCCGGAGTTTCTTCATCAGGTGTTGGCGTCCATTCTGCTATGAATTCTGCCAATGCTCGGCTCTGAATAGTTGAAGTACTTTCAAACTTGAGGCCAAAGCTTGACAATTCCAGTGCCCACTCGACAATCCTGCCTGTTGCCTCTGGATTCTGCAATATCCTTTTCAACGGAAAGCTAGTGACCACTGTGATCTCATGTGCTTGAAAGTAATGGCGCAGCTTCCTCGAGGCCATGAGAAGGCCGAAAAGCAACTTCTGCACACCAGAGTACCTTGATCTAGCCCCCTGCAGAAGGGAACTGACAAAGTAAACTGGGCACTGCACCATCTTCTTCTGTTTATCTTCTTGTGGCTGCGCAGATCCATCCTTGTCGGGACTAGACCTTGTCGGGGAAGCCCCCTGCTTGTCGCTGGATTCGCTTGCCGCGGTCGCTGGCTCATCATCCGCCTCCCTCTCCGCTACTAACGCAGCACTAACCACTTGATTGGTTGCCGCGAGGTACAGCAACAACTTCTCTTGTGGCTTAGGTGCGACAAGTATTGGAGTGGAGGATAGGTATCTCTTCAGGTCCTGCAGTGCAGCCTCCGCTTCCGGAGTGCATTTCATTGGACCTGCCTTTTTCAAAATTTTGAAAAACGGTAGGGCGCGCTCAGCAGACTTAGAGATGAACCTACTGAGAGCAGCAATGCAGCCGGCAAGCCTTCGTACGTCCTTGACTCGCTTTGGTGCTTCGATTTGCTCAATGGCCTTGATCTTGTCGGGATTGGCTTCAATCCCCCTCTGGGACACAAAGAACCCGAGAAGCTTGCCGGAAGGAACTCCAAACACGCACTTCTCGGGGTTCAACTTGAGATTGATCTTGCGCAGATTTGCAAAAGTCTCGTCCAAATCTTGGATCAGAGTTTCTTTGTCCTTGCTCTTGACCACTATGTCATCCATGTAAGCTTCTACATTTCTGTGCAGCTGTGGCTGAAAAGCATGACTGACTACTCTTGCAAATGTTGAACCAGCATTCTTTAGTCCGAAAGGCATTCGTACAAAGCAGTACGTGCCACATGGAGTAATGAATGCGGTTTTCTCTTCATCCTCTTCAGCTATGAAGATCTGATGATATCCTCAGTGAAGTCAATACAAAGCCTCCACTTCCCGTTTGCTTTGCGCACGACTACTGGATTGGCTAACCACGTTGGATGGAGTACTCCTCGGACCAGGCCTGCTGCTTCCAACTTCTTGATCTCCTCTGCAATGAACTCTTGGCGTTCTACTGCTTGTTTTCTGACTCTCTGCTTGACGGGCCGCGCGTGAGGGCAGACGGCAAGGTGGTGCTCAATTACTTTCCTGGGAACACCGGGGATGTCGGATGGTTGCCATGCAAACACATCGACATTCACCCGCAGGAAAGCAACGAGCGCGCTTTCCTATTTAGGGTCAAGCGTGGCACTGATGGTGAAGGTACCACCAGTGCCGTCCTCCTTGGCGGCCACTTTCTTGGTTTCTGGTGAGGCTGTCTTTGCCTTCTTGCACTTGCCGGTGGAGCTCGATGGTGCATCCTCGACGGTAGCGCAGCACTCCGAAGAGGTGCGCTTGCCGGAGTGGGCATCAGAGCTACTCTTGCCGGACTTGGTCTTCTTCTTCCCCCCGGGAGCTTCAGCGGCAAGTGGTTTGCGTTCTGCTGCGGCTGCTGCTTCCCGGTAGATCTTATCGGTACAGATAAGTGCATCTTTCTTGTCGCCATGGACAGAAATGACACTTATCGGACAGCATCTTGAGCACGTTGTAGGCGTAATGAGAGGCTGCCATGAACTTGGCGAGCGCTGGACGGCCAAGTATCCCATTGTAGGGCAATGGGAAATCAGCAACGTCAAATTTAACTCTCTCTGTCCTGAAATTCAGCTCGCTGCCAAACGTTACTGGCAGTGTGATCTTCCCCTTAGGCTTGCTCCTTCCCGGGTTGATTCCTTGGAAAGTACCAGTCTCTTCGAGCTCGCTGTCGGGGATCTGGAGCTTCTTGAGCACCGCGGAGGAGATCAGATTTAGGCCGGCCCCGCCGTCAACCAGCATCTTCGTGACCTTGAGGTTGCGGATTGTTGGCGAAACCAACATCGGCAAGCACCCGACCGCAGTTATGCGATCAGGGTGATCCTCAACGTCGAAGATGATGGGCATGCTGGACCACTTCAGGGGCTTGCGCGACTCAACGGACGGTTCTGCTGCGTTCACTTCCCGCACCCACTGTTTGAGTTGGCGGTGCAAGGTGTGCAGAGAAGCACTGCCATCGACGCACAAAACCTCTGTTGCCTTCTGGAATTCCTGCTCGTCAGTCTCATCCTCCTCCATCTCATCATCTTCATCTTCGTCTTCGTCTTTGTCGCGGCCGCGGGGAGGCCTATCTCCTTGGCGCTGCTTGGCCTTGCCGCGGCGCCCTCCCCGGGCGGGACGCTTCTTGCCGGATCCTCCGCCACCTTCCTGGGCCTTCTCCTTGTCGCGGCGCTCGTATTCAGCTTTCTGTAGCTCAACAAGCTGCTCAACCTTCTTGCAGGCCTGGAGGTCATGGCCCTTGGTGCGGTGGATCTTGCAGTACTGCTTGCCGGAGCCGTCCTGCTTGTCGGCGGCCACCACAGCCTCGCCGGAATCACCAGCTTTGGCCTTCTCGGCGCCGCCTCCGTTGCCGGACTGCTCGACCACTAGCACATCCTTAGCTTTCCTCTTTCTGTTATTCCGCCTCCGGTTCCTCTTTGCTGGAGGGGCGTCCTCACTGTCAGATCCTTCTGCTCCTGCGTTCTCTCCAGGGAGTCTCCTCCCCTCCTCGGCACATGCACACTTGTCGGCCAGAGCATATAGCTCGCTGACATCTCTGATTTTGCACATCGCCATCTCCTCCCTCATCCTGCGGTTACGCACGTTCTGATGGAATGCGCTGATAACCGCGGCAGGGTGGACGTCTGGGATGTTGCGCTGCACCTGGCTGAATCTCTGTATGTACTTGCGCAGGGGTTCTCCTTCCTTCTGGGCGAGCAGATGAAGGTCGCTCTCCTGGCCATGGGGTTTGTGGCCGCCTGTAAAGGCGCCGACAAACTGATGGCACAGGTCCGCCCACGAAGAGATGGAGTTGTCCGGCAAGTGCATGAGCCAAGATCTGACGTTGGGCTTGAGCACCAGCGGGAAGTAGTTGGCGAGGATCTTCTCGTCGCGCCCTCCGGCAGCCTGCACCGCGATGGTGTAGACGCTGAGGAACTCTGACGGATGTACCCTGCCATCGTACTTCTCGGGCACGTCTGGCTTGAAGTTCTTGGTACTGGGCCACTAGACTTGCCGCAGCTCACGGGTGAACGCAGGACAACCTACCGCGTACGACAAGTCGCCTGGTTCCCCTGGCGCATGCATATCGATAGTGAGCCCAGCGCGCTGGTCTAACTGATGCCGCGCTTCTCTTCGACGCTCGATGCGGGTACGAGCGTCTTTGTGTCGTCGTTCTTGGAGAACTTGGCGTTGATCGCGGCGAGCTCGCGGGTCCGACGACGCGGTGGAGTCGGTGTCGAGGTTGGCCCGGCGAGTCGGCGATCTTGGCCTTCGGGGCGGGGAGTGCACGGTGGTGGCACCCCCAGCGGTCTTGTCGGCGTCGGCTTGCACCTGGGCGTCTTGCTGGGCCTTCGATGTGCTCGGTTGCCGTTGGCGAAGCCGATGAGGCTCTGAATGGTGGCCCTCCAGTCGTCGATCTTGTCTGGCGCTGGAGGGTAATCTAGAAGCAGCTGGGCTCGGGCCAGCGCTTCCTCTGGAGTCTTGGGTGGCGGTGGCGAATGACGCGAGGTGCGGGATACGCTCAAACTTCTAACAGTGTTAGAAGGAGCGACATCTCGTCCAGGCGACTGTACCGCGCTCGTGCCAGCGTGTTGACGCGCACGTTGGCCTTGAGCGTCCCGCGACCCACCAGCTTGGCCTTGTTCCAATGCGAGTACGGTGCTAGGAGCACCATGGTGTTGTCGATCCTGCACCTCCTGGGAGGGGTGCGGTGGATGTACAAACGCTGAAGCTTGCGGGGCCTTGTCCTTGGACCGGGTGACGATGTGAGTCCCCCCGCTGGCGCCCGCTCCTCCGCCGGCGTCCACCCCACCGCCCGTTTGCTCCGGTGGCGGTAGGATAGTCGTAGACGGAGCGGCCACCTCCGAAGTCTTCTTCTTAGGTGGCATGTCGATGAAGATGTTGATGTAGCGCGCGCAGACGCCGGATCAGATATGCACGACCTCGACGCCCCCCTACCGGGCGCGCCAAAGATGTCGTGGGAAACGAACACCTATGGGGCAGGGCCCCTTTTCAGTCCGGCAAGGGAGCGGAGGGCGCACGAAGAGCAGATCGAGGCGAAGCACGCGAGGGATTTTACCCAGCTTCGGAGCTCTCTGGAGAGATAAAACTCCTACTGCTGCTTTGTGTTTCTATTTTGTTCTTGCTTGAAAGCGTGGGGGTGTTGTAGTTTCGAATGAGTCCAACCTCTTCTACGTGCGCATGGGCCTCCTTTTTATAGTCTAAAGGGGTCACCGACAGGTGGCAGCGTAGAGAGAGGGGTAAAAAAGTAAAAACAGGGGTTGGTACAACCGCTACCAACAGTGCCCCCTACCTAACTCTGACGGCAGGGGACAAGGGCATTTAATGCCTGTCCGGTCGCCCAAAGAGTGCAAGAAACGACCGTTAAGAGCGCCACCGATCGCCACGATGGCCTTCTAGTCATCTTCATTTGCCACCTCGCACCTCTTGGCTGCACAGCTACCCGCCACGTGCTCCAGGAGCGATCTTGCGGCGACACGTCGTCGGATGTGCTGGAGCTTGGGCGCAGAGTGGTGGCTTCGCCGCGGCAAGCGCCTTGCCGCGGTCGCTGTCTTGTCGTACCCGCAAACTTGTCGCTCGCCGGGTCTTGCCGGGACGCGCGGTGCGTCACGGCAAGTCTCTTGAAGTGCCTTGGTTGGCCTTCCCGGCAAGCTCCTCTTGCCGGGGTCTTGTCCTTCCCGGCAAGCTCCTCTTGCCGGGGTTCTGTCTTCTCAGTTAACACTTTGTTCTTGAATGGCAGTAATAGGAATAACGAAGGATCTTGGCGGACGTCCGGCAAGCCTTGCCGCGGGACGCTGCGACCGCCCGTGCACAAGTTCGGGGTACTAAGGTACCCCTACTTTAGTACACCGACAACTGGTGCTATACCAAGGCCGCTTGGCAAACCTCGGTCCATTCCGAGAACGTTTAACACCCGCACACGAAAAAGGCAAAAGGGGGACGCCGGAGGACATAGGAGTGCCGGATTGCAAAACGGACACTGGGGAAAATGCTCGGATGCATGAGACGAACACGTATGCCAATGCGATGCACATGATGACATGATATGAAATGTAGATGATGACATGGCAAAATGCAACACGCAAGCAAATGACATGGCAACACCGGCGAATAACTGGCAGACACCTGGCGCATCGAATCCAGGGAGTTACAGTCCTGTTCATCCAGAGGCAACGCCACCGCTCACTGTTCATCCACCCCCCCCCCCCCCCCCCGCAACACCCACTGTTCATCCAGAGAGGCAGCATCGATCGACTTCAGTTAGCAGCAGTAGCGAAGGAATCGCTCGATCGGGTTCAGTTAACAGCCATCGATCGATCGCTCGGGTTCAGTAACGTGTAGCCTGGAGTGCAATTGCTCGGGTTCAGTTAGAGCCCAACGCCTCACTCGGGTTCAGTTAGAGCCAATGCCTCGCACACGCGCGCGTACGTGTACGAGAGAAACATGCATTGCTTGGCCCCCGACCTCCTACCGTAACCGGGAACTCCCCGAAATTTTTCACGCCCTTGCTTCTACCATGGTTTTTTTCGTCATGGACGGCCGAAAGAATGTCATGCAGCTGCGTCTCCGGCCCGCCCAGGACGAAAATCCCATTTTCTGTCATGATTTTTTGTCATAGTAGGAGCCCACCACATCTATGATGATATCGGGTTTTGTCACAATTATCGTCATAGAAGTGTCATATGTATGACAGGAAAAAAATTCGTTCGGCCCAAAATGTCACGGATGTGTCTTTTTTTTTGTAGTTTCTTCTACACTATCTCGAAGCTAATCCGAGGCGGGGCGTCGTCAACCACCCACAACATGGAGCTCACCCAAAGCGGGACACCTACAACGCCATTGACACGCAGCCCATCGATGTTGAGGCACCATCTACACCACCATCGACGTGCAGCTTGCCTAAAGCGGGGATTGGTCGACACTACCGTATAGGCGAAGCTTGGCCTGTCCAAGGATCGGTCTACACTGGCGTTGATGCGTAGCATGCCCAAGGTGTCATGCAATGTAAGCTGCTGAACATGCTAAGTTGGGGACACTGCCTACATCATCACCGGCACAAGCTCACCCCAGGTGGGGTGTCATTTACACCGCCACTAAGGCGGGGCACCGGCCATACCGTTGCTGATACGGAGCTCGTCCGAGGAAGGGCGCCATCTACGCCATTGGAAAAGGAGCTTTCCTGAGGCGGGAACAACATTGACCCTGTCGCCGACATATAGCTCGCCTAAAGTGGAGCGACATCTACACCAATACAGAGCTCTCCCAAGGCAGGCGCGCCTTCTACGCCGCCACTGAGGCGGAGCTCGATCTCTACACTTTTGCTTACACGAAGCCCGTCCAAGGCCACCTTGCATGGTTTCATGCTAATCCTACGTTGCATCTTGTTGAGGCGGCAACATCGTCAACATCTACCCTAACATCCACGCGACACACGTCCACATCATCTCCCAAGCACCGGCGAGGACAAGCTGTACACCACCGACATGTCTTTTCCCGATGAAGCAATCCATATCTTGCCAGGCACCGACGAGGCAAAGGAAAGTCATCCAGTCCAACACCAACAAGGCGGACACAACCAGGCCGGGCACCGACGAGGTGAAGGCCACCCACTTCATCATCAGGCAATGACAAGACGGAGGGATGCGGCAGCAGAGCCAGAGCGATGGGCATACCGCTCTCCCTTTCACTTCACCAACACATCCTCACCATCTACACCGAGCGAACAGAGCAATCGAAGCCTTCAACAAGACACTTGGCAAGGTACTCAAGAAGACGGTGACAAGGAAAAGGAGAGACTGACATGATCATCTCTTCGAGTCCCTCTGGGCATACCGTGTTATAGTTCGTACCCCAACACAGGCAACCTCGTTTTCTCTCGTTTACAGAGTGAGGCGGTCCTACCACTAGAGGTCCAGCTACACCCTTTGAGTGTGACTATCCAAGATGAGATCACCCTAGAAGAACATGTACAACTGCGGTTTCAGTTGCTCGACGCCCTTGAAGTGGGCGACTTCATGCCCTGCAGAACCTGGAGCTTTACCGCCAGAATATGGTGAGAGATTACGACAAGCTCGTCAAGCAATGCGTCTTTCAAAAAGGTGAGTTGGTCCTCGTGTCAGGAGGCCCATCATCGTGATGCACAAGACGAAGGGCAAGTTCGAGCCAAAGTGGGAAGGACCATATTTTGTCGAGCAAGTATATGATGGGGAAGCATACCAACACGTCGATTCCTAGGGAGTTCGACCTATGCCCCCAATCAACGGAAGGTTCCTCAAAAAATATTTTTCTTGAAATTTTGCCTCTTTTGTTGTCTTTCGGATTTTTATTGGGGAAATGTTTTCTGTGGGCTATCGGATCCATGGTGCATTCTCCTTTGCATTTTGTGGATATATCTAGTTTTCCCCACTTTTTAGGGACTAAGTCCAACAAAAAATGGCTTCTCCCTATCGCACTATGTTGTTGTTTGAAGTTTCGGCTACCCTAGGACTTGTTGGAGGGCGGTACAATGTGTCGATTTGCAGGTGGAGCGGCTCCTACACCCACAATACACGACACGTACCAGGTGTATGCTTCCGGAGGCAGCGGAGATGATAACCTGGGAACTTCTGAGTATTGAGACCCCTTGCTCTTCATGTTTCTCGGCATGCCTCATGTTCACAGAGGCTCACTCTCCAGGGAAGACTATAGGAAAAGATCATGGAGGGCTGCCTGAGCGAACACAAGTTGGTTTAGTGCGTAGTCACATGGCAACCCTGGGGTGCGCCACCAGAAGCCCCAGATAAAGTGCTAGAGGGTTTTTCCTAGTCCAGAGAGGTGAACAGTTCCCTTCCAAGTTCGCAAGGTGGGTACCCTAGAAATCATGGAAAAAGAGAACTCAAGAAGTTCGAGCCGAATGTCAAAGCAAGTCCATGAAGTTCACGTCCAATCAATCATCCGCGTGAGCAATAAGATGAAATTCTGAAAGTCCAAGAAGCAAATTCAAGAAAGAAAATCCCAACAGTCCAAGAAGCAATCAAGCATTTCCAAGCAGTAAGGAACCCACTAGAAGGAAGGCGGAAGGTAGCTGTTAACCACCCCTCAATATGCACGAAGGAAAATCGCCAAGCTGTTGTCCCAAAACCATTTACCCTGAACTTATCACACCCAAGTCTCTGGGCTCATGGGGCGTGTGCAAGGGGCATGTTGAGCTGTGGGGGCCCTCAGTATGATGATGGGCTAGAGTATGAATCTTTGTTGCCTCTCGGAAGCATCCTGAAACACGGCGTCTTCATACACGTACACCAAAGCTATTTAAGTTGTTGAGTTGCAACAGTCAAGGTCTTTCGATGGTTCCCAGTGACAAGTCCTTTGGTAGCCTTCTCGGATATCACGCCTATAGCTGGTGTATAACGGGAAAGCCAACATTTTAAAACCCGTAAATTTGCTCCCCTCTCTTTTTTGCCTGTTTTCGTTTGGTGTTCCTAGTTTTGCTCCTCCAACATCTTTTGCAGCCATGGAGAGACACTCACTGTCATCATCGACGGCATTCAGACAACAACCACTACATCAAACTACGTCTTGGGTGTTTGGTGTAGCAATACCCATGCGTCCCTGACAACACCGATGACAGCCCGACAACCAATGGTCTACACCGACACGCACGATGGGCGCCAAAAGGCAACGCCTGCGCTCACGAAGGTGGAGCAGATTCGTCTCCGCAACCCCGTCTCCAACAACAATGAAGCCTGGGGGCAACGTCAACCCCTCAATTATCCGTAAGGCTGATGGCGTCCCAGTGCACCACCAAAATTGTCACACCATGGATGGTGTGACGGTTCGCTCAGCGAAGGGGAGCTATCAACGGTCTACCGATGCCTCACCTACATCAGCACACGGAGATCATGGGAGTAGTGTAACGCGGCAGTGCGGCCATCGTGAATCTATGAACCCTCCAATGAAGTCGGCTGGCACCGTAGCAGCTAGACGGTCGCGACGAGTTTGGTAAAAAAATTCTTTTTGTTTTCAAGACAAGGCACGATGTTCCGCCATGGAATGAAGATGGAATAGGGTTGCTTTGTTGACCGGCATCGTGCGTGTTATGCGATCCAACAAGCTCCCTACAGAACACAAGTGTGGGTGGACATGCCTACACTATTTTTGTTACTAACCAATCATCTTTGAAACCGTGCTCACGGTGTCAGGGAGAGGTCATCTTTGAGCCAGTTCTTTAGGCTGCATAAGGGTCATGCGCCAAACGAAGAATAAATATTCACCGAGTCAAGCTCGATTTGCTTCGCACTCGAACCCGACTCGGTGAGGGGGCATTTGTTCGATGAGATTTTTGCACTATGAAGAGTACGAAAATAAGGTGGGAGGATAACTTCAGAAATATACGTTTTCTAAATGGTGGCTTAAGCCAATAATATTTGTTGTACACATTGAGCAAGAAGTGCCTACCTGTACGTGCCTATATTGCATGTGCATGGTGCCTATATAGCATGTTGTGGGCGTATAAACTACTCCTAGCCCAAAGTAATTGTTTATGGGCTAATGATCGGCCAATTAAAATTGGCCCAGCACATGCACGTACGTAGAGCTCGTACAAATATGCATTGAGTATTTATGGCCGGTCGGCAAGCCCGTATACTCCTCTGAATACCCGAAATACCTAATTAACCTTGCATGTACATGTATTTTCTTTGATTTGAACAGGCAACATGCACGTGGGCAATCGAGTGCATACTACAGGTAAAAGTGTTCCAAGGCTGGCTAACGGAGTCGCGTACTTGACAAGGAAATATACTCATCAAAATCTAGAAAGCGATAACCTGGATTGCATAAAAGGCAGGCTTCGCGTAGGAAGCCTTGCACGGCAAGAAGAAAAAGGTCAGGCGCCACATGATCTCTTGCCATCTATTAGGTTTCTCCATGCCTATATATAGAGGCATAAGTCTACTCAAGACAGGGGGCAGGAAGAGAAGACGAGGGCTCACGGGCGAGGTCCAGCCGGATGAAGAACAATTCATGCAAGAGGAGGGAGCCATCCAGGCGAGAAGGTGCTGCACAAAGAGAGCAGAGGAGAGAACAGAAAGCACGCAGAAGAAGACGCGCGTGTCGCGGCAGCATCGTGGTTATTGGATGAACAGTGAGAAAAATGTGCACGCCAGCCGTGGAAAAATGTGCGCTGGGAGAGACGCAGTAACAATACAATAATCTTTTTCTTCTACGTGTTATCATTTATTTTGCAGGATACCTAAGGACACCCCTGGAGCACAACAAACACACGGACCCAGACAAGCAATGGCATGTAAGTGCAGATTTGATGGCAGCGACGGCGAAGGAGAAGCACCTATGGCAGCGTTGCCAAAGTGGAACTCAAACACAAAGGTGCACGCACCTGCGATGGCCGTGTAGGCCCAGTCTTGCGGCGATGAGCACGCCACGGAGATGACGGCACATGCACTAGCAGAAGACAACCAGCCAGAACAAGCAGGAGGCAGCCGGCGGAGACAAGGCGCAGACAAGATGGAGCAAGCAGAGATGCGCCATGGCAGCAGCGTCGAGAACATCAGGAAAGCCGCGCCCACGACGGGGGCACGCTGGTCGGGCAACATACACATGGCCTAGCGTTGTCCGGTGGCGGCAGTGCATGGGCCAAGAAGGATCCGTCGAGGCCAGCTATGTACATCCATTTCTCTTTTATGTATGCAGGGAGCAAGCACACATCTGACGGATGGAGGACCAGGGAGCAAGCACACATCTCACGGACGGAGACCACATGCAAGAACACAGCTTGCGATGAGACGGAAGGCACGCAATGTACCAAGAAGAGCACCTCACGTAGGCAACAAGAGGACGCGCCTGCGCCCCTGGTGGCAGCGTCGAGGAGATCGGAGGGCGCGCCAATGCAGGGGTACGTGCGCCAAAGGAACACGACGACAACACCGTCACACGGAAGTAGAGCAGCGGCGAGAAGATGAACGCGCCCCCGAAAGGATTTCCGGTGGTGCAATAATCTTCTTTTTCTATGTGTTTAGGTCATCACGCACTCGGATGCGGCAAACGAAGCAGCGGCCAATGTGGCGCTCTCACACATGGGGGCACACTCATCCATGGACGCACATAGCAAGGAGGAGGCGTCGAGCCTGCTTGGAGGCCGACCGCCATCTACTTCGTCAAGATGGTGCCATAGAGGACGAAGGCGTGGAGCTCATCCAGACAATGCCCTCAACTTCGTCATCAAGCTGGCGCCATGGAGGATGGTGGTATGGAGCCCGCCGAGACGACGCCCATGGACAACATCATCAACCCGGTGCCACGGAAGATCGTGGTGTGGATCCCGAAGGCGTGAAGCTCACGGGGATGCGGCCGCGTGCCATGGAGGATGGAGACTCAGAACTTCCTAGGACGATGCCCGCCGTCTTCATCTAACAGGCACCATGAAGGATGGAGGTGTGGAGCTGCCGAGGATGCCACTGCCGTGCCGTAGAGGATGGCCACACAAAGCTCGCCAAGACGACGCCCCTCATCAACATCATCAAGCCAGTACCGCGTAAGACGAGGGCATGGAGCTAGCAATACAACACCATCAAGGTCTACCTCGTCAAGACGAAGCCTGCAACCCAGAGCCCGTGAAGATGACACACGCCCCTGATGCTGCCCACAACATGGAGTCCGCGATACGGAGAAGATGGCGTTACGCGATGACAGGTCTTCATCGACCCTTACCACGATCCCGCGATGTGTTTCCTTTGTCTTGGTGGACCACCGAATACGGCGTCTAGCTGAGACGAGGTGCACTCTTCATGACGTACATATGTCGGCGTACAGGCGGCGTGATCTTTGTCTTACCAGACCACCGAATACGGCATCTAGCTAAGACGAGGCATCCACCATGCCCCTCCATGACGCCACCTTTCTTTGGCACCGCGATGTTTACCCTTGTCTTGGTGGACTACCCAATACGGCGTCTAGCCAAGACGAGGTGCACCCTTTGTTGCATACAGGTCTCATCATCATACGGGTGGCGTGATCCTTGTCTCAGTAGACCACCGAATACGGCGTCTAGCTGAGACGAGGCATCAACCGCGCCCCTCCATGATGTTACCTTTCTTCGGCCCCGCGGCTTGATCCTTGTTTTGGCAGACCACCTAATATGGCATCGAGCCAAGACAAGGCATCCACCATGCCCCTCTAAGACATTACCTCTCATGGCCTTGCGAGGCGGAGTTTTTGTCTCCCCGGACTACTGTGACCTCGGCGTCTAGTCGAGACGAGACGCCAACCACACCGGCCATGCTGATGCATGTGCGCATTGGTTTCACATCGACGCCTGTGTTCACAAAAGAATACTCCCACAAGGCAACCCCTTGTGTATTTTGATGAAGCTGCTACATCATCAAGAAGTCCGAGCCAAGCAGGATCCATGCTACCCCAACACCAACTACATCAATGCTGTCAAGACCGACGAGGCATGACGGCGAGGGAGGACATGGCTAGCACAAAGCCATGTTTTGAGCGGCACATGTACCGACGAGGACACGGGTTTTGCCCACACAACTCACACCATCATCATCATGCATGGAGAACGCGAAGCGAAGACGACGAAGATGACCACACGGCTTAATCAGAGGTATCTCGCGGAGCAACCCGCGGGAGTAATTAACCGGGAGCCTTCCGAGGCCCCGGGAACCAGAGACCACACATCACCACAGTCAGGTTGGCCGCGCTAGTAGGCCACGGAGCGCATATCGGGAATTGTATTTGTTATCCTTGAGATTAATAAAATATTGTTCCCATCTCTTTGTTTTCATTGTGTACTATGGTACACTGGCACGCCCGCAACATTTAATTTTCGCTGGAGCATAGATAGATAATAATATAATAACCCAGGTTATTTTTATTATTTCTCATGTCAAACACTCCGATAGAACAATGGCGTGGTGACGGTGGTGGTGAAGAACAATCTCCGCAGGGCTTCGCCAAGCACAATGGAAACTATGATGGAGGATAAACTAGAGGGGGTGCGATTGCCGGCACATGGCTTGGTGAATCTTGATGTGTTCCAGGTGCTACCCTGCCCCTCTATCTATATGTTGAGACCTGGGGTCGTTTCTTGGAGAAAGAGCCTCGGTTTGGTCCTTGGCTTGAGTCCTTCTCGGACTCCAGGACCATACGCCATGGTCCTTGGCTTCTAGCCCCGGATGCCAGGGTCCCTAACGTCTGCTCTCCCCCTCCCCCCCCCCCCCCCCCCCCCCCGCCTCCACAAAACTCCTTTTGCACCTTCCCAAAGACTCGTGGGCTTTACCCATTGGCCCAAATAAAGTGTTATTGTACCCGAATATTTTGAGAAACATCCAAAACCCCTTCTCGTGAATTCCGAAACCCTTCCGGAGACCAAACACTATTATCCCATATAGCAATCTTTACCTCTAGACCATTCCTCCTCGTCATGTCTGTGATCTCATCCGGAACTCTGAACAATATTTGGTCACCAACATACATAACCCATATAATACGATATCGTTAATGAACGTTAAGCGTGCGGACCCTACGGGTTTGAGAATGATGTAGACATGACCGAGACGCATCTCCGGTCAATAACCAATAGCCGGACCTAGATGCCCATATTCGTTCCTACATATTGTATGAAGATCTTTATCGGTCGAACCTTTATGACAACATACATAGTTCCCTTTGTCCGTCGGTATGTTACATGCCCGAGATTCGATTGTTGGTATCTCCATACCTAGTTCAATCTCGTTACCGGCAAGTCTCTTTACTCGTTCCGTAATACATCATCTTGTAACTAACTCCTTAGTCACTTTGCTTGCAAGCTTCTTGTAAAGCTGTATTACAGAGAGGGCCCAGAGATACCTCTCCGTCACACGAAGTGAAAAATCTGAATCTCGATCCATGCCAACTCAACAGACACCTTCGGAGATACCTGTAGAGCATCTTTATGATCACCCAGTTATGTTGTGATGTCTAATAGAACACAAGGTATTCCTCCGGTATCCAGGGGTTGCATGATGTCATGGTCAAAGGAATATGTATTTGACATTAAGAAAGCAGTAGCAATAAACTGAACGGTCATATGCTAAGCTACCGGATGGGTCTTGTCCATCTCATCATTCTCCTAATGATGTGATCATGTTATCAAGTGACAACACATGCCTATGGTTAGGAAACCTTAACCATCCTTTGATGAAAGCTCTAGTCTAGTAGAGGCATACTAGGGACGCGATATTTCTGTATGTACCCACACATGTATTTAAGTCTCCGGTCAATACAATTCTAGCATGAATAATAAACCTTTATCATGATTAAGGAAATATAACAATAACCACTTTATTATTGTCTCTAGCGCATATTTCCAACAGGGTGATCCCCAGCGGTTCTTCAAGCGGATTGCCATCCGGCGGCGGGACTCTAGAGCCTGCTGCTCCTCCCCCAGCGCAGGACCGGCTATGGGAGGAGACATCCACCCTGGCCCCCTATGTCAACATGACGAGGGTCAAAGAGGTGTCCGTCATGGCCGAGGTCGACACCTTGGCCCAACAAGACCCGGGGGAGAAGCACCTCGAGGTTGTTGAAGAGGGGTTGGGCCAGTCATTGCTTGAGCTGATATCTGCTTCATCTCCGCCACCGCAGGTGGAGGCTACTCAAATCGACACATCGGTGCTCGGGTCAGAATTCGTCCCTCCAGCCTGCCAACTACCCAAGGACGGGCTAGCGCAATGTGGACCGATGAGATGGAGGAGACTCTGAAGGGTTCCTCCATTAAGGAAGAGCACAGTGCCTTGATATGTGCGGCGCTACAGGGCTTCCGGTCCGTAGGGGCCGGCCTGCATGAGGTTTTTAAGAACCTCATAATGAGCTTCGAGGTATGCTCCTACCCTTTTATTTGGTTGATTTTAAAGATTTATGTACTTGTCCGAAGACATGTTATCACAGCCTTCTAAACGGCTTAGTGAGTGAGTAGCCCCCGAGCCCAAAGTTGGTATCAAGTGAAGGAAATATGCCCTAGAGGCAATAATAAAGTTATTATTTATTTCCTAATATCATGATAAATGTTTATTATTCATGCTAGAATTGTATTAACCGGAAACATAATACATGTGTGAATATATAGACAAACAGAGTGTCACTAGTATGCCTCTACTTGACTAGCTTGTTAATCAAAGATGGTTATGTTTCCTAACCATGAACAAGGAGTTGTTATTTGATTAACAAGGTCACATCATTAGTTGAATGATCTGATTGACATGACCCATTCCGTTAGCTTAGCACACGATCGTTTAGTATGTTGCTATTGCTTCCTTCATGACTTATACATGTTCCTATGACTATGAGATTATGCAACTCCCGTTTACCGGAGGAACACTTTTTGTGCTACCAAACGTCACAACGTAACTGGGTGATTACAAAGGTGCTCTACAGGTGTCTCCGAAGGTACTTGTTGAGTTGGCGTATTTCGAGATTAGGATTTGTCACTCCGAATGTCGGAGAGGTATCTCTAGGCCCTCTCGGTAATACACATCACTTAAAACTTGCAAGCATTACAACTAATGAGTTAGTTGTGGGATGATGTATTACGGAACGAGTAAAGAGACTTGCCGGTAACGAGATTGAACTAGGTATTGGATACCGACGATCGAATCTTGGGCAAGTAACATACCGATGACAAAGGGAACAACGTATGTTGTTGTGCGGTTTGACCGATAAAGATCTTCGTAGAATATGTAGGAACCAATATGGACATCCAGGTCCCGCTATTGGTTATTGATCGGAGACATGTCTCGGTCATGTCTACATTGTTCTCGAACCGTAGGGTCGCATGCTTAAGGTTTCGATGACAATTATATTATGAGTTTATGTATTTTGATGTACTGAAGATTGTTCGGAGTCCCGGATATGATCACGGACATGATGAGGAGTCTCGAAATGGTCGAGACATAAAGATTGATATATTGGACGGATATATTTGGACACTGGAAAGGTTCCGGAGAAGTTTGGAGCTCCGGGAGGTTACCGGAACCCCCCGGGAGGTATATGGGCCTTATTGGGCCCATGTAGGAGGAAGAGAGAAGGAGCAAGGGAGGGGGGCACGCGCCCCCAAGCCCAATCCGAATTGGGGAGGGGGGCCGGCCCCCCCTTTCCTTTCTCCTTCCCCCTCTTCCTATTACTACTACTAGTACTACTTCCTAATACTAGTACTCTTTCCTTCCCCCTCCAAATAAGATAAGGAAAAGAGAGGGAAACCTACTTGGAGTAGGTTTCCCCCTCCTCATGGCGCGCCCCCCTTAGGGCCGGCCACCTCCTCCCTCCCTCCTTTATATACGGAGGTAGGGGGCACCCTAGGACACACAAGTTGATCATTGATCGTTCCTTAGCCGTGTGTGGTGCCCCCCTCCACGATATTACACCTCGATCATATTGTAGCGGTGCTTAGGCGAAGCTCTGCGACAGGAGAACATCAAGATCGTCACCACGCCGTCGTGCTGACAGAACTCCCCCTCGGAGCCTCTACTAGATTGGAGATCGAGGGTGCGTCATCGAGCTGTACGCGTGTCAAGAACTCGGAGGTGCCGGAGTAACGGTGCTTGGATCGGTTGGACCGGGAGGACGTACGACTACTTCCTCTACGTTGCGTCAACGCTTCCGCTTCGGTCTACGAGGGTACGTAGACAACACTCCCCCCTCTCGTTGCTATGCATCACCATGATCTTGCGTGTGCGTAGGAAAATTTTGAAATTACTACGTTCCCCAACAGTGGCATCCGAGCCTAGGTTTTTATGGTTTGATGTTATATGCACGAGTAGAACACAAGTGAGTTGTGGACGATATAAGTCATACTGCCTACCAGCATGTCATACTTTGGTTCAGCGGTATTGTTGGATGAAGCGGCCCGGACCGACATTACGCGTACGCTTACGCGAGACTGGTTTTACCGCCGTGCTTTGCACATAGGTGACTAGCGGGTGTCAGTTTCTCCAACTTTAGTTGAACCGAGTGTGGCTTCGCCCGGTCCTTGTGAAGGTTAAAATGGAGTCTATTTGACAAACTATCGTTGTGGTTTTGATGCGTAGGTGAGATTGGTTCTTGCTTAAGCCCGTAGCAGCCACGTAAAACTTGCAACAACAAAGTAGAGGACGTCTAACTTGTTTTTGCAGGGCATGTTGTGATGTGATATGGTCAAGATATGATGCTGTATTTTATTGTATGAGATGATCATGTTTTGTAACCGAAGTTATCGGCAACTGGCAGGAGCCATATGGTTGTCGCTTTATTGTATGAAATGCAAACGCCCTGTAATTGCTTTACTTTATCACTAAGCGGTAGCGATAGTCGTAGTAGCAATAGATGGCGTAAATGACAACGATGCTACAATGGAGATCAAGGTGTCGCACCGGTGACGATGGTGATCATGATGGTGCTTCGGAGATGGAGATCACAAGCACAAGAAGATGATGGCCATATCATATCACTTATATTGATTGCATGTGATGTTTATCCTTTATGCATCTTATCTTGCTTTGATTGACGGTAGCATTTTAAGATGATCTCTCACTAAAAATTGTCAAGTAGTGTTCTCCCTGAGTATGCACCGTTGCCAAAGTTCGTCGTGCCCAGACACCACGTGATGATCGGGTGTGATAAGCTCTACGTCCATCTACAACGGGTGCAAGCCAGTTTTGCACACGCAGAATACTCAGGTTAAACTTGACGAGCCTAGCATATGCAGATATGGACTCGGAACACGGAGACCGAAAGGTCGAGCGTGAATCATATAGTAGATATGATCAACATAAGATGTTCACCATTGAAAACTACTCCATCTCACGTGATGATCGGTTATGGTTTAGTTGATTTGGATCACGTGATCACTTAGATGACTAGAGAGATGTCTGTCTAAGTGGGAGTTCTTAAGTAATATGATTAATTGAACTAAAATTTATCATGAACTTAGTACCTGATAGTATCTTGCTTGTCTATGTTGTTTGTAGATAGATGGCCCGTGCTGTTGTTCCATTGAATTTTAATGCGTTCCTTGAGAAAGCTAAGTTGAAAGATGATGGTAGCAACTACGCGGACTGGGTCCGTAACTTGAGGATTATCCTCATTGCTGCACAGAAAAATTACGTCCTGGAAGCACCGCTGGGTGCCAGGCCTGCTGCTGATGCAACTGACGACGTTAAGAACGTCTGGCAGAGCAAAGCTGATGACTACTCGATAGTTCAATGTGCCATGCTTTATGGCTTAGAACCGGGACTTCAACGATGTTTTGAACGTCATGGAGCATATGAGATGTTTCAGGAGTTGAAGTTGATATTCCAGAAGAATGCCCGGATTGAGAGATATGAAGTCTCCAATAAGTTCTATAGCTGCAAGATGGAGGAGAATAGTTCTGTCAGTGAGCACATACTCAAGATGTCTGGGTATTGTAATCACTTGATTCAACTGGGAGTTACTCTTCCGGATGATAGCGTCATTGACAGAATTCTCCAATCACTTCCACCAAGCTACAAGAGCTTCGTGATGAACTATAATATGCAAGGGATGGATAAGACGATTCCCGAGCTCTTCGCAATGCTAAAGGCTGCGGAGGTAGAAATCAAGAAGGAGCATCAAGTGTTGATGGTTAACAAAACCACTAGTTTCAAGAAAAAGGGCAAAGGGAAGAAGAAGGGGAAATTCAAGAAGAACAGCAAACAAGTTGCTGCTCAAGAGAAGAAACCCAAGTTTGGACCTAAGCCTGAAACTGAGTGCTTCTACTGCAAGCAGACTGGTCACTGGAAGTGGAACTGCCCCAAGTATTTGGCGGATAAGAAGGATGGCAAAATGAACAAAGGTATATGTGATATACATGTTATTGACGTGTACCTTACTAGAGCTCGCAGTAGCACCTGGGTATTTGATACTGGTTCTGTTGCTAATATTTGCAACTCGAAACAGGGACTACGGATTAAGCGAACACTGGCAAAGGACGAGGTGACGATGCGTGTGGGAAATGGTTCCAAAGTCGATGTGATCGCGGTCGGCACGCTACCTCTACATCTACCTTCGGGATTAGTATTAGACCTAAATAATTGTTATTTGGTGCCAGTGTTGAGCATGAACATTATATCTGGATCTTGTTTGATGCGAGACGGTTATTCATTTAAATCAGAGAATAATGGTTGTTCTATTTATATGAGTAATATCTTTTATGGTCATGCACCCCTAAAGAGTGGTCTATTTTTGATGAATCTCGATAGTAGTGATACACATATTCATAGTGTTGAAGCCAAAAGATTCAAAGTTGATAATGATAGTGCAACTTATTTGTGGCACTGCCGTTTGGGTCATATCGGTATAAAACGCATGAAGAAACTCCATACTGATGGGCTTTTGGAACCACTTGATTATGAATCACTTGGTACTTGCGAACCGTGCCTCATGGGCAAGATGACCAAAACGCCGTTCTCCGGTACTATGGAGAGAGCAACAGATTTGTTGGAAATCATACATACAGATGTATGTGGTCCAATGAATGTTGAGGCTCGTGGCGGATATCGTTATTTTCTCACCTTCACAGATGATTTAAGCAGATATGGGTATATCTACTTAATGAAGCATACGTCTGAAACATTTGAAAAGTTCAAAGAATTTCAGAGTGAAGTTGAAAATCATCGTAACAACAAAATAAAGTTTCTACGATCTGATCGTGGAGGAGAATATTTGAGTTACGAGTTTGGTCTACACTTAAAACAATGTGGAATAGTTTCGCAACTCACGCCACCCGGAACACCACAGCGTAATGGTGTGTCCGAATGTCGTAATCGTACTTTACTTGATATGGTGCGGTTATGATGTCTCTTACAGATTTACCGCTATCGTTTTGGGGTTATGCTCTAGAGACAGCCACATTCACGTTAAATAGGGCACCGTCGAAATCCGTTGAGACGACACCTTATGAACTATGGTTTGGCAAGAAACCAAAGTTGTCGTTTCTTAAAGTTTGGGGTTGCGATGCTTATGTGAAAAAGCTTCAACCTGATAAGCTCGAACCCAAATCGAAGAAATGTGTCTTCATAGGATACCCAAAGGAGACAGTTGGGTACACCTTCTATCACAGATCCGAAGGCAAGACATTTGTTGCTAAGAATGGATCCTTTCTAGAGAAGGAGTTTCTCTCGAAAGAAGTGAGTGGGAGGAAAGTAGAACTTGATGAGGTAACTGTACCTACTCCCTTGTTGGAAAATAATACATCACAGGAACCGGTTTCTGTGATGTCAAAACCAACTAGTGAGGAAGTTGATGATAATGATCATAGAACTTCAGATCAAGTTAATACAGAACCACGTAGGTCGAACAGAGTAAGATCCGCACCAGAGTGGTACGGTAATCCTATTCTGGAAGTCATGCTACTAGATCATGATGAACCTACGAACTATGAAGAAGCGATGGTGAGCCCAGATTCCGCAAAATGGCTTGAAGCCATGAAATCTGAGATGGGATCCATGTATGAGAACAAAGTATGGACTTTGGTTGACTTGCCCGATGGTCGGCAAGCAATTGAGAATAAATGGATCTTCAAGAAGAAGACTGACGCTGACGGTAATGTTACTGTCTACAAAGCTCGACTTGTTGCAAAAGGTTTTCGACAAGTACAAGGGGTTGACTACGATGAGACCTTCTCACCCGTAGCGATGCTTAAGTCTGTCCGAATCATGTTAGCAATTGCCGCATTTTATGATTATGAAATTTGGCAAATGGATGTAAAAACTGCATTTCTGAATGGATTTCTGGAAGAAGAGTTGTATATGATGCAACCAGAAGGTTTTATCGATCCAAAGGGAGCTAACAAAGTGTGCAAGCTCCAACGTTCCATTTATGGACTGGTGCAAGCCTCTCGGAGTTGGAATAAATGTTTTGATAGTGTGATCAAAGCATTTGGTTTTATACAGACTTATGGAGAAGCCTGTATTTACAAGAAAGTGAGTGGGAGCTCTGTAGCATTTCTAATATTATATGTGGATGACATATTATTGATTGGAAATGATATAGAATTTCTGGATAGCATAAAGGGATACTTGAATAAAAGTTTTTCAATGAAAGACCTCGGTGAAGCTGCTTACATATTGGGCATTAAGATCTATAGAGATAGATCAAGACGCTTAATTGGACTTTCACAAAGCACATACCTTGACAAAGTTTTGAAGAAGTTAAAAATGGATCAAGCAAAGAAAGGGTTCTTGCCTGTATAGCAAGGTGTGAAGTTGAGTAAGACTCAAAGCCCGACCACTACAGAAGATAGAGAGAAAATGAAAAGTGTTCCCTATGCTTCAGCCATAGGCTCTATCATGTATGCAATGCTGTGTACCAGACCTGATGTGTGCCTTGCTATAAGTCTAGCAGGGAGGTACCAAAGTAATCCTGGACAGCGGTCAAGAACATCCTGAAATACCTGAAAAGGACTAAGGATATGTTTCTCGTATATGGAGGTGACAAAGAACTCATCATAAATGGTTACGTTGATGCAAGCTTTGACACTGATCCGGACGATTCTAAATCGCAAACCGGATACGTGTTTACATTAAACGGAGGAGTTGTCAGTTGGTGCAGTTCAAAGCAAAGCGTCGTGGCAGGATCTACATGTGAAGCGGAATACATAGCTGCTTCGGAAGCAGCCAATGAAGGAGTCTGGATGAAGGAGTTCATATCTGATCTAGGTGTCATACCTAGTGCATCGGGTCCAATGAAAATCTTTTGTGACAATACTGGAGCGATTGCCTTAGCGAAGGAATCCAGATTTCACAAGAGAATCAAGCACATCAAGAGACGCTTCAATTCCATCCGGGATCTAGTCCAGGTGGGAGACATAGAGATTTGCAAGATACATACGGATCTGAATGTTGCAGACCCGTTGACTAAGCCTCTTCCACGAGCAAAACATGATCAACACCAAGACTCCATGGGTGTTAGAATCATTACTGTGTAATCTAGATTATTGACTCTAGTGCAAGTGGAAGACTGAAGGAAATATGCCCTAGAGGCAATAATAAAGTTATTATTTATTTCCTCATATCATGATAAATGTTTATTATTCATGCTAGAATTGTATTAACCGGAAACATAATACATGTGTGAATATATAGACAAACAGAGTGTCACTAGTATGCCTCTACTTGACTAGCTTGTTAATCAAAGATGGTTATGTTTCCTAACCATGAACAAGGAGTTGTTATTTGATTAACAAGGTCACATCATTAGTTGAATGATCTGATTGACATGACCCATTCCGTTAGCTTAGCACACGATCGTTTAGTATGTTGCTATTGCTTCCTTCATGACTTATACATGTTCCTATGACTATGAGATTATGCAACTCCCGTTTACCGGAGGAACACTTTTTGTGCTACCAAACGTCACAACGTAACTGGGTGATTATAAAGGTGCTCTACAGGTGTCTCCGAAGGTACTTGTTGAGTTGGCGTATTTCGAGATTAGGATTTGTCACTCCGAATGTCGGAGAGGTATCTCTGGGCCCTCTCGGTAATACACATCACTTAAGCCTTGCAAGCATTTCAACTAATGAGTTAGTTGTGGGATGATGTGTTACGAACCGAGTAAAGAGACTTGCCGGTAACGAGATTGAACTAGGTATTGGATACCGACGATCGAATCTCGGGCAAGTAACATACCGATGACAAAGGGAACAACGTATGTTGTTGTGTGGTTTGACCGATAAAGATCTTCGTAGAATATGTAGGAACCAAAATGGACATCCAGGTCCTGCTATTGGTTATTGACCGGAGACATGTCTCGGTCATGTCTACATTGTTCTCGAACCGTAGGGTCCGCACGCTTAAGGTTTCGATGACAGTTATATTATGAGTTTATGTATTTTGATGTACCGAAGGTTGTTTGGAGTCCCGGATATGATCACGGACATGACGAGGAGTCTCGAAATGGTCGAGACATAAAGATTGATATATTAGACGGATATATTTGGACACCGGAAAGGTTCCGGAGAAGTTTGGAGCTCCGGGAGGTTACCGGAACCCCCCGGGAGGTATATGGGCCTTATTGGGCCCATGTAGGAGGAAGAGAGAAGGAGCAAGGGAGGGGGGCGCGCCCCCCCAAGCCCAATCCGAATTGGGGAGGGGGGCCGGCCCCCCCTTTCCTTTCTCCTTCCCCCTCTTCCTATTACTACTACTAGTACTACTTCCTAATACTAGTACTCTTTCCTTCCCCCTCCAAATAAGATAAGGAAAAGAGAGGGAAACCTACTTGGAGTAGGTTTCCCCCTCCTCATGGCGCGCCCCCCTTAGGGCCGGCCACCTCCTCCCTCCCTCCTTTATATACGGAAGTAGGGGGCACCCTAGGACACACAAGTTGATCATTGATCGTTCCTTAGCCGTGTGCGGTGCCCCCCTCCACGATATTACACCTCGATCATATTGTAGCGGTGCTTAGGCGAAGCTCTGCGACAGGAGAACATCAAGATCGTCACCACGCCGTCGTGCTGACGGAACTCCCCCTCGGAGCCTCTACTGGATTGGAGATCGAGGGTGCGTCATCGAGCTGTACGCGTGTTAAGAACTCGGAGGTGCCGGAGTAACGGTGCTTGGATCGGTTGGACCGGGAGGACGTACGACTACTTCCTCTACGTTGCGTCAACGCTTCCGCTTCGGTCTACGAGGGTACGTAGACAACACTCTCCCCTCTCGTTGCTATGCATCACCATGATCTTGCGTGTGCGTAGGAAAATTTTGAAATTACTACGTTCCCCAACATCAAGAAACCAGCATTGGGGTCGTATAATTTAGTAGGAGCCTGTCAGGTAGCCCCTAGGGCACTGCTTAAGGCAGTCGTCTTGGAACTTCGATACTTTCACTCTTGCCGTTGTACTAAGGATTTTTGTTGCAAGGTTTCGACCTCAGTTCCGGACTCCGTCTCCGAGGAGATTGCAAAGATGAACCGTAAGCTCAAGAGGTCCCAGGAGGACCTCAACCTAGTGAACTAGAAATTTGAGCAGACTCAAGGTCAGCAAGTTAAACTTGCATGATACTTTACGTGAGAGAGTTGTGATAAGTCTTGCTAGATTTAAAACTAAGGATGAATTGTTTTAATGACATCAGCGTTAGCTGAGCTTGAGAGGCACAAGGCTGAGCTCAAAAAAGCTCCGCAAGAGGTGAAGCAGCAAGAGGCTACAACCGTAGAGGCGGAGAAGTCCCAGGCGCGGGTTCTTGTGGTCGAGGAGACCCTGAAGGGCGTGTGTGAAGCACACAACAAGCTTCAGACGGAGGGGCAGCAAACGAAGGAGGAGCTTGAAAAGCTTCATCTTCCCCATTCGAAACTCAAGACCGCAGCCCGGATGGACCGCGAGGTGCTCCGGCAGTTTGAGCAAATCACCTCGAGTAAGCAATACTTACTACAATGTGTGTTTGGCAACAATGAGATGTGGCATTTCGCAGAAGTATTCGCGGATCTCCCGCGGAGCATGGCGGATGCCGTTGCGCACTTCAACCAGTTGGCGGGTCACAAGATGGAGAAGACCTTCTGGGGGCAGTTCCCGAGGTCTCCTGCATCACAGTTGCTGAACAATCAAATGAAGTAGCTGGCGGAGCTACTCCGCATGGCAAGACTGGTGCTTCAAGACCTCTGCATCGCGTTGTGGCCTATCAAAGCCCTTCCAACCAGCCTCTTCAACCTCTTGATGCACCTACGGGGGGCTGTCTCGCGTGCCGATAGCTGGAGGAGGTCCACATGCTTTGAAGGAGCATATAGGGCCTATGCCTGCATGAAGATGCACTTCCGCAAGTTCACCATGATGAATGTGGCCACGGGTCCCCTTACGGACAAGCCTCGCATCGTGGAGCAGTTCTATCCCAAGGTGGAGGACGGAGCCTGGGTTACAGAGGTCATGTTTCCAAAAGACACCTTGTATTATTAGTTAGTACTTCGGAACGCCGAAGTTATGGAATGTATAAAACATTATTGTTTGCCTGGATGACTATGGCTTTAAATTCCATGTGTGTTTTTCAATTGCTTTTACCCCCTGGGTTACTGTTTTAAACTGAAGTGGCCAGTCGTCAGCTACAGCCCTAGTGTAGAGTATACAGAGGGTGTTTTGAGATGCAGGTTTGACCCTTAGCCAGTGTCTCGGTACCTGGAGGCGATTTTCTGCTCATAGGAATGAGGCAATCGAACTATAGTGGCTTGAGAGCTTTCACATAGTCCTAGGAGTTTGTCTGTGGGGGCTGATAACCAGTCCCCGGTATGAGATGTGGTCGGCTTGGTAGGTCGAGGTCTAGGCCATGACGCACTTCGGCTTGAAATTAAAGCCCTTCGTTTAACATGGGTGATCGCTATTGTCACATCTCTTAACACGGTCTATGGATGGCCGACCAGTTTGCGTTGACCTAGATAGTCAGTTTTCAACTTTCTCCACTTAGGCCCTCTGCCAATTAACATGGAGGGACTATCGTAGTGGTTCTCCTGTTACACCCTTAGCCGAATTCATCGGGAATGTAAGGGGTACATATAGGAGCCGGGAAATCAAACTTTGACCAAAATCTAGGTTCAAAACTGATGCATATAATGCCAAAATCCAAGACGCTGAATACTTAGGACTTGTAATACAATTGTATCTTTTAAGATAACATTTTCGTAGCGCAGGGGCCATGCTTATAAGGAAATATGATAAGGACCTTTAAAGGGCATGGTTTCTTTATTTCATAATTTCAAGCCTTTACATGCCCAGCTGCAACAAGAGGAACTGAAAGAATACAACGTAAAAAGTAAAGAAGGAAGGAAGAAATAGGGCGGATATTTGTTATCAGCTTTTTAGGAACCCGAACCGCTTCCTACCACATGTCTGTGCTTTCGAGCTGTTCACCATCAATGGTGGGGACTCGTGGAGGCTGATGCCTTTCCAGCCCTTTATATGCTTCAAGAGTTTGATTGACCGAACTCCTTGAAGGAGCCGTTGCCGAAGTCAATTCTGTGGTTGAAGCCACATTAACGTAGTCATGTTTGGATGTTTCTTCGATAGAGACTTGCATGTGTGGGGCTCGAAGTCACGTCGTTGCTTGGTCGAACCGTTCTGATGTTTTATTAAATTTTTGGCTCCTCCGCGACCCAGGAAATCTTGAGTGCAAAATTGTGCATCGTGGGGACTTAGCGCCCCATCTAGAGAGGGCACGCAAGGAGCCCGTATCACTATTTAGGGTGCGGGGGTATGTGGCCGAGGTTGATTTGTGCGGCCCGGGTGCACTTCGAAGAGCTAGTGGTGCGTTTATCGCTACAGGCTGCCTCAGACGCGTGTACCTTGGCAGTGAAAGTCGCGGTCTGCTCCTCAGTCCAGAGTGAGCGCTCGGTGTTACCATTGACTTTTATAACACCACTGGGTCCTGGCATTTTGAGCTTGAGATAGGTATAATGCGGGACTATGTTGAAGCATGTGAAGGTTGTGCGCCCTAAAAGCGCGTGGCATCCGCTCCGGAAGGGGACGATGTCGAAGATTAACTCCTCACTTCTGAAGTTTTTGGACGAGCCGAGGACTACCTCCAGGGTGACCGTTCTGGTGCAGCAGCCTTTGATGCCTCGGATGACACCTTTAAAGGTGGTGGTGGTCGGCTTGATCCAGGATGATTCGATGCCCATCTTCCTAACTGTGTCCTTGTAAATGAGGTTGAGGTTGCTTCCTCCATCCATGAGGACGCGTGTTAGGTGGTAACCATCAACAATTGGGTCTAGGACGAGCGTCGCTGATCCGCCATGCCTAATGTTGTGGATGGTCATGCTTATCAAACATGATCGGCAAGCCGACTAGGGGTTGAACTTTGGGGCAACTGGCTCCAACGCGTAGACACCCCCGAAGTACTCGCTTCCTCTCCTTTTTAGGGATGTGAGTAACGTAGGTCATATTGAACTTGGTTATCTGATCGGAAAACTTCTTTTGGCCTCCATTATTGGGCCGTCAAGGTTCACCCTTGTCTTTGCCGTGGTTTTGGGTTTTACATGGACCCTCTGCCGCGACCTTGCTAGCTTGTTTAAAGACCCAACAATTCATGTTAATGTGGGTTTCTGGTTTGTCCCAGGTGCCGTGGATTTGGCATGGCCAGTCCAAGATCCTATCGAGCTATCTAGGTCCATCTTTGTTCCTTTTAAAGGGCTTCTTTTTATGTCCGGGTTTAGGTCCGGTGAACCCCGCGTTGACCACGACGTCTTCGGTATCGCTTTCTCCATTTTTATACGTGCGCTTGTTTTTATTGCGCTTGGGTTTTCCATTGGTGTCACGTATTTTTGAGGTGCCTGCCTCGCCGTTGTGATAATTGCGAGCGAGCCAACTATCCTCTCCTACACAGAAGCGAGTCATCAGCGAGGTGAGGGCAGCCGTAGTCCTTGGCTTATCCTGTCTGAGTTGATGGGCCAACCATTGATCCCGGAAATTTTTCTTGAATGCGGCGATGGCCTCGGCTTTGGAGCAGTCTATGATCTGGTTCTTCTTGGTGAGGAACCTGTTCCAGAATTTCTGGGATGATTCACCTGGCTGCTGGGTGACACGGCTGAGGTCATCAGCGTCCGGAGGTCGGACGTACGTTTGATGCGTCTCCAACGTATCTATAATTTTTTATTGTTCCATGCTATTATATTACCCGTTTTGAATGTTTATGGGCTTTACTTTACACTTTTATATCATTTTTGGGACTAACCTACTAACCAGAGGCCCAGCCCGAATTGCTGTTTTTTTGCCTATTTCAGTGTTTCGAAGAAAACAAATATCAAATGGAGTCCAGACGGATTGAAACCTTCGGGAGCGATCTTTTCGGAACAAATGCAATCCAGGAGACTTGGAGTGGACGTCAAGATGCAAACGAGGCGGCCACGAGGGTGCCCGGCACGCCCTAAGGGGGTGGGCGCGCGCCCGACCCTCGTGGGCCCCTCGTGGCTCCACCGACGTACTTCCTTCGCCTATATATACTCCAGTACCCTGAAAACCTCCAGGAGCACCATGAAAAACTATTTCCACCGCCGCAACCTTCTGTATCCGCGAGGTCCTGATAGAGGCTAAGGTGTCCCGTCTTTCGATGAGATGATGGATATCGCTTTGGTGGAAGTCGACTTCGACGATCCGACTACGAACGTGTGAGGACGTCGCGCCTTAGCAATCGCTAAACCAACTCCGAGAGGTTATTGACCACGCCGGAGCACGATCAACCTGACCACGAGGGTCTGTTTCCTGCGAGCAAACGAAGAACAAGCAAGAAACTAAGATTGCAATCTGGATATTGCGAATATAAGATGAAAGCTTTATTGATCAAGGTGGGGTTCTGAGACGTCTTTGTCTGGTCGTTGAACACAAACGAAGCACGCCAAGTTGCAGCTTTGGCGAACTTTAATCTAAACAAAACCCAAAGTCTAAACGGTGCCCTAAGGGCTGTATATATGGAGGAAGAGGGGGGAATTTCGTGTCCCTTGGTGGAGGGGTCCGAAATCAACCATATCTCTTGTTTCCCCACACATACGGACTCTAAAAATAGCCTATACTTATGTATTTCTAAATTACATGGGCCTGGCCCAATAATAAGGTGATGCAGCACCTAGAATAGCCTCGGGACGAAATTTATGAAGTGGCATCTTGTATATTTCGTCCAAGGCTTCATGCACCCATTATGGTGGCTTCAAAGTCCTGAAATCATCACTTGTAACTCCGTTCTTGTTCCCCTTGCGCATGCCATCATCTCCATGCTTGTTCGTGCTCGAATGTTCATCCTTCTCCAAGCTAGGCCCTTCATTTGTAAGCAAAACAAATGTATCCAATTTAGGCAGCATCATATTCTCATGAACATTAGAATCATTATGAAGAAACGAAAGTACCTGATAATTTAATTGGTGTGCGCGAGCTCTAGTAATTGTCCAGTATATGTAGCAGTAGGGGTTGTGGGTGTAACAATGGTATTGATGTCCTCATCATCCTCCCCTTCTTGAAATGAAGTCGTCCTCGACGGAAGCTCATCTTCCTCACCCAAATAAGGCTTCAAATCTGCAATGTTAAAAGTGGGACTAACCCCAAAATCTGCAGGCAGCTCAAGTTTATATGCATTATCATTTATTTTCTCCAACACCTTAAAAGGACCATCAGCACGAGGCATTAGCTTTGATTTGCGCAAATTAGGAAATCTATCCTTACGCAAATGTAACCAAACAAGATCTCCAGGTGCAAACACAACATGTTTTCTACCCTTATCTCCAGCAAGTTTATATTTAGCATTCATATGCTCAATGTTTTCCTTAGTTAACTCATGCATTTTTAAAATCAATTCAGCACGTTGTTTAGAATCAAAATTAACCTTCTCCGAAGATGGAAGAGGTAACAAATCAATAGGTGCACGAGGTAGGAAACCATACACAATTTCAAAAGGGCACATCTTAGTAGTAGAATGCAATGAACGATTATAAGCAAATTCAATATGAGGCAAGCATTCTTTCCACATTTTCTTATTATTCTTCAAAACAGCCCTAAGCATAGTAGACAATGTTCTATTGACTACTTCAGTTTGTCCATCAGTTTGGGGGTGACAAGTAGTACTAAAAAGCATTTTATTCCCCAACTTAGCCCATAAACATCTCCAAAAGTGGCTAGAAATTTAGTATCACGATATGAAACAATAGTATTTGGCACACCATGCAAGCGAATAATTTCACGAAAGAACAAATCAGCAACATTAACAGCATCATCGCTTTTACGACATGGTATAAAGTGTGCCATTTTCGAGAATCTATCCACGACAACAAATATGCTATCCCTCCCCTTCTATGTTCGAGGTAAACCTAAAACAAAGTCCATAGATATATCCTCCCAAGGAACACTAGGTACAGGCAAAGGCATATATAAACCATGAGGATTGAGTCGTGACTTAGCTTTTTGACATGTAGTGCAGCGAGCAACAAAGCGCTCAACATCCCGTCTCATCTTTGGCCAAAAGAAATGTGTAGCAAGTACGTCCTCCGTCTTCTTCATGCCAAAGTGTCCCATTAATCCTCCTCCATGCGCCTCCTGCAACAACAGAAGACGAACGGAGCTAGCTGGAATGCATAGCTTGTTAGCACGGAACACAAAACCATCATTAACGACGAACTTGTTCCAGGTTCTACCTTCGTTACAATTCTGCAATACATCTTTAAAATCAGCATCATGCACATATTGATCTTTGATGGTCTCCAAACCAAATATTTTGAAGTCAAGTTGTGAAAGCATAGTATAGTGACGAGACAATGCATCAGCAATAACATTTTCTTTTCCCTTCTTGTGTTTAATGACATAAGGGAAAGTCTCAATGAATTCAACCCATTTAGCATGTCTACGATTCAGTTTAGCTTGACTTTTAATATGTTTCAAAGATTCATGATCAGAGTGTATAACAAATTCTTTGGGCCATAAATAATGTTGCCATGTTTCTAAAGTCCGAACAAGAGCATATAATTCTTTATCATAAGTAGAATAATTCAGACTAGGCCCACTCAATTTTTCAAAAAAGTATGCAACAGGTTTGCCATCTTGTAATAACACACCTCCTAATCCAATTCCACTAGCATCACATTCAATCTCAAAAGTCTTATTAAAATCAGGAAGTTGGTGTAAAGGAGCATGTGTCAACTTATCTTTCAATACCGTGAAGGCTTCTTCCTGTGCGGTACCCCAAACAAAAGGCACATCTTTCTTTGTAAGCTCATTGAGAGGTGCAGCAATGGTGCTGAAATCTCTCACAAAATGCCTATAGAATCCAGCGAGGCCAAGAAAACTCTTCACTTGTGTGACCGTTTTGGGCTGCGGCCAACTCTCAATAGCTTCAATCCTGGCTTTATCAACTTCAATTCCCTGTGGAGTAACAACATAGCCAAGAAAAGACACTCGGTCGGTGCAAAAGGTGCACTTCCCAAGGTTACCAAACAAACGTGCATCACGTAGCGCAATAAAAACAGCACGTAAATGTTCCAAATGTTCCTCCAAAGATCTGCTATAAATCAATATGTCATCAAAGTAAACTACCACAAATCGTCCAATGAAAGCACGTAAAACATCATTCATTAATCTCATGAAAGTACTAGGTGCATTAGTTAACCCAAAAGGCATGACTAACCACTCATATAATCCAAACTTAGTTTTAAATGGTGTTTTCCATTCATCTCCCAATTTCATACGAATTTGATGGTATCCACTACACAAATCAACTTTGGAGAATATTGTAGAGCCACTCAATTCATCAAGCATATCATCTAGCCTAGGAATAGGATGATGATAACAAATAGTAATATTATTAATGCCTCTACAATCAACACACATACGTGATGTACCATCCTTTTTCGGCACTAGAATAATAGGAACAGCACAAGGACTAAGGGATTCGTGTATATAACCTTTGTCGAGCAGCTCCTGTACTTGACGCATAATCTCCTTCGTCTCCTCTGGATTGGTACGGTATGGTGCACGGTTGGGTAATGATGCACCGGGAATTAAGTCAATCTGATGCTCAATCCCTCGAATGGGAGGTAATCCCAGTGGCACGTCTTGTGGAAAGACGTCAGCGAACTCCTGCAAAATGTTAGTGACAGCAGGAGGCAAAGAGGAAGGCATGTCCTCGAATGAAAATAATGCCTCTTTGCACACAAAAGCATAGCAAACAGATTTGCTAAAATCTAGCTCATCAATATTAGATTTAGTGGCAAGTAAACATGCACTTTTCAATTTAATTTCAGAAACAACACTAGATGGTTTACTATTAGGCTTCATTTGTTGCTCAAATTCTTTTGCCACAATCTGATTTTCACTCTTATTTTTCTCTTGTTTTGCTTTATTAGATCTATTAATATCATCTTTCAAAATGGACTCAGGAGTCATAGGAAGCAAAATAATATTTTTATCCTTATGAACAAGAGTATACTGGTTGTTTCTACCATGGTGTACAGAATTTTTATCAAATTGCCATGGTCAACCAAGTAATAAGGAACATGCTTGCATAGGTACCACATCACAATCAACATAATCAGCATATGTAGAGATACTAAAATGCACACGAACAGTACATGTTACCTTAACCTTGCCGCTGTTATTGAACCATTGGATGTAGTAAGGATGTGGATGTGGACTTGTGGTGAGAGATAGCTTCTCCGCCATCTCCATGCTAGCCAAGTTGTTGCACCTCCCTCCATCTATGATGACGCGCACAGAACGTTCCTTCACAACTCCCTTTGTATGGAACAAATTATGCCTCTGATTTTGCTCTGCTTGTGTAACCTGCACACTCAAAACATGTTGAGCAACTAAACATTCATAACTGTCAGCATCTTCAGGAGCCATGTATTGCGTCTCATGATCAGAATCATCTCCACCGTGTTCTTCACTTGTAATAAGGGCCAAAGTCTCCTCATCATAGTCACTAGCAGACTCATACCCACCATCCTAAGTAGCAATCATCACACGCTGAGATTTGCATTCTCGCGCATAATGTCCTCTTCCCTTACAACGACGACAAATAATATTACTTGTGTGCCCTGTTGATGCCATGGACGAAGAAGAGCTCTGTGCAGGCCCGGCAGGTGCGCTCTTGGCAGATAGTGGTGGTTGTGCCTGCTTTCTTGTATCACGGCTGGAGGTAGCAGCTGATGGAGGTGCTCGTGCAGTGGAAGTAGAGGATGCACGCGGTGTCCATGATGAAAGTCGACCTGCAGAAAAGTTACTTCGCGCCAATGCTTGTCGATCCTGCACTTCACGTTCAGCTTTACAAGCAAGATGGAATAAACGAGTGATATTAGTATACTCCTTATACTCTAGAATGGTCTGAATCTATCATTCTCCTCAACAATACCACATCTAATCATGTCAGTTTGTAATTCCTGGTAATATTCTTCTACGGAATTTTTTCCTTGTCTTAAACGCTGCAATTTTTGAAGCAATTCACGTTGATAATATGGTGGAACCCAACGAGTACACATAGCAGTTTTCAAAGCAGCCCAAGTAGTTGGAATACGATATAATCTACAATGTTCAGACCACCATACACATGCAAAACTAGTGAAAGCACAAACAGCAGCAGCAACCCGTCTCTCCTCGGGATATTGTAAACATGTAAAACGTTGTTTAGTTTCTAACTCCCAAGTAAGATATATATCAGGAACATATCTACCCTCAAATGGTGGAATATTCAATTTCAGTTTCGGAATATGGTCATTATCTTGTACCTGAGGTGGTGGTGCAGGCCTACCATTGCGAATATATACCTGAGGTTGAACTGCTGGTGGTGGTGCTGGTGGCTGCACGTAGTTTTGATTTTGATCAACCGCATCCTCGTAATAGTCCTCCACCTCTGCAGTAACAGCAGGAGCTACAGAAGCACCAACAGCAGTAGCAGCGGCACCAGAATTTTGTCCTGGCTCAATAGGAACACGTTGTGCTCGCCCTACTGTATCGGGGCGTAGAGCTGGTTGTGGGAGATGTTTGAGTAATTCATCAAACTTAGCGTCCAACTTGGTGTCAATTGACTTCTCAATGTCATCCATCTTCTCCATTGCCTTTCCAAAGCTGGCCATCACGTCTTCCACCTGTTGACCCAACATTTGATGAAACTTATCATGAAGCTCCTTGTTCGTCATGTTCTCCCAGTCAATCTCGTCGACTTGTGTTCCTGCCATAGTTAGCAGCAATAGAAATAGACAAGAATATGATCCTACAGATTACTGGCATATGGTGGTGGTGGGGTGTCACAAATCCGTCAAGCGAATCTCAAATTCTTACCAGTTCTTACCCAGTAGCAGGTGGTGATCGGCAACCGTTGTAGTCAAAACTTGGATAGAGCGATTACCAGGGAGAGTCAAACGCACGACGTAGATGTATGTGGAGCTGCGAAGGCTTATAATATGGTAGCAAAAAAAGATCAGCAATAATCAATTCAGAGATGCAAAGTTGTATAAACACTCAATGACGGTACTGTGCTGGTCCTAGGCTAGACCGTGCTAGAGACGCGAGCCTAGAACACTAACAAAATCACTGCGCTGCACGTAAACAAGGGAGGAGCACACTCTGAAAAAAAATTCAATTTTTTTTTTACTTTTTTTTGCACTTTTTTCCTCTTTTTTTCGAAAAAGTCTACAAATGGTCTAGAAATTGCCTAGCCAGAATTTTCCAGACTTAGTTTTTTTTTTAAACTGGAACTATTTTTCTACTGCGGGTAGCACAAAAGTTGGGGAGTCCGACTTGGTCACGTCTCGTAGTATCGCGTGATCTGGAACTCGGAAAGAAAGGAACAAATACTGGACTCGGACTAGGACTGGTGGCAGAGATGAATCTGGTGGAACTCGCACTGGTGATTGTATATGACGGTGGTATATGTGGACTCGGATTGGTGGTGGTATATGAACTCAGATTGGTGGTGGTATATGGACTCGGATTGTGGTGGTATATGGACTCGGATTGGTGGTGGTAGATGGACTCGGATTAGTAGCGGATAAGCGGTGGTGGTATATGGCAGGGCGATGATGATGGTGCGGCGGAGGCGTGAATACCTGTGAACAGAACTCGAAACTCTAAAGACTAGATGCTAAGACCACCAACTTGACACGACGAAGCAACCGCAAATTCAACAACACAAATACAGAAAAGATTATGCAAAGGCTCAGATTGGTTCGGATAGGATGAACTAACCCTAATTTTATTTTTAGCTTTTTCGTGGACTATAGGCATGAAGAAACAGACTCGATCTAAACTACGAAAAACTGTAAAATCTCACCGAGCAACCTGAAAATCTGATACCACTTGATAGAGGCTAAGGTGTCCCGTCTTTCGATGAGATGATGGATATCGCTTTGGTGGAAGTCGACTTTGACGATCCGACTACGAACGTGCGAGGACGTCGCGCCTTAGCAATCGCTAAACCAACTCCGAGAGGTTATTGACCACGCCGAAGCATGATCAACCTGACCACGAGGGTCTGTTTCCTGCAAGCAAACGAAAAACAAGCAAGAAACTAAGATTGCAATCTGGATATTACGAATATAAGATGAAAGCTTTATTGATCAAGGTGGGGTTCTGAGACGTCTTTGTCTGGTCGTTGAACACAAACAAAGTATGCGAAGTTGCAGCTTGGCGAACTTTAATCTAAACAAAACCCAAAGTCTAAACGGTACCCTAAGGGCTGTATATATGGAGGAAGAGGGGGGAATTTCATGGCCCTTGGTGGAGAGGTCCGAAATCAACCCTATCTCTTGTTTCCCCACACATACAGAGTCTAAAAATAGCCTATACTTATGTATTTCGAAATTACATGGGCCTGGCCCAATAATAAGGTGACGCAGCACCTAGAATAGCCTCGGGACGAAATTTATGAAGTGGCATCTTGTATATTTCGTCCAAGGCTTCATGCACCCATTATGGTGGCTTCAAAGTCCTGAAATCATCACTTGTAACTCCGTTCTTGTTACCCTTGCACATGCCATCATCTCCATGCTTGTTCGTGCTCCAATGTTCATCCTTCTCCAAGCTAGGCCCTTCATTTGTAAGCAAAACAGATGTATCCAATTTAGGCAGCATCATATTCTCATGAACATTAGAATCATTACCAAGAAACGAAAGTACCTGATAATTTTATTGGCGTGCGCGAGCTCTAGTAATTGGTCTAGTATATGTAGCAGTAGGGGTTGTGGGTGTAACAATGGTATTGATGTCCTCATCAGGTCCCATCTTGGAGCCTTCGCCGGCGCTCTGCCGGAGGGGGAATCGACCACGGAGGGCCTCTACATCATCTCCAAGGCCTCTCCGATGAGTTGTGAGTAGTTTACCACAGACCTTCGGGTCCATACTTATTAGCTAGATGGCTTCTTCTCTCTCTTTGAATCTCAATACCAAGTTCTCCACGATGTTCTTGGAGATCTATTCGATGTAACTCTTTTTGCGGTGTGTTTGCCGAGATCTGATGAATTGTGGGTTGATGATCAAGTTTATCTATGAGAAGTATTTGAATCTCCTCTGAATTCTTTTATGTGTGATTGGTTATCTTTGGAAGTCTCTTCAAATTATCAGTTTGGTTTGGCCTACTAGATTGATCTTTCTTGCAATGGGAGAAGTGCTTAGCTTTGGGTTCAATCTTGCGGTGTCCTTTCCCAGTGACAGCAGTGGTAGCAAGGCACATATTGTATTGTTTCCATCGAGGATAAAAAGATGGGGTTTATATCATATTGCTTGAGTTTATCCCTCTACATCATGTCATCTTTCTTAATGCGCTACTCTATTCTTCATGTACTTAATACTCTGGATGCAGGCAGGAGTCGGTCGATGTGTGGAGTAATAGTAGTAGATGCAGAATCGTTCCGATCTACTAGTTGCGGACGTGATGCCTATATACATGATCATGCCTAGATATTCTCATAACTATGCACTTTTCTATCAATTGCTTGACAGTAATTTGTTCACTCACCGTAATACTTATGCTATCTTGAGAGAAGCCACTAGCGAAACCTATGGCCCTCGGATCTATCTTTTATCATACAAGTTTTCCATCTACTTTTATTTGCATCTTTTACTTTCCAATCTATAACATCAAAATACCAAAAATATTTACTTTATCTTATTATCTCTATCAGATCTCACTTTTGCAAGTTACCGTGAAGGGATTGACAACCCCTTTATCGCGTTGGTTGCGAGGTTCTTGTTTGTTTGTGTAGATGCGTGGGACTTTTGAGGAGCCTCCTACTGGATTGATACCTTGGTTCTCAAAAACTGAGGGAAATACTTACGCTGCTTTGCTGCATCACCCTTTCCTCTTCAAGGGAAAACCAACGCAGTACTCAAGAGGTAGCAAGAAGGATTTCTGGCGCCGTTGCCGGGGAGGTCTTCACTCAAGTCAAGACATACCAAGTACCCATCACAAACTCATCTCCCTCGCATTACATTATTTTCCATTTGCCTCTTGTTTTCCTCTCCCCCACTTCACCCTTGCCGTTTTATTCGCCCTCTCTTTCCCGTTCTTCTCTCTCTCTCGCTTGCCTTCTTGTGTGCTTGTGTGTCGGATTTCTTGTCATGATGGCGCAAGATAATACCAAATTGTGTGACTTTTCCAATACAAATAATAATGATTTTCTTAGCACTCCGGTTGCTCCTCTTAATGATGTTGAATCTTGTGAAATCAATGCTGCTTTGTTGAATCTTATTATGGAAGATCAATTCTCCGCCCTTCCTAGTGAAGATGCCGCTACTCATCTAAACAATTTTGTTGATTTGTGTGATATGCAAAAGAAGAAAGATACGGATAATGATATTGTTAAATTGAAGTAATTTCTGTTTTCACTTAGAGATCGTGCTAAAACTTGGCTTTCATCTTTGCCTAAAAATACTATTGATTCTTCGAATAAGTGCAAAGATGCTTTTATCTCTAAGTATTTTCCTCCCGCTAAGATCATCTCTCGTAGAAACGAGATTATGAATTTTAAACAACTTGATCATGAGCATGTTGCCCAATCTTGGAAAAGAATGAAATTAATGATTCGCAATTGCCCTACTCATGGTTTGAACTTATGGATGATCATACAAAAAATTTATGCCAGATTGAATTTTGCTTCTAGAAATCTTTTAGATTCGGCCGCGGGAGGCACTTATATGGAAATCACCTTAGGAGAAGCTACTAAACTCCTAGATAATATCATGGTTAATTATTCTCAGTGGCACACCGAAAGATCTACTAGTAAGAAAGTGCATGCTATAGAAGAAATTAATGTTTTGAGTGGAAAGATGGATGAACTTATGAAATTGTTTGCTACTAAGAGTGCTCCTATTGATCCTAATGATATGCCTTTGTCTACTTTCATTGAGAATAATAATAAATCTATGGATGTGAATTTTGTTGGTAGGAATAATTTTGGTAACAACGCGTATAGAGGAAACTTTAGTCCTGGACTGTTTCCTAATAATTCCTCTAATAGTTATGGAAATTCCTACAACAACTCTTATGGAAATTTTAATAAGATGCTCTCTGATTTTGAGAATAGTGTTAAAGAATTTATGATCATTCAAAAGAATTCCAATGCTTTTCTTGAAGAAAAATTGCTTAAAGTTGATGAATTGGCTAGAAACGTTGATAGACTTTCCGTTGATGTTGATTCTTTGAAACTTAGATCTATTCCACCTAAGCATGATATCAATGAGTCTCTTAAAGCTATGAGAATTTCCATTGATGAGTGCAAAGAAAGAACCGCTAGGATGCGTGCTAAGAAAGATTGCTTTGTAAGAGCGTGTTCTTCTGGGTTCCATGAAAATAATGATGAAGATCTAAAAGTTATTGATGCGTCCCCTATTAAATCTTTCTTTTGCAATATGAATCTTGAAAATGATGGGACTGGAGATGAGTCAACTTTAGTTAAAAGGCGTCCCAATGATTCAGAGTTTTTAGATCTTGATGCTAAATTTGGTAAAAGTGGGATTGGAGAGGTCAAAACTTTACATAGCATTGAACCCACTATTATGGATTTCAAGGAATTTAATTATGATAATTGCTCTTTAATAGATTGTATTTCCTTGTTCCAATACGTGTTGAATTCTCCTCATGCTTATAGTCAAAATAAAGCTTTTACCAAACATATTGTTGACACCTTGATGCAATCTTATGAGGAAAAACTTGAATTGGAAGTTTCTATGCCTAGAAAAATTTATTATGAGTGGGAACCAACTATAAAGATTAAAATTAAAGATCATAAGTGCTATGCTTTGTGTGATGTGGGTGCTAGTGTTTCCACGATTCCGAAAACTTTATGTGATGTGCTAGGTTTCCATGATTTTGATGATTGCTCTTTAAACTTGCACCTTGCGGATTCCACCATTAAGAAACCTATGGGAAGGATCAATGATGTTCTTATTGTTACAAATAGGAATTATGTGCCTGTAGATTTTATCGTTCTTGATATAGATTGCAATCTTTCATGTCCTATTATTCTTGGTAGACCTTTCCTTAGAACGATTGGTGCAATTATTGATATGAAGGAAGGGAATATTAGATTCCAATTCCCATTAAGGAAAGGCATGGAACACTTTCCTAGAAAGAAAGTTAAATTACCTTATGAATCTATCATGCGAGCCACTTATGAATTGAATACCAAAGATGGCAATACGTAGATCTATTCTCGCTTTTATGCCTAGCTAGGGGCGTTAAACAATAGCACTAGTTGGGAGGCAACCCAATTTTACTTTTGTTTCTTGCTTTTTGCTTCTGTTTAGTAATAAATATTTCGTCTAGCTTCTTATTAGATGTGGTTTTATGTTTTAATTAGTGTTTGTGCCAAGTAGAACCTATAGGATAACCTACGGTGATAGTTAATTTGATTCTGCTGAAAAACAGAAACTTTTGCACGCACGAAAATAATTTTATTAAATCACAGAAACGTGATTTTGTGTTGATTCTTTTTGAACTAGATCAATAGAAAAATTTCCCAGGACTTCCTATTTTGGTAGGAGTTTTAGAGTTCCATAAGTATTCGAAATTTACAGATTGCTACAGACTTTTCTGTTTTTGACAGATTCTATTTTTCGTGTGTTGTTTGCTTATTTTGATGCATCTATGGCTAGTATCAGGGGGTATGAACCATAGAGAAGTTTGAATACAGTAGGTTTAACACCAATATAAATAAATAATGAGTTCATTACAGTACATTATGTGGTGGTTTTTCTTTCTTGCACTAACGAAGCTTATGAGATTTCCTGTTGAGTTTTGTGTTGTGAAGTTTTCAAGTATTGAGCAAAGATTTGATGGACTATGGAATAAGGAGTGGCAAGAGCCTAAGCTTGGGGATGCCCATGGCACCCCAAGATATTCAAGGATAACCAAAAGCCTAACCTTGGGGATGCCCCGGAAGGCATCCCCTCTTTCGTCTTGGTCTATCGGTAACTTTACTTGGAGCTATATTTTTATTCGCCACATGATATATGTTTTGCTTGGAGCGTCTTGTATGATATTAGTCTTTTATTTTTAGTTTACCACAATCATACTTGCTGAACACACCTTTTGGGAGAGACACACATGATTTGGAATTTATTAGAATACTCTATGTGCTTCACTTATATCTTTTGAGCTAGATAGTTTTGCTCTAGTGCTTCACTTATATCTTTTAGAGCACGGCGGTGGCTCTATTTTGTAGAAATTGTTGATCTCTCATGCTTGACTTATATTATTTGGAGAGTCTTTTAGAACAGAATAGTATTTTCTATGGTTATAAAATTGGTCCTAGAATGATGGGCATCCAAGTTGGGTATAATAAAAGCTATCATAGGAAGTGAATTGGATGCTATGATCAATTTGATGCTTGGTAATTATTTTGAGATATAGAGGTGGTGATATTAGAGTCATGATAGTTGGGTAATTGTGAATTTAAAGAATACTTGTGTTGAAGTTGGCAAGTCCCGTAGCATGCACGTATGGTAAAAGTTGTGTAACAAATTTGTTGCATGGGATGCTCTTTTGATTGCCTTCCTTATGAGTGGAGGTCGGGATCGTGCGATGGTTAACTCCTACCAACCCTTCCCCTAGGAGCATGCACAGTAGTACTTTCCTTTGAGGGCTAATAAAACTTTTGCAATAAGTATATGAGTTCTTTATGACTAATGTGAGTCCATGGATTATACTTACTTTTACCTTTCCATCATTGCTAGCCTCTTCGGTACCGTGCATTGCCCTTTCTCACCTTGAGAGTTGGCGCAAACTTCGCCGGTGCATCCAAACACCGTGATACGATACACTCTATCACACATAAACCTCCTTATATCTTCCTCAAAACAGTCACCATACCTACCTATTATGGCATTTCCATAGCCATTCCGAGATATATTGCCATGCAACTTTCCACCGTTCTGTTTATCATGACACGCATCATCATTGTCATATTGCCTTGCATGATCATGTAGTTGACATCGTATTTGTGGCAAAGCCACCTTCATAATTTTTCATACATGTCACTCTTGATTCATTGCCCATCCCATTACACCGCCAGAGGCATTCATATGGAGTCATATCTTGTTCTAGTTTTGAGTTGTAATTTGTAAATAAATAGAAGTGTGATGATCATCATTATTAGAGCATTGTCCCTTATAAAAAGGCCAAAAAGAAAAAAAGAAAGGCCAAAGAAAAAAAGGGAAAAAAGAAAAAAAAGAAAGGCCAAAGAAAAAAAAAAGAAAGGCCCAAAAAAAGAGAAAAAAGAAAAGAAATAAAAAAGGGGGACAATGTTACTATCTTTTTCCATGATTGTGCTTGAAAGTAGCACCATGTTCTTCATATAGAGAGTCTCATTTGTTGTCACTTTCATATACTAGTGGGAATTTTACATTGTAGAAATTGGCTTGTATATTACAACGATGGGCTTCCTCAAAAAGCCCTAGGTCTTCGTGAGCAAGCAAGTTGGATGCACACCCACTAGTTTCTCTTGTTCAGCCTTCATACATTTATTCTCTTGTTCAGCTTTCATACATTTATAGCTCTAGTGCATCCGTTGCGTGGCAATCCCTACTCCTCATGTTGACATCAATTGATGGGCATCTCCATAGCCCGTTGATTAGCCTCATCAACGTGAGACTTTCTCCTTTTTTGTCTTCTCCACACAACCTCCATCATCATATTCTATTCCACCCATAGTGCTATATCCATGGCTCACGCTCATGTATTGCGTGAGAGTTGAAAAAAGCTGAAGCTCGTTAAAAAGTATGAACCAATTGCTTGGCTGAAACCGGGGTTTTTCTTCATGGGAGTTTTTTGTGTAACGAAAATGAAACATAGCCTAACTATAGGATTTTGTAGGGATGAACCTTCTAATGCCATGATTTTGAGAAGACATGATTGCTTTGTTAGTATGCTTGAAGTATTACTATTTCTTATGTCAATATGAACTTTTATTTTTGAATCATTTGGATCTGAACATTCATGCCACAATAAAGAAAATTACATTGAGAATTATGCTCGGTAGCATTCCACATCAAAAATTCTGTTTTTATCATTCACCTACTCGAGGACGAGCAGGAATTAAGCTTGGGGATGCTTGATACGTCTCCAACATATCTATAATTTTTTATTGTTCCATGCTATTATATTACCCGTTTTGGATGTTTATGGGCTTTACTTTACACTTTTATAACATTTTTGGGACTAACCTACTAACCGGAGGCCCAGCCCGAATTGCTGTTTTTTTTTGCCTATTTTAGTGTTTCGAAGAAAAGGAATATCAAATGGAGACCAAATGGAATGAAACCTTCGGGAGCGATCTTTTCGGAACAAACGCAATCCAGGAGACTTGGAGTGGACGTCAAGCTACAAACGAGGCGGCCACGAGGGTGCCCGGCGCGCCCTAAGGAGGTGAGCGTGCCCCCCACCCTCGTGGGCCCCTCGTGGCTCCACCGATGTACTTCCTTCGCCTATATATACTCCCGTACCCTAAAATCATCCAGGAGCACCACAAAAAACTATTTCCACCGCCACAACCTTCTGTATCCACGAGATCCCATCTTGGAGCCTTCGCCGGTGCTCTGTCGGAGGAGGAATCGACCACGAAGGGCCTCTACATCATCTCCAAGGCCTCTCCAATGAGTTGTGAGTAGTTTACCAAAGACCTTCAGGTCCATACTTATTAGCTAGATGGCTTCTCCTCTCTCTCTTTGAATCTCAATACCAAGTTCTCCTCGATATTCTTGGAGACCTATTCGATGTAACTCTTTTTGCGGTGTGTTTGTAAAGATCCGATGAATTGTGGGTTTATGATCAAGTTTATCTATGAGAAGTATTTGACTCTCCTCTGAATTCTTTTATGTGTGATTGGTTATCTTTGCAAATCTCTTCGAATTATCAGTTTGGTTTGGCCTACTAGATTGATCTTTCTTGCAATTGAAGAAGTGCTTAGCTTTGGGTTCAATCTTGCGGTGTCCTTTCCCAGTGATAGCAGGGGCAGCAAGGCACGTATTGTATTGTTGCCATCGAGGAGAAAAATATGGGGTTTATATCATATTGCTTAAGTCTTTCTTAATGTGTTACTCTGTTCTTCATGACCTTAATACTCTAGATGCAGGCAGGAGTCGCTCGATGTGTGGAGTAATAGTAGTAGATGCATAATCATTCCGATCTACTTGTTGCGGATGTGATGCCTATATACATGATCATGCCTAGATATTCTCATAACTATGCACTTTTCTATCAATTGCTCGACAGTAATTTGTTTACCCACCGTAATACTTATGCTATCTTGAGAGAAGCCACTAGTGAAGCCTACGGACCTCCGGTCTATCTTTTATCATACAAGTTTTCCATCTACTTTTATTTGCATCTTTTATTTTCCAATATATAACATAAAAATACCAAAAATATTTATCTTATCTTATGATCTCTATCAGATCTCACTTTCGCAAGTTACCGTGAAGGGATTGACAACCCCTTTATTGCGTTGGCTGCGAGGTTCTTGTTTGTTTGTGTAGGTGCGTGGGACTTTTGAGGAGCCTCCTACTGGATTGATACCTTGGTTCTCAAAAACTGAGGGAAATACTTACGCTACTTTGCTGCATCACCCTTTCCTCTTCAAGGGAAAACCAAGTAGTGCTCAAGAGGTAGCAACGCTCCCTGAAAGTTTGCTCGAAAAGTGTCCTCTAGGGCCTCCCAGCTGCCAATAGAGTGGGGAGGCAGGCTGTTAAGTCAATGCCTAGACTACTCCTTTAGTTTGAGGAGCAAATCTTTAATGGCATGGAGATCATCTCCATTAGCCATGTGTATATGGAGAAGGAAGTCATCGATCCATTCTGCTGGATCGGTGGTGCCATCATATGCTTCTATATTGATGGGATTGAATCCTTTGAGGAATTGATGTTCCATCATCCAGTCTATGAAGCAGATCGGGTGGGCTAGACCTCGGAACCGAGGAGCATCTCGTTGGAGGTTGGGAGAGAGTCGTGAATAGGCCTAATCTCGGCTACAACCATTCATGTCCATCCAGGCATCATAGTCATCAAGCTCGGCAGGCCGCGTCCTCTTGATTCGTAGATGGGCCGATGAGGTGCCTTGTTTGCCTCGATGTGACGTCGAACATCATGAGGATCTAGGTAATCTACGGGGTCCTTGCCATAACGACATGGATGTGGCCGGTCATTAAGTTTTTCCCGCATTTGGCTGTCCCGCCCTCTAGGGGGTCAGTCATGGTCATCGGTGAGCTCCTCATCAAACTCCAACACGAGACACCTGCGAGGGTATGATTTCGGCGCGCTACAGCACCGGTCTTCCATGTCTTGTTTGGCGGACAACACTTTGACCCACTTTTCTTTCAGTGTGTCGGTGTTGGCTTGCAGCTGGCGCTGCTTAAGTTTCATGCTCTGAGCCGTTGCGATGAGGCACCACCGGAAGCACTCTTGTTCGAAAAGGTCTTCGGGGACGACAAAGTCCTCGGTACCGAGGCTTTCGTCCTCCTTCCGGAATGTAGTTGTCATCGGTCCCTTCAAACAGGTCGTCGGGGTCTAGATCCTCTAGATGTCCTTCAGGTGTGTCATTTCTCCTCGGGGAAGCTTGATGGTCTCCCTAGGAGTTGTTGTCATCACTGGCTCCATCCTCGTTGTTTATCGGTGGTTGCATTATTGCCGCTAGGTTCCCCATTATTGCACCTTCTGCGTCTTCGCCGATGTCTTGGAGGGGAATTGGGGGTGTCCACCATGTAGACACACACTGCAGGATGCTGCTAACGCGACACTACGATCAGAGACCCTTCGACGAAACTATGTGCGATGCAATAATCACAAATGGTGTTGTAAAAAACCATCAAAAAGGTGCAAAACGTTTGCGATGACGGATGCATCAAACACGGTTCAGATTTTTGTTGCGTGTGTGATGCAGGGCATACAGTTCAGTTCAATTAACTCTTTGCAATGATGAGGAACAAAAGAAACGGGCTGCCAGATGCAGGCGTGTGCGATGTAGAGCATACAGTTCACTCGGATGAACTGTTTGTGAGGAGGCGGAACAACAGAAACGGGCATCCAGATGAAGGTGTGTGCGATATACGGCATAGAGTTCACTCGGATGAACTGTTTGCGTTGAGCCAAGAGAACAGAAACGGTTCAACTTAAGAAGATGTGTGTGATACGCGGCAAACAGGTCTATAATCAGAAATGTGTGGGAACACCGATAACAACACATACGATTCCTGTTAACAAGATGTGCGTGTTGTGAGCAAATGATTGTCGGTATACAATTGTCAGTGATTGATGAAATCATAACCGATGGGTTCCCTTGTTTAGTCCGTGTGCGATTTGATTTGCTCTGTCTACTGAGCATCAACATATATACTTAAAAAGACAGCATTGCATAACCAAATTAAGCATACAATTACACAAGTGACTACACACATAACATTTTCACACACCAAAGTAAGAAATTACATGTATACTAAACTAGGAGAAACGAGGATCTAATCATCTAATTCTTGTTGCGATGACGCTTGCCATTGCTCTGCTTCCGGCTGGATCCCTGGCCGTTTTGGGGAAGGAGGCACTTCCTCATGTCAATGATCTGCCTGTACATGTCGTAGCACGTGTACGCCACCTTGGACGTGTACACGATGTGAGCTTTGTCGAGTTTCTCCATCCAGGCCGAGTGTCAGGCACGCTTTTGCTTGTTGCAGGAATCCTTCATGTCTCTCTCCTCCACATAGGGAAAATTACCGTGTATGAAGGCGTGGCGGACCAACTGTGTGGCGTGGCGGACCAATCGTATGGGTGATGGAGGCCATCCCGCGCGGGCACTAGGTCTGAGAGGACGACCTTGTCGTCAGTGTGTGACCTCTCTGTGGCAACCGTTCGCTCCCCAGTAGCCTCTTCGTGTACCATGGCAACCGTCCATCGCCTCTTCACCTTTCCCTCTCGATTTGGAACTGTTGTCGCATGCTCTTCCTCCCTCCATTTGCCTTCGCCCTTCCTTCTGCCATTGTTCAATCGTCTTCTCCATGGAGGGAGCAGGCCAGAAATGACCCTGTTATTCTTGCCCCAATCTGAAAGATGACATGGTGGAGGAACTCAGTGATCGGTGCGACGTCATCACCTCGGCTAGCCAGGCAGGTTCGTTCACGTCCATTCTCGACTCAACAAATAACATCATTGCAAAGAACCCAAGGGTTCAGGAGCGGTTTGATCTCCCCTATCTTCTTTGAAGCCTCGCCTTGTGCAAGTTGATGCCGCTTGATAATGATACGTGTGATATTAAGGTGCCATCGCTTGAGGGTAAGGCTTGGGTAGGTGCAAATGGAGATTGGGTTGTTTATATTGGGTATAACTGTGAGTGAGAACTTGTGAATGTGTACACTCGTCACCGGGTTCCACTTCCAAAAATCACAGACTGCCCTGTGGTTGAGCACATAGATGATCTATGTACATTCAAATACGATCATGGTGACTGTCGTCTATGGAAGATAGCAATTTGTCGAGTTCCCAACCGCTCTTGGGATTACAATAACTATGAAGTTGTTGCTATCTTCGACAAGCTTGTTGCCGTCCTTATTTCCACGCCTCGATGGATATTGCTCAAAAATCAATTTCTGTACACGGATGAGTACTGTGATGCAATTCAATACGAGGGTCTTGTGTTTGCCGCCACCACTCGTGGCACTGTTTTTGCATGGAATCCTTATGGTTTTGGTACGTTTGTCTTCCACCGTAATTATAATTGTTTCATCCACATGCATGCGGGTTAGCGAATTTCCCTTTACTAACTAACCTTCTTGTGTTTCCAAGGTCCTATGAACATTCCACCACCTATACTTGAAAAAAATTTATAACCAAGGGGGAGATGACGATGGTGATGATCACGAGCATGATGACGAGCAGGACCTATATACTCAGTGGCGCCTGGCAACTTATTCCGATGGATCACCTCTTCTTGTATGTATACAGGGCACTGCTGATGTTACTAATGAAGTAGGTGTTGTCTCCCATGGTCGCACTCTTCGGACCTATTCCAACATCCGTTGCAGGGTATTCGGGATGGATACTCGTGTGCTAGCGCCAAAACCTTCTCCCTGGTTCAGTATTGATAGTCTTGGAGAAAATTTGCTCTTCCTTGGACAAAACTATCCAATGATGGTGAAAGGCGATCCAGCTACTGTTAGCACAACGTTACTACCGTTTATGAGAAGCAACTGCTATACCTCGGACATTGCTATGGTTCCCTACCGTGGCTATCACAATATGCGTCCTGATACATGCCGCTTCAGTCTGGATGATCAGTCATGCGTTGGTCTCGAGACTGACAATAGCTGGCCCTTCCCAGAGAATCGGTTATGGTTCAAAGCAAGCATTTCCAACGCCGAAGATTGGTTGAGCTGAATTCATTTCATTGCTTTGTTATTTGTTGTGTGAGAAAAACTTTAGTATTTACTAGAATGTTTTGTTGGAAATAATCTATAATCCAACATGTATCCTCGTTGTCGTTGAGTGTTGATGACTTGTTGTATATAATCCAACGTATATTGTTTTTCTATTTGGATGATTAATGTTGTTGCTTTATTGCTTAATCGAAGCATGGCACGTATCCATTGTTCGTGTAACGCTCACAGTTCGAATAAATAATCCGTTTGGGATATTGGTTCCCAATTATTAATAATCTCCCGTTTGTAATTAGATAAAGATTACATCAAACCTGGTCACAAATTTGACCAAAAAATAGTACAATGCAAGTTTGTATTGGTGTCCATATGACGACATGATAAGTTTCATGAACTTCAAATAAGTTTTGGATGTACTAGAATTTAAAAATCAAGGTTCTCATTGTTAGAAATTTGTTGCACGGGGAGTAAAATTGCACCCATTGAGACACATGTGTTTTTGCAATCCATTTAGGTGCACTGTCACGTGTGCATGTAACTTGAATTAGATTTTTGCACATTATACCTGTAGAAAATCAATCAATTAATGTACTTAAACGTCTTAATGATCTCTGATTTTTTTTCGAAATTAAAACTTCCCTCCTATGGTAACATATATATGTTCACCGCGGGATAGTTAATTTAACATGCATCGTAGTTGCGGTGGATTCGCGGTGTGTATGTGGGTGTGTGCGTCTGGGATGGCGGGTGGCTCGCAGTACACTACGAGTTGTGAGCCACCATGTGGGTTGGGCGTTTTGTTAGGCAGGCTGGTTCCACATCAATGTCATGAATTCATAATTTAAAACATTACACAACTCTTTCAAACATACATGTTTTGGCCACATGCAGTCGACGGTTGTCCTACATGACACTCGATACTCGCATGTGATGCTTTCTGTGGGCCCGCAAGGTCGTCGTCCATCACTTTGACGAACAGCTGGTAATGAGGTTAATTTAAAAAGCAGGTATCTCAATGTTTGCGGCCGAGTGACGGTGGCAGGGTGTTTGACATTCATTCACATTTCTTGCATGGGACCTAAGCATGCAACCAAAGGACATGGATTTGAATTTTCAACCTATTTATATGCATTAGAGCATGTGCATGAAGTTCAAATTTGAATTATGCACATGAATGCATTGAAAACTCAATTAATGTATAAAAATGTTCGAATGAACCCCGAAAAATTCCAAATTTTAACACAACACTCCTGTTGTTCTATGTTGACACTAGAGAAAAAATTGAAAGCAATAACAGGCAACGGATATCGTTTCGTCCTCAGAGGTGGCACGTTCCCTACCGAAACCTGCCCCAAATGGGACAAAAAATTTACTACGGCATGTTGATGCCACTCCATGATAGCATGCCAAGTTTCCTGAATTTCAGAAGAGTTTTGGATTTACTAGAATTTAAAAAACAGGTATCTCAATGTTTGCGGCCGAGTGATGTGGCAGGGTGTTTGACATTTATTCCATTTCTTGCATGGTACCTAAGCATGCAACCAAGGACACAGATTTGAATTTTCAACCAATTATTATGCATTAGAGCATGTGCGTGTAGTTTAAATTTGAATTATGCACATAAATGCAATGAAAACTCAATTAATATATAAAAAAGTCCAAGAACCCCAAAAAATCCTAAAACTAACAAAACACTCATGTTGTTCTATGTTGTCACTAGAAAAAAAATTGAAATCAAGAAGAGTCAACGGATATCGTTTCATCCAGAAAGGTGAAACGTTCCCTACCGTAACCATGAGGCTTGTTGTGAGAAGCTCTGGTTTGTGAGAAACTTATATACCCCAACCTGCCCCAAATGGGACAATATTTTTACCACTACATGTTGATGTCGTTCCATGCTAGCGTGTCAAGGTTCCTAAATTTCAAATGCATTTTTGATTTACTAGAATTTAAAAACCATGTATCTCAATGTTAGCGGCCGAGCGACGGTGGCAAGGTTTTCGACATTCATTCTCATTTCTTGCATGGGACTTAAGCACGTAACCAAGGACACACATTCCAATTCTGAACCACTTTATATGCACGGGAGCATGTGCATGTAGTTCAAATTTGAATTATGCACATGACTGCATAGAAAACTCAGTTAATGTATAAAAATGTCCAAGCGAACCCCAAAAGCTCCCAAAAAATGACACAACACTCATGTTATTCTATGTTGACATGAGAAAAATTTAGAAAGTAAGAAGAGGCAACATATATCGTTTGTCCCCCAAGGTGGCACGTTCCCTATCGAAACCATCTGGCTTGTTGTGAGAGAAGCTTCGGTTTGCGAGAAGCTTATACCCAAACCTGCCCCAAATGGAAAATTATTCTTACCATGACATGTCGATGCCATTCCATGATATCAAGTCAAGTTTCATGAATTTCAGCCGAGTTTTCGATTTACTAGAATTTTAAAACCATGTATCTCAATGTTAGCGGCTGAGCGACAATGTCAATGTGTTTGACTTTCATTCTCATTTCTTGCATGTGACCTAAGTTTGCAACCAAGGATAGACATTTGATATTGTAACCCGTTTTTATGAAATGGAGGATGTGCTTTAATTTTGAATTGTGCACCTGAAATTGCTAGAAAACCAATTTAATGTATAAAATTTCCAAACGAACCCTAAATAATTCCAATTTTTTTACGACACGCATACAGTTGCATGTTCACTGCAGATAAAAGGTCTAGCAATTCAAACATTGTCCATTTCCGATGTGACCCCACTATGTAATTCAAATCAAAATGAAAAATCAAGTAAATCCCACACTGTTTATTATCACCAACCGTGTGAGATGCAGTACAAAATATCCTGGAGCACCGTCAGTGTATAGTACGCCTATGGCTTACGCGAGAAGGTGTATAGTACAGTCGACAGCCAGCGTGTCAGCACACTAACTCACTCCCCAAATACTCCCGCCTCTGCATCCCTCGCAATCTCAAAAATATCTGCTCGCCCTTGATCCAAATTTTCAGTAGCCCCCGCCTTGTTACTCCCGCCTAGTAAAATTTTCAATTGCCACGGTATTTCCTCAAACACCACCTTAACCCCCCCCCCCCCCCGTCCCCCTCCACACATACCACACACTCAACAAAACCTGCGCTCACCGACACACAACACCCCCATAACCATTGGTAGGTCGCCACCGCCTCCATAATCAACCTCTGCCTGCGTGCCGGGGAGCTCGAGGAGCCAATGGCCCAAGAGAGGTTTATCACGGCCTCTTCGCCCGACACCGGCGAGGTGGCTGCCGAGGTGTCCCTGTCGTCCTCCGCGGGCTCTTTATCGATCCGTCATCGCCGGTCCCCCGATCTGCCTGCCGCCGCGCCCCTACGCTGGTTCGAGGACTTTCCGTCCTGCCTCGGACCCGGCGGCCGACGAGGTCCTACCTCGGGGTCCGGCAGCGGCGGTGGGGGATGTGGGTCACCGATATTACAGATCGGGAGACCCACACCCGCTGGTGACTCGGTAGCTTCCACACGGCCGAGCTCGCAGCCATGGAGTACGACCGCTGGTAGGTCCTCTACCACGGCGCGGCGGCTAGGCTCAATTTCCCCTTCGGCACACGTCCGGTCCACCTCGTTCCGTCGGAGCCAGGGGTGGTGAGCTCGGCTATGGCGCGGGAGGACCGCGAGGCATGGGAGCGCCTCCAGGTCGAGGCCACCGACGAGGGCTATATGCAAGAGCTCCGCCGGCAACACCCGGAGCTCGTGGAGGCGGAGCGGGTGATCTTTGCCCGCGCGGAGAGCGGCGAGGTTATCGTGCTCTCCTCCGATGACGAGGTCGAAGGCAGCGAGGACGGCGGCATGGCGGGCGGCGAGATTATCGCGCTCTCCTCCGATGACGAGGTCGAAGGCGGTGAGGATGACGGCGCGGAGGGCAGCGAGGTTATCGCGCTCTCCTCCGATAATGAGGTCGAAGGCGGTGAGGACGGCGGCACGGAGAGCGTCGAGGTGGGCGGCGAGGACAAGGAGATCGACATCGACGAGTGGAGGAGTGCCTTCCCCAACGACCCCGATGACAGCACCGGCCCGGACCCGTCTCGTGGCACACCGTACCCGACGAGGAAGGATTGGCTTGACCTCTACTTCGACCGAAAGTAGTTTATCTTAGTTTAAATTTATGTTTTATGTTCGGTTATGCAAAACTATCTATGCTTATGTTTGAATGCATGCTACTTTCGGTTGGACCTGCTTTGAACTTGATCAAATTGAAGTTTACAACATTAAGTTTAGTGGATCGACTAGAAATGGCCAAAAATTACTGGAGTATATATATATATAAGCACTATTCTAATCCGAGGATTAGAATAACTATTTGAACCACGGCGCGCCTATATATAGTATATATAGGGGCGACGGAGGTGCTCGAGAACTCCCGAGAAAAAAATGAAAATCCAGTCCTCTCTCCCGCAACCTCCCTCCCTCCCCACGTTCCCCTCAACCTCCCCCCGATCCAGCCGCCCATCCCGCACCACCTCCTACCTCGCCCACCCCGCATCGCCTCCTACCTCGCGCACCGGGGCCGCCGTCGACGCCCCACCCTGCGCCGCCTCCTACCTCGCCTACCCCGCGCGCTGCCGCCGCCGCCTACTACCTCGCCCACCCCGCGCGCCACCGCCGCCCTACCCTGCTCCGCCACCACGGGATCCCGGTCGGTCGGCTTCCCCCGAGCACCCCCCGCCACCATGCGCGTCGGCCGCCACCCGACGCAAATCAGTCACCACCCCAGCGCTCCCTTCCCCGTGCTATCCCTCGATGCCGGCCGGCCGAGCGCCTCCGACAGGATGCGTCGCCACGGTCCAGTCACTGGGGGTCGCTCTCCCTGACTCACAGCTGAAGGAGACCAGCAGCTTCCTCGATGGAGCACTGCAGAAGGCCATCGAGCCTACGACCACAACCAGGACGAGCCCCTCAATTTGCTAGTTTCAATTTTTATTGCAATCGCAAACTCTGTTTGCCCCTTCCTTGATCCAATCTTTCGTTCTTGCTGCTCCACATCGCATCCACCTGCCGACGCGGCGCCCCCAACCCATGAACCTTCACCTGCTTGTTGACCTTCTCGCAAAGTCCACCTCGACCTTCCTGGGGTCTGGCTCGCAGGGTGCACGCAATCTCGTCCTAGCCCGCTGCTGCTGGGTGAACCTCCACCATCCTGAAGATGCAAGAGGTAGCCTTTCTTGCTAATGCTACTGCTACGCTTTCTGCCAATGCTAGTTTTTTTTTCTCCTAATGAAGTCGACGCCTTGATTTTGATGGATAAGCAAAAACAGAGGGAGATATAGAGCATGTGTTGTATATGGACTGCTCACACGCGCTGCCACGGACTACTCCGCCCAGCGCTTCCACACCCCGCGTGTCCCCTGCATGCCACACCGTAGCCACCTCTCCCACAAGTTGATGAAGAGGTTAGTCGTCGTCTGTACTCCAGCTTCATAGTGACACACAAGGAGCAGCAGCTACTGCTAGCAAGTCCCGCTTCCTTCTCTCTGTATCTTGTGCCAAACCAAAAGGTGAGACATGTTTGATGAAATGGCTAGCTGAAGATAGAACTGTTGTGGAATCATGTTTCCCTTTGGTTTAATTTTTCTTTGTTCATGTTCTATTATTTGCCCAATTATTTACTGCGCAAAATACCTCCATCCCAAGCACTTTTATCGTGGAGTGGGGAAAAGTTATAATTTTGCTATAAGCACTTTATAATTGGCTAGAAAATAGGAAACGAAAAAGAGAAAAAATGAGATGTAGCAGTGCATTGAAACACAACATCTACTAGTGCTTCTCTTTCGATTGAGATATTCCCAGCATTTCTTTGCCCAGGATGTGTTTGCCTTCATATATGTAAGGAAACTGGTGTAGCTAAGTGTTCACTTTGATTTTCCTTTGCTTCACCCTGTGATGTACATAGTCTGATGTGCTTATATATTTTTCCTAAACTTATGAGTAGATGGCCTGCTGTATTCATCATCTTATAGTGCTTGTTGCCTGGTTTGTCTCTCTTTCCTCCCCTGCTACCGTCCTGTGCGGCAGTGGACGCGACTACTTGAGGGAACGAAGACCGTCCTCCCAGCACTGGCAGTCTCCTTGCACCCTGCAAAAAATTAAAATAAATCGCAAGATCAGAATCAAGAAACCATGAAGTTCAAAAGACAACAAAGGTACTGCCCGATGTTGTTCGCCAATGATCTTTAGTTTCTTTAGCAGCTCGTACGCATTTTGCCAAAGCTAGTATGTTCAGAACCACTAGTTGATAGCTGACCGGCAGGGACAACAATGTTGATGGCGATTGAAGAAGGATCCTGAAAATATTATTATTGGGACTGTAGGCCAAGTTTTATGCGGAGCCGGATCCCCTGACGTACGGCCCCCTGCCGTTGGGCCGCTGACGGGTGGGTCCGGGCCCACACGTCAGTGTGTGGGCCGTACGTCAGACGAGCCGCGTCTGTTTTATGCACGGTGTGAGAGTATTCCAGGAATTGTTCTGAAGCGGTCGATGGCTTTCGAGAGATGTGATCATATCTCACAAGTTTCCAGGGGGTTCAAGATCATTTATATAAGAAGGAAATGTCAAAGGTTCAGACGGCAGCACACTTAAAAATACTGGTGAAAAATCTGAACATGTGTAGTGCAATCATGGGAAAAAGCTTGAATTTTTATCGCTTGACCTCTGCTGATCTCTCCTATAGTTTTTGTTATGCATTCTCCATTGAGTGGTACAACTGAACATATCCACGGGAGATCCATGCTATGGTACAGATTTGTGAAAGTACTTTGTACTATTTAGTATTATTTCATTGTGGGTAATGGGCGCATGACTTCATGTGTTCACTATTTATTTTTTCGCTTGATTTGTAGCCAAATTATTTATTCATATTGTGATTCGAGTGCCTCGTGCATGGATGTCATTTGTAGCACACAAAGGTGATTGTGTTAATACGTACGAGAGGAACATTCTGGTAGTGATGAAACAAAGGATTGAATGCTAAAATAATTTGTTTTTTGTGTTTCTAAAAATTCAAGAAGTTCAAATTAAGGTTGTTCAACGTTCTTAAATAATCTGATTATTCCAGTTTCTAAGAAACCTGGAAGTTCAAATAAAAACAACGTACAAAGAAAATAGTTTTTTTGTTACAACAATGATTGAATCCAAGAAGATCAAATTAAAATAACTAACTAGCTCAAAAAAATGAATTTTTCCCGTTTCTATAAAAAAACTAGAAGCTCAAATTTAGAAAACAGAATGGTTCAATGTTTATTACAAAACTCGGATTCATTCAGTTACTGAAAAATAGACCAAGAAATTCAAATTAGAATAACAGTGTAGTGAGATGTTTATATACCACGAAGAAAACAAAGCTTCACCTAGAAAATATTAACTCTAGAAGTTAAAATTAAATTGGAGAGTTTAAAGAAAACCCAAACTCTTTCTATATGTAGGAAAAATAAAAGTATGAAGTTCAATTTAAAAAAGATGTTTGATTCTTATTTAAAATTTATATATTTTCTAAGAATAAAACCAGGAAGTCCAATTTAAAAATAGAGAAGTTTGCTATTTATAAAAAAACTCAAAAGAAATAAAATCAAGAACTTCAATTTTCATAATTCTAAAAACACACACAAAGAAGTTCAAATAAAAAAGTTAGAGCGGTTCGGTGTCTATAAAATACTCAGATTTTTTCGTTACTAAAGTGAAACTGAGAGAAGTTCAAAGCGATAACAGCCAGAAGCTCACATACCGCACGGTGTACATTTTGTATTAATTTTTTTTTGGAACAACAAAATGCAAAAAAATTGTTGCTAGAAGTTCAAGTGCTCGGCCCGAGAAAATTCGAAAATTCTTGTGAGAGAGGTTGAACAGAAATACGTGACAGAAGTTCAAGGTGAAAACAGCGGGAAGTTCAACTACTACACAGAACGCGTTTCAGATAAGAGTATAAGAATAGAAAACTAAAAGCTTAACAGGTTTGTTGCAAGAAGTTCACGTGCTCCACCCTGCACGGTTCAAAAATTATATTTACGAGATGTCCGTCGTTTCATTTACATGTTGTTTTAAAAAGCAAAAAACAATGTTGTTTTGCCACTTTAAAAACTGCTCTCAAATGACAACAAATTTGTAACACATGTCTATATGAAAAACTTGTTGTGATTCATAAGCTTTCCATCGGGTATATTATGCGCCACATTTCGATGGACGGTTTAAAATTTTCATGTATACCATTTAAAACACGTTTTGATGTATTCAAAAAAATCTTACCTGTTGAAAGAAGTTCATAGTGAAAACAACGAGGAGTTCAAGTACTGTAAGGAATGCATTTCAGGTGAGAATAAAAGTATAAAAAAGTTAAAGGTTAAAAGCTTTTTTGAAAGAAGTTTTTTTTTTGACCAAAGAACAGTAGGGTAAATCCCCTACTGTGAAGTCATTTTCATTTATAAAGAAAGTAGTCCAAAATACATAATCTAGTGGTTGTTGGGGGGACAACCAAGGAGTTACAATCAGAATGGGGAGTGGATGGATAGACTTATACAGAAATTAAATATTATCTATCCAAGAGGACATGCCCTCCTTTAGAGTGGGTTTAGCCCTCAGCATGGTCATCTTGAAATATCTAATGAATTCATTCTTGCATTCATATATTGAGCAGGGTATCCTCTCAAATATTAGGTCATTCCTTTGGTTCCATATGCTCCAGCATCCAAGAATCATGATTTCCATAAAGTGATCAATATTGTATCTATTTTTAGCATCAATGATCATAGTGTTGATCTCCAGATCAGAGTTCCATTCAATGCCAATGTTCCACCAGAATCCTTGGCTAAAAGGGCAAGTGAATAGGAGGTGAGTTCTGTCTTCATATTCTTCAATGTTGCAAAGATTACATACTGTGGAATTTAGGTGCATGTTTTTCCTGGTCAAAAGGTCACATGTATTGATCCTGTCATTTAACATAAGCCAACAGAAGAATTTGTGTCTTGGTAGACAACATGATTTCCATATCCATTTAAAGGTTACAGGAGCATCCTCACCATTCATAATGTATCCGTAAATCTTCTTTGTAATATTCTGATTGTTACCCCATTTGAATGTCCAAATGTCCTTATTCTCTGAATTCCTGATATTATTCAGCTCATCAGATAGTAAATGAAGTTGATGGTGGGCCTGAATGGAAAGTGGTAGTTGGAATAGACTGTATAGGCTCTCAAGTTCCTTGGCTTCTTTGATAGATATACTATCTTTTTGTGTAAAAGAGTGAAGCTCAGGGTATTTGATTTTCATAATATCACCATTCCATAAGTCTTCCCACAGCAGATTAGTGCAACCAGATTTGATATCACAGTTGGTCATTTCTCTGAATAGGTCATACATTTTCATGCAGTCTCTCCACCAAAAAGATCCTTTGCTCCTGTTGGAATGAGGGACAATATTGTCATGGTAATGAGCTTCCCATATTAACTTTACCCATGGAATATCTATTTTGTTATAGAATTTGAATAAGTGCTTTATGAGAAGAGCTTTATTTTGTACTCTGAGGTTCAAGACCCCAAGTCCTCCTTTTGGCTTGGGTTTACATATCATCTCCCAGCTGGCCAGACATTTACCACCTTTATTGATTTCGTTTCCATACCAAAGGAAATTCCTGCTTGATTTATCCACATGGTCCAAAATGGTAACATGGACCTTAAGAGAACACATGGCAAATATAGGCATGGAAGCAACAACAGAATTTACATATGTGAGCCTCCCAGAGTGGTTCATGAATCTAGCCACCCCTGATAACCTCTTATCAATCTTGGATATAACTGGGATGAGGTCATGTACAGAGGGTTTAGTGGTCCCCATTGGTAGTCCAAGGTAAGTGAAAGGAAGGCTTTCAATTTTACATCCAAAGGAGTTAGCCAGGTTGTCTGTTGATAATTGATCCATATTTATTGGGATCAAGGATGATTTGCTGTAGTTCACAAATAGACCAGTAGACAAACTGAAAATATTAAGCAGGTATTTGAGGTGGCTGAGTTGTCCTTCATCTGCAGGCATGATCATTAATGTATCATCTGCATATTGGATAATAGGGTAGTCCAGTCCATAAGCCTTACTAATTGGAAGGGAAATTTCACCATTTGCCCAAGCAGCATTGACAATGGATTGCAAAAGATCAGCAGCAATGATGTAGAGCAGTGGAGAGTGAGGATCACCTTGCCTGACTCCTCTTTTACAAATAATTTTTTTCCCAGCCACACCATTTAGTAGTACAGATGTTGATGCAGTGTTGAGAATGTTTGTGACCCAGTTTATCCATCTAGGACCAAATCCTTTTGCTTTTAACATGTTAATAATGGCATTATACTCAATCTTGTCAAAAGCTTTCTCAAAATCAAGTTTGAGTATGATGATAGGCTTCTTGGATTGATGACATAGATGGATATATTCAAAAGCAAATCCCAAGCAGTCCTGAATATTTCTCCCCTTTATGAATCCATATTGATTTGGATGAATGACCTGTGAGATGATTTTCTGAGCTCTATTAGCCATGAGTTTTGTAATTATTTTGAGTGGAAGGCTCACCAGAGATATAGGTCTGAAATCATTCATGTCAATAGGATTTGCAATCTTTGGGATGAGTGTAATAAAAGCAGTATTAATACTCTGAATATCGTTGTTTCCTTCAAAGAAATCCCAAATCATAGTGTAGATATCTTGTTTTATGATATCCCAGCATTTTTCAGAAATAAGCCATTAAAACCATCAGGTCCAGGTGCTCTATCAGAGTGAATATTTTTAATGACTTGATCAATTTCCTCCATAGTAAAGGGGGCTTCAAGCTCAGATAAATCTTTAGGTTGGATAATTTCCTCAAGATTGAACAGCATAGGTGGGTTAATAGTTTTCCCCAATCTATCTTTGTATGATTTCCAAATAATGCCAGCCTTGTGCTCATGGGTTTGAAAAATGGCCCCATTTTCATCTTGCAAAGAAGTAATGTAATTCTTTCTGAATCTTTGGGTAGCCATAGCATGAAAGAATTCAGTGTTTTCATCATCCAATTGTATACTTCTCATCTTGAACCTAGATTTCCAATATAATCTTTTGACTTCCAGTAGTTTTGTTATGTGCTTCTTGACAATGATCCTGAAATTAGATTCAATGGTACTCAAAGTTCTTTGATCCTCTATTCCATCTATCATAGATATAACATAATTGCATGCAGAGATATTTGTATTGAGCTTTGATAGATTTCTGCTCCATTTTTTAAGCCCATTCTGAGACATTTGAATCTAGCTGCAGTATCCTTGGCAGAGTTTGTCATTTGCTGATTTCTGTTCCAACATTGGATCACTGTCTCATAGAAACCATCAAATTCAAGCCAGTAATTTTCAAATCTGAATATAGAAGATCTAGGTATTTCACTGCCAATCTGTATGTGAATAGGAATATGATCAGAAGTGACTCTAGCAAGTGGATGAGCCAATGTGTTTGGAAAATTTAGGGTCCAGTTTGTAGAAGTGAAAACCCAGTCCAGCTTTTCCAGAAGAGGAGAGTCTTGCATATTGGACCATGTGAAATTTCTCCCCTTGATAGGTATTTCCACAAGATCCTGTTGTTGGAGTAAGCTGTTAAACATAAGCATATTGTTGGTGTCTCCTCCTGGTCTGTTTCTGTCATGAGGGCTTCTTAGGAGATTGAAATCACCCATTAAAATCCAATGGTCCATCTGAGAAGCATCAATGTTGCTTAGCCAATCAAAAAATTCTGTTCTATCATCATTGTGACAGGGTCCATATATATTGCTGATGTAAAATATATTCCCAGATAGATTGCATGATAATCTTACAGTGATTTGAAAAGAATTTTGGTTAACAATAGCTCCAGAGAAAAGACTGCCATTCCAGATAGTAATAATTCCTCCTGAAAGACCAACTGAGGCAGAGTATGCAAATTGGTTGTATCTCCTTGGTGAAAATCTTCTGAGGTATGCTTGGTCAAAATAATCCCTCTTAGTTTCTTGTAAACAAATTATACCACAATTACTTTCATCAATTTTTGCTCTAGTATCATCCCATCTAGTTTGGGAGTTAATCCCCCTGACATTCCAATTTAGGATGTTCCAGTTCCTACTCATTGATCAACTTGGGAAGGGGGTGGTAATCATGGATAGATTTAATCAAATCCATATAAAATGGGCAATACTCATGGTAATTGTTGTAACAAGACAACCTTATGATCTGATAGAAAACATATCTAATAAGCATCAAGTACATACTCCACTGTCCATTCAGACCCCTTGAAATGTAATAATTATCCATGATGTACCACTCAAAAGCAAATATTATGGAGTTTAACTCCTTACAGACCATGTTCATAAATAAAACATATAATATAACCCAAAGACTGACAGGATAAGCAAATAAACTAGGACTAGTATTGATCTTGGTAAAACAAGACCAATAAAATCTCCTGGGTCCTTTATTCATTGTCCACCTTGGCCATCAGCTTCTCTTCAGAAACCTCCTCAGGAGGAATCAGGCACTGCTTAGTAGCAAGAGCTTGGATTGTTCTAAGTGGCAGCTCTGGTGGTGGAGGAGCAGTTGGGTCCCTGACTTCATGTTCAAATTCAGAATTGAGGTTCTTCTGACAGTTGCTGATGCCTTTAGCCTTGTTTGCAGCAGCTTCATTCTTGAAGCCCACACTCAGTCCAGCAATACGGCGGCTGCGGCGCAGATCATTAACATCAAGTGGGCCATTGGTCTTCTTCCTTTTGTTAACTGCTTGGTTTGGGGGGATGGCAACAGGGGCAGGTGGTGCAGCAGTGGGAGAGCTTGGGTTGCTGGCTATGAAGTCAAGCATAGCAGGTGACATCTCAACTTCCTGACTTGGCGACAGTATATCAGATGAGGATTCAGAACAATTCAGAATTTCAGATATCACAACAGAAGATACCATGGGTTCGGTTGGAGCTTCAGTAACAACAGTCAGTAGGCATTTCTTCACTGGGCCATGAGTATCATCAACATTCATCATTTGTAAACGAGTACTGACCACAGCAACACCATCGAGCAGGCCGAGGACTTCAGGTGCAGAAGATATAATTTTTGACATCATGTCATGCAGAGCGAGGAAGGCGTCAGCAGCTTCAACCGCAGGTTGCAGTGGTTGATCATCATGGGCATTCTCTGGTTCTTGAGGTGGTGTGTAAACCATGGGTATGTCCTCATGATCCCCACCAGGTGCATGGTGCGCAGCTGGCGCGGCATGAGGTTCTTCATTGTGTGCAAAATCAGCATCATGCCAAATACCCCCAAATGGGGCATGGGGCATGGGGTGTAAATTACCATCAGGTGGAATCGGGTCTTCATCGCCACCCATAGCACCAAGCAGCTCAGTGGAGATGATGTATACGGCGCTAGTCCAAGATTGCCCATGACCATAATCATCTAAGCTTTCACACATGACATGACTGATAGGAATTTCCAATAGATCAGGTACTCTAATCTTAACTAGTATACGAGCACGATTGGATAAATCTCTATTCCATACTAAAAACTTGGCAAACCCACTGGCAGATTCACGGACTTTGTCAGGCCTCCATGCCTCAAGGGGGTAATTGACCATCATGATCCAAACATCATGCGAGAAGGTGCAGTCACGAAAGTTGATACCTCGATCATGGCGGAGAACACGTAGTGTTGAGTCGCCAACAAAATAAGGACTGTTGGCGATAGCAGAGTCGATGTCGCAGGCATGTTGGAAACGGACGAGTGCAGCTCCCATGCCACATCTGGAGATTTCAGCAATGCGGAAACCACGCTCATGGTCCAGAAAGTGACGGATGAGCATGGCGTCCGTGTCAAACTGGTTAGGATCCGGTGGCGGAGCGAGGGAGATGATTGCCCAATCTCCTGATTGGACCAGAGCTTCACCTCCAAGGTAGTGAAAAGCTCGACGGCGACGGTTTCCATGGGCTTCCATGATAGCCGTGCCTGGTGGAAGGAGAGGGAGGGGATCGCAAGGGTAGCTTGCCATGGTTGATGTGGGGGAAGGTGCGATAATGGAGAAACACGGCGGAGCAGAGCAGGGGTGTAATGTTGAGTAGGGGGTTTGGCAGGCTGGGCGGTCGAATAGAGGGGGGGAGGGGTTTTGGGGAGACGAGTCGTCAAGAGGGTTATCGGGCAAGGGTGTTGGAGGGCGAGGTGGAGTTTGGTGGGGTTTGACCCGATAGACAAGGGTTTTGTTTTTGGATGAATAACAGAATCGGGATATATGTCCATAACGAAAACATGATCGACATCTAAACTGATTTTTGCAATCTTTGCGTAAATGCCCGGTGGATAAACATTTACCACAGAAAGAAAAGGAGGAGTTTTGTTGGTGGCCAGGTGGGCCATGATCGGAGGGTTGGGCTAGGTTGGGTTGGGTATAGGTGATGGAAGTGGCTTGGGCTCCGGTCAATAGAGGGGTGGTGGTGGGCTGGGCTCCCGTCAGTAGTGGGATGGTGGTGGGTTGAGTTGGTACTGCGGGCCTGGTCGCAGGGTCTCCGGGGATAGAATTTTGAATTGCTTGAATCCCGCTCGCCGTTGGCACGTGATCCGAGGAAGATGGGATGCGATTGTTGGTCGCCGGCGTGGAGCACGGTGGAGGTTGGAACGGCCTTGTGCCGATGGGAACCGCGTTTGCACCGGTGAGATGGCCATGATTGGATCTAGAGATCGTAGTCCATTCATCCTCAAGATCGCAAAGCCAAAGATTGAATTCCCGAACCCACGATGGTCCACCAAAACCCCAAAGATGAAAATGACATGAAAAATTGGGACAATAAAAGGATCTTAAGCGGTAGATCATAAATCCAACAGCTTTAGAAATAACAGAGAATTTGTAGACTTGTCCACGGATGTGAGAAACATAAAGTTTAGATGGATCTCCTCCAATACAAGCCTTAAGGGAAAAACCAACATTCTCCATGTTAAGTTGGAAGGAGGAATGGCCAAAAGAGACCACCAGATGGAAAGCATGGTAGGGGTCAAGGCAATGAACAGAAGTGGAGAATCTGGCTCTAACCTTGTTGGCAATTTCCACTCCCGGGGAGAGATCCAGGAGAGGGGGAACCATCTTGGCCGGAGAGATTCACAGGTAAGGAGCGCCATAGTTCGCCCGGGGAGTCGCCCTAGGAGTCGCCAGAGAGGGGGGGGAGGTGGGGAGCGCCATGGTAGTTTCGATGAAAGAAGTTCAAGTGCTCTATCCGGAGAAGTTCAAAAATTCTTGTGAAAGAGGTTCACCTTGTATTTCCATGTTTGATTTTTTTCCATATAAAAATCCAATACAATTCTTTACTCAAAAATATAAAAAGGTGAAGTTCAAATTGAAATAACAGAGAAGTTCGAAGTTTATTAAAACATAGGATTTGCCTGTTCCAAAAATAAAAAACACAATGCCATTTTTTGCACTTTTAAAAACAACTCATAAATGAAAACAATGGTTGCTAGAAGTTCAAGTGCTCGAGGAGGAAAAGTTCAAAATATTCTTGTGAGAGAGGTTCACCGTTTATTTAGATGTCCAAAATACATAAAAAACATGTTGTTTTTTGTGTTTTAAAAAAATTCTCTCAAACCAGAGAGAAGTTCAGAGTGATAACAACTGGAAGTTCAGTACTACATGGTGTGTATTTCATATAAGAAAAATACAATAAAGTGAAACAGAGTGAAGTTCAAATAGACATGCCCCAGAAGTTCAACTACTTCACGCAGTGCAAAAAACAACACGTCAAAAATAGAGTGAGGTTCAAACAAACATGCCTGAGAAGTTCAACTACTTCATGCAGTGCGTTGCCATTCGCAATGAAGGCAGAAATCATGATCTCATCATTTCTCTAATTTACTTCAAAACGATAGGAATATCATTTGTGTAAATTCAAGTGCTCGGTCGGAGAAAGTTAAAAATGATATTGTGAGAGAGGTTTGTACAAAAAGAATATCATTTGTGTAACACTGACGAAAAATGGATGAGAAAATTACAAACAAAAATACGTCACAGAAATTCAATGTGAAAACAACACGAAGTTCGACTATTATAGTGAATGAATTTGAGATGAAAAACTTTTAAAATTGTCGCGAGTATGGAAAAACGATCAACACGGGAAAGTTACGTGTTTACAACAGCTTTCCATCGGTATATCACTTGCTCAATTCCGGTGAGTGGATAGAGAGCTACGAGCAATGCATGCAGATCTACGAGCAAAAAAGCACGTGAAAAACAAGGTGAAGTTCAAGTAGACATGCCGAGAAATTCAGGTTCTTCACGTGGTGCATTTTCGAAGAATCTGTTTCGCGATAAAGGCAGAACGAATGCTCTTGCCATTTTCGAAATTACTTGAAAACGGCTAGGAATCACAGAAAACCATCAACATGAAAAAGTTTTGCATTTTCCTTAGCTTTTCAATGGTATATTATTTGCCCCATTCCGATAAAGTTTATAGAAATTACGGTGAAAATACATTTTTAGCCATTTTTAAAATTGACTTAAAACAGTAAGGAATTGGGAGAAACAATATATACCAAAAAGGTTTCGTATTTACTCAAGCTTTCCAACGCCGTATCATTTGCTGCATTCGGACGTACGCTTAAAAAAATAAATCAAAAACTACAAACTCGGTAGAACTTGTACCATTTTCTAAATTACTCTTAAACTGTTCCAAATTAGAAAAAACTTTCTACATGAAAAAGTAGTGCATTTTCATAAGCTTTCCAGCGCCATATCATTTGCCTCAATTGGATTAGCCGTTTAGAAATGACACCGAAAATACGAACTCGGCTGTTCGGTTTGTGAAATTTTACGATTTTCCAAATTACACTTTAACCGTAGGGAATTAGAGAAAACTTTAAACATGTGAAAGGAGCGGTTTTGCAACAGCTTTCCAACGCCATATTATTTGCCTCATTCCGATAAACGATTTATAAATGCGATCGAAAATATGAGTCACGTTTTTTGTATGAAGAAAAAACGGTTTTCAAAACTGCTCTTAAACCGCTTACATTTTGCCAAAAATTTAATTTGGGTCATGATACTGGTGTCCATCACTTTCCAACGGTATATCGCAAGCCCCATTGGGCAATGTTGGCGGAAGTTCAACCTAGCACTCGGAGAAGTTCAGGTCGAACAACTTAGGCAGTAAAATTACAAAAAACGCAATTTCATCACAACCCGAGAGAAAAATCCGCCAATGAGCGAGATTCCTATTTAAAACTGGTATTTAGTTGCTAAAAACATTTCTAGATTACACTAACATCATATAGAACATGACTAACAAGAATAATTTGCAGGGGAAGCCACGGTTGCGAAGATAGCACGAATGTCGGGTTCGTATAGAGGGAAGTTCAGGCGTGTTACTCAGGCAGTTCAGGTTGTGATTAGAATATTATTCTGATCCCATGATCAGAATAGTGTTTATGTATGTATGTATCTATCTATATATATATATATATATATATATATATATATATATATATATATCCAATAATTGTTTTAGTCCTTTAACTTTTAATGGATCGGCTATGGATGGCCTTATGCCTTGTTTATTTTAGTTCTTCACAATGTGATGCTCTATATGTGCAACTATTTGCCGTGCAATTCAATTTCATCAATAACAGTTTCAACAATACCACTATGAATTACGATATTTGGTTGATTTTAAGGATATTGCAGTTAACATGCCTTTTCGTTAACTAGTGTACTTTAGACCTGCACGATACCAGTTTAAATGACTATTTGCTTGTTTATAAATGTTATGCCTGATGCGGTTAACACACCTTTCCACTTCTTGTTTTGCTTAACTAGCGTGTTTAAGCCTGCACACTGAAGCTATCATTTGTAGATTATGTTGTCTACCAGGATATATTTGGTTGATGTTTAGCATGTTGTGCTTAACATGCTTTATATGTACTCATACAGGACAATATTGAAAACAGTGTTGTTTTTTTCCATCAAGGTTAGTTTCATCGCATTGCTTATATGTACTCACTGTTCCGGATCTTGGTAGCTGGTACCATATAGCCTGGGAGCTGATAAGGGATTAATCGTCGAATCGGACATTTCACTGAATATATCTGTAACCCATTTATCAGTAGGTTAACTAGGGTCGTATTTAATATATCTGAGGCTACATAGCAACATGCATTGTACTGAATAACTAAATATGCAATCCCAGGCTACATAGCAACAAGGAAGAGTGTTACCTTAATGTTCGTGTTACCTTAATGTTCGTGTTACCTTAATGTTCTGATGATGTCTAGATATACATGTATAAAATCTTATGTAATGGGATGGAGGGAGTGTTGTACTACATCATTTTGCAATTGTTGTTTAGCTTCTAATATTAACTTGGTGCTTTTAGGTACACATGTCTTTGCCAAAGATCCACACTTCGATCCTTTCTGCGTATGGGGCAATGAGATATTCATGAACCAGCATCGAGTGAGGAAACTGATAAAGATTGTTATTAAAATGGGTCAAAAGATGTCAATCAAACGATATGTTTACACTTCATGCAAGACAACAGTGAATTGCAGGATGGTAAGTAAGAACCCTGTAGCCTTCTTTTTACTGCCCGTAATGAGTTGTGTTAGATGACAATGTCTGAATCTTTTTTCCTTTGCAGTGGATCCTGAAGCAGTTTACTCAAGATTACCTCTCAAACTACATGATTGGCGGCCGGCCATCACAAGGGGTTGGACTAAATTCATGCGTGCCTTCTGCATCCAGGAGAGCACAATATGGCCATTTCGCTTCACCTTGTTCAGCAACCAGAATGTCTGTCGCCTCTTTCTTTACCATCTGTAATAGTACAAGCATAGAACCCTGATTCATCATTCTTTATTTGGTGCTTATGTAATTCTTAAACATATGTACTTGTGAATTTATTAATGCATTGGTTGTTTGAACCTCATGGATATGAATAAATCTATACCCTACTTTCAAGTTTAAATTAGGTACAATTTTAAATAGCATCAATTAAATTAGGGCGAAATTACGATGTGCAGGTCATTACGGCGCACATGGTTAATAAAGCACAACATGTGCAATATACATCATAATCCGACAGGGTTCACGGAGTGGAAACGTGTGTAAAAATGCACATGGTTGCTACTTGCAAAGCGTGTGTGATGTCAGACACTATCACATATGGTGCGGGAAAACTAAATGTGTGTGAATGTCTACCTATCATACACGGTTTATAATCATGAAATGTTTGTGATGTGCCAGGCATCGTAAACATAGAGCCAGTTTGGTACGTTCCTAGAAAACTCATGTGCCTAGAATCTACCTGGTTTTAGGTAAAACCACCAAACTCCGACTGCGATGGCAATGCGAGCACAAACGAGTAGCAAGGATGAAGCGTTTCGGATATGCGAAACATTGAAAACAGTTATATATGTTTCGCATTGCACGTCAACTGTATGCATCAAGGCTCCCTATCCCCGATGGTTTCTGGGTCGTGTGGGAAGGACCCTCCTATAGCCCACACTCACTTGGCGACGGTTCCAAGTGCCATCGCGGAAAGGGGTTAAAAACTGTTTGTATAACACCTCACTGTACTAGTGACATCATAAGTAGATGTAGCAGTCCACCTGCCGGTGTTTACCAAAGGCAAGGTGTCTTCCGCGGGGCCATCAGCGTCTTCATCCATGTTCGTGGCCTCACCATAGTCTAGTATGTCGTTTAATCATCGACCATGGCGACTAGGTGGGTGGTGGGTGGGATGTAAATTTCCCGATCGTCAACTTTAAGTTCAATTTGGTCGTAAACCGAGGTCTTGTCGTCCTAGATGAACATACTCTGGATACTGTCAAGCATCTCATTAAGGTGAGACATCTCTTCAAGATTCATCACTAGGTTATAAGCAGGGCTGACTCAAAGTATGCCCTAATGTATATCTTGACATGTCTTCGGCGAGAAGGGGATCTGGGATTGATTCCGAGTTCTGCGCCGAGGTCAGTTCTAGTCCTGACGTAATTCCCGAAGCGGGAGCCGGATCTACATTTAGACTGGAGATCAGAAGGGGACCGGCTAGAGTAGTTACGCCGGGGGTCTCTGGTAACGACGTGATGGAGATCAGTTCCGGAGTCGAGCCTTCAGAGCCAGATGAGTTCTCAATTCAGCCGGGGGCCCATCCCAACAGGACGGGCTCACCACAGGAATTTGCAGTGTACTCAAGGCCGCCAAAGGTCACGATCCATCCTGGGGCGTAGTTCTTGACAGAGGCAAGAGGACCTGTCGAGTCAGCGCAAAATACCATGCTGCCGAACACAATAAGCTGGCCGAGGGCGAAACTGCTCCCGAGGCCATTGGAGAAGTTGATCTGCAGATGAGCCACCAATCCTTCTAGTGATCGCACAGCGGAACTCTCAATGAAAGCACTAGTGTCGGTGTCAAAATCGGCAGAACTCGGGGTAAGGGGTCCCGAGCTGTGGATCTCGGATCGAGGGTAACAAGAACAAAGGAGACGATGTTTACCCAGGTTCAGGCCCTCTTGATGGAGGTAAAACCCTACGTCCTACTATTATTTATATTGATGAAGAGTATCAAGTACAATGTTGATCTACCTCGAGATCGTAATGTGTGGTCTAACTCTAGGGCTAGGTGAACAATTTTGCATTGATGTCCTGTGTACGGGCTAAACCCTATGGCTTATATACACGCCAGGGAGGGTATCTAGGGCTACAAGGTCGGTAGCTATGAGCTAGACGGCGATAGAGATCTTGGAGTATACGTCAAGTCTTTGGGGGGGGGGGGTAACCTTGATCACGCCTCCAGCGTACGGCCTCTGGAATCCATCTTGACCATGAATGAGGGCCCATCGGCCCAACCCGAGGTGAATGGGACGGCTAGGTCAGGACCTCCTAATCCAGAACACCGTCACCCAGACTAGAGGCCACAAAGAGCATGTGAATAAGACATCATCAGAGCTTGTACAACAACATATGAAGCAAAGTGGGAAGTGTGACACCCCGAGACCGATGCTCCAGATGCCTTCCATTTATATTAGTTGTTGTCATGTGTTTATTATGTTTGTTGCATTGTCATAATTGTTTTGCATATTTCATTCCTATACGTTTATGCCATGATATGTTGAGTGCCTTGTCAGATCTTTGCTTCTTGCACCATGCACATTTCACTTGTTGTGCCATGTGTTTGCATTGTGCCTCTTGCCATTATACTGCATTGTGCAATCCTATGTTGTGGCCAAAATCATCTCATATGCATTGTGGTATTCATCTTGTTGTACTTGCACTATGTTTGTCTATGTTGCTTGCCCTATGCATATGTCCCATGCATCATCACCTCCTTCCTTCTTCTTTCTTTCATATCGGCAAGTGACCTTTTCCCCTCCTCCATAAATGTACATTCTTTCCCTATTAATCTTAAACCATGCCTACACCCTCTCTGCCAATTTTCAGCTCTTTTGGACTAGATTTGGAGTTAAGTAGATTTGGATTAGTATTAACTCTGTTTAAGCCCATTGTCTAAGACAGGTGGGTCCCCCATGTCAGTTTTGACTAGTCAACGTCCTGTTGACTGCTGACATCAACCTTGACATCATGCTGATGTCACTTTCCTTTTTTTTTTGAATTAGTTTAAATAATAATATTAGAAAATCATTTAAAACTTTGAAAATTCATAGAAAATTAAACGTAGCTCGGATGAAAATGTTTTCTACATGAAAGTTGCTCAGAACGACGAGACGAGTCCAAACACATGGTCCGTTCGTCCACCGCACGTTCCTAGCATAGCAAACATTGAACTTTTCCCCTCCGGTTCATCTATTTGATAGACGTCTGGAACCAGGGAAAACTTTCCCGGATGTTTCCCCCCTTCGCCAGTATCTCCTAGCACTGCGTTAGAACACCTCTAGCCCCGCTTATTGTCTTGTTATGCATATGTTTGCGTGCATTTACTATTTCTTCCCCCTCTTCTGTGGTAGACCCCGAGACCGTTGCTGATGCTGCCCCTATGATCGACTACGTTGACGACGACCCTCTTCCCTTTCATCGGAGCTTCCAGGCAAGCCCCCCTTTGATCATCCCGATATCGCCCATTCCATTCTCTCATGCTTGCATTAGATTTTGCTACTGTATTTGATTGCTCCTATTCTGATGCATAGCCTGCCTTGTACCTGCTATTGTTACCTACCTGCTTATCCTAAACTGCTTAGTATAGGTTGGCTAGTGATCCATTAGTGACCCCCACTTGTCCTTGTTGCCCCTGTTTCATCATGGACGCCTCGATCAATGAGATTGACGACCAGAGCCTGACACCTCACATCACATCACGCCCTTTTTGTTGCCAGACTCTGTAGAGTTACCATCCAGTGTCGAGGGTGGAACCTCATACATCACTCCTGATGAGATCTCTATAGTGTAGCTATTCGGTCGTGGTCATCGAGGGTGGTTCCTCCTTCACCATTCCTAATACGGCTCGGTCGTGCAACACCTCAAGTGTGAACCTCGAGGGTGGTTGCTCTTACATTCACCTTGATGATTACATCGAGTGGAATCCACCGAGGGTGATTCCTCGGGTTTTCCCCTTGATGCTTGGACACACGGTTACCTTGAATTTACTTGAGACCATTGATGAAGTCGGGTCGACCCTGAGGGGTACATGCGAGTTGATGTGAAAGTCGGGCAGGCCCGTAGAACACCTGCAAGTTTTCCACGTGGCACGACCGGGCAGTCTGGGCCCTTGTCGTAAGTCCATGAGACGGGGCGACGGGGTCACATTATCGTGAGTCTCTGCTCATTTCCGCGAGCCCCCAATGCACTAATAGGTTTGGGTATTTGTTCTGAGTTGGCCTCTGGCCTTTACGGACTAACCACCACGCGAGTATAGATATGGGCCTCGACATCACAGTATCAGCCAAAGCTTTGTCAGACGTCCAGTTCAGCATGGCGGCACGGTCAGATCGTGCTGTCCATCCGAGGCAATGCTGGTATCCACCCTGCGTGCAATGACCCGGAGTGCTGTGGGTGATGGGCCCAAGACCCCGGAGCTCTTAGGATGTAGACCGGCGGGGACCTCTCTGCTGAGCCTAGGTAGGGTTGCGACGTGTTAATCTTCCGAGGCCGGGCATTGACCCCAGAAAGGTGTGTCCGGCCAGAGTAATCAAGCGTGTAATTATATAACTAGAAATGGATACTTGAGATATGTGATGGATATGTGGCTCCGAGATTGCTTTCTCGCAGGGAGTTGAGGAAAGATCTCTGGGCGTTGGTTCTACAACATGTTTGTTAAATATTAAATTGCTATTCTTTACTCTTCTACATGCTGCAATATGCTCGGAGCTCCTTGAAGATGCTAGTCTTTGATAGGGTAGGCCTTCCCCTCTATTCTGGCATTCTGCAGTTCAGTACACAGATACAAACCTTCCATTTGATACCAATGCATACTTAGTATAGACCTGATGCTTGCGAGTACTTTGGATGAGTACTCACGGTGGCTTTGCTACCCCTTTTCCCCCTTCTTTCTTCTTTCCGGTTCCTGCAACCAGTTGGTGGATCCCAGGAACCAGATGCCACCGCCTACGTCTACTACTACCCGATGGTGCCTACTTCTACATGGAGGCCGCTGAAGACCAGGAGTAGTTAGGAGGTCCCAGGCAGGAGGCCTCGCCTCTTCGATCGTGTTGCTTTTGTGCTAGCCTTCTTAAGGCATCCTTGTTTAACTTATGTCTGTACTCAGATATTTTTGCTTCCGCTGACTCTTGTGTATCGAGCTATGTATTTGAGTCCTTGAGGCCCCTGGCTTGTATTATAAAGCTTGTATTTTTTTGTGTCTAGAGTTGTGTTGTGATATCTTCCTGTGAGTCCCTGATCTTGATCATACACATTTGCGTGTATGATTAGTGTACGATTGAATCGGGGGCGTCACAAGTTGGTATCAGAGCCGACTGCCTATAGGATCCCCCTTTCCAACTCCTTGGCCGAAGTTGAGTCTAGTCTTTGAAAAGCTGTATTACTAACATGGCTGTGTGGCTTACGGGCCCATGTCGCCATTGGGTGGTGTTAGGATCTTTTATTTCCCGTCTATACTCTGGGACTCTGATCTCTCTTCTACTCGGGTTAAATGATTTTGCTAACAACTCTAGGTTCTCGTAGATACTTTCACCCGGAGAGCCCCTCACTGCAGATGATTACTTGGTGCACCAGAAGATTCTGAAGATACTCTCCGATGTTTTTCCTGAGACCCTTTTACCCTTCGCCGTTGCGATCCCTACCACCGATAAATCCTTATGCGTAACTACCTATATTTTCGTTCATACCTTCATCCCCAGTTGCTCTTGTTATTACAAGATGTCTTCAAATATTCTTCGATGTTCCGAGAATTCTTTATGCTTACTGCCCTACAGTTCCTTGCCGCGTGAATATCCCTACGGATAATTACTCGCTCTTATCGGGTATCCATTTATCCCCAGTTATTATTATGCTTCATAAGATACTTTGTAATACAATCCGAGCTTTCGAGGACTCCATCGCCTATTGCTCTAGAAGGTCTTACATGCCTACACTCTGGTCAATTCCATATGCCTAGCTGTATCCATTGATGTCCTTTCTCATTATCAGTTTGAGTCTTTTGATTTGATATGTTTGTGAGTAGTCACAATCATTAGCTGGTCCTTATAAATTATCATTCCGACTCAAATGTCTTCCTGAACATGAGCTGGTTCTCGGCCAATCAGACTGCCATCGGTTGTGCCCTAAGTCTATTCAACTTATCCATTCTTGATCAAAGCGTTTGCTTCTGATCCCTTGATTTGGGAATCATAATTCCTTTGCATTTGAACTCTGAATTAGTCAGTTGCTTCTGTAATCTGACCTCCTTGCATTCTTTCTTCTTCTGGTTGAGTACCATTGCTCACATCAAATCCCTCATGGACCACCAGTTCCTTTGTGGATTTTATCCGACAACGTCGTTCATATTCACTAACCACGCAAGCTTTTCCATGGATACATAATGCCTTTGGTAAATTGTATCCCCCACTCTTGTCTACCATACTCTGCTTCCGTGCTTGAGTTATTTACTCGTGCAGTTTGTACCATATATTTCTAAGATGCCCCTATGGGTTGAATCTATGTCTTCCCTAAATCTGTGTGAACCTGGAAACTTCTACGAGTCATACTCTACTGGTGTTATGCCAGATAAAATCTCAACACTACGGCTTCGTCGAAAATGAGAAGTGAATGAAAGGTTATGCATTGGAGAAGTGGGAGTCGACCTTGAACTTTGTGTTCATGCCCATGGACCCGATGTGGAACTTATCATGGAAGCTTCTTGTTATAGTAATCCCCTTGTGATAAGTTCATTGTGTCCCTATGTTTGGTCCTTTGTAACCGTGGTTCTGACCTGATTGTTCTCCTTTGATTTTTTTTCTCGGACAAGTTAAAGTACTTATCTTCTTCAGATCATTTCACCTGTCCGACCTCTACTTTGATCTACCTTCGAGTATTACCCTCTAGTATCTCGAGAATATCACGAAACTACATAACTTCTTATGAGTTCTTCATCAACTATTACTTCTCGCTGATTCCAATGTTCCACGGGTTCTGAGTTGTTAGACACTCGAGGACACCGATAACTGATTCGAGACTACACTTTCCTTTTTGTTGTTTTGTTTAACCTTTCTTGTAACTTAACTTATCTGAGCAGTGATCATTCCCTGATTATGTAAACACCTCGGTGTACAAACTCTATTAGTAAGACTTTGTTGATGGCATTCCGGTAGCCACCGATGGACGAGAACTTTGCCTATTGGTCCGCCTCGTCTTGACTAGCAGGAAAATGGTTCTCTTCATCCCTCGCCCTTGGTACCAACATTGTTGCCAACCTAACTGATACTCTATCCTATGACCTACCTTGCTACCATGACCATGCAAATGTTAGAACCCTTCCTGCTTTCAACCCACAAGGTGGGCCCATAACCCACAGTTCCACAGGATCGAAACCTGACTCTCCTGTTCACCCCTGTTTTCCAAAATTGTTCCTCGCGCTTGGCTTCATATGTAAATCACAAGCCACCTTCCTAGTGATCTATTCTAGTATCAGACGCAACACTTATTCCCATTGCTCTGAACCCCTTTCACCCTCTGTTTCAGGTAACGAACGGTTGCCTACCCAGTTGAAGCTTCTTATTGCACCTCCTTACCTTACTCTCGATAACTTCTTGAATTTCAACTCGAGAGATGCCTCTATGCCACATTCGCGAGATAGCCCCCAGGTACCTATCTTGTGTTGAGCTCCATCCTTCCCGAGTCTTTTTCCCTTACTCCACCCCTTAAATCTCGGGACAAGATTTCTTGTAGTGGAGGAGAATTGTGACGCCCGGATAATAAAGCTACAGTAAACCCCTGCTAATGGTGTCACGTCATCACATTACTGTTGCTAATCCTCACTTGATCCAAATCACTGTTCTTATTGAAACTCAAAATTTAAAGTCAAAATTCAAATTTGCCAAACATGAGAACTAAAATGTTCGAGTTGTTGCAAATAATCGTTTGTTAATTTTGGTGGTGGACCAACTTTTTATAAAGTGGCTTAGTGCCCTAAAATAGAAGAAAACAAAGGCACTAAATTTAAAAAAAAAGGAAAAGGCTATACTAAAAGAAAGAAAAGGCCCACCCCCACTATTTCCCCCCTGGGCCTAGCCCACCCGAGCTGGATGACACACTCCTCCGCGGTCGCCCCCTTCCCCTGTTCGACCGACCCGCGCCCGCGGTCACCGTCGAACCCGCTCGCCCCTCTACGCCGCCACGTTGTCGGTGAGGGGATAAGGCCGCCCCTCTTCCCTGGAACCTAGCTACCTTCCTAGATTTTCTCGCTCACCCCCTTGCTCCTCTCCTGCACCCCCACACTCTTCCCTTCCTCCCCCAGATCCGCCGCCGAGCGCCACCGTCGCCATGGCTCCGGCGTAGCCAGGCCTACCGTCGTCCCTGCTTCGTGCCTCCCTGTCCATTCGCCTCGTTGGCATCTTCTTCATCGTCTACGCCAAGCACCTAGAGCCGGGGAGCATGGCAGCGCTCGCTCCACTGTAGTCTTCCACCGTTGGACGCACCGAAGCTCGTCGTCGATCCGCGCCGCCTCGAGAACCTCGAGTCATCCCCGGGACATCTCTGCAATGACCGTGAGCTCACCTCCTATTCCCCCCTCTCTCTGCCCTCGCGTCCGCTCGCTATCTAGACCCCCCCCCTCCATAGCCGAGCTCGCCGCTGTTGAGCTCGTCGCAAACGCGTGCTCAGGCCACCACGTTCCTTCCTTGCCAGCGCATCGAGCTCCTGGTGCTCCCAGGGGCCCGACAAGCTCACCCCCCCATTGTTGTAGGGTCAAACCCTAGGTGGGATCTTTTCACACTTGGAGGGGGGGGGGGGGGAGGAGGAAACACTCAAGAACACAAGAACAAAACTCTCAAACAAACCCAAATATCACATCCACTAGAGGGGCATAAATGAGATCCACAAGATTACAAGATCAATCCAAGGGGAATAGCACTAGGGTAAAGGTCTTCTCACTAGGTGAGGTCTTGCATCCAAAGAGGATCTTCTCCAAGAGGAGGGCTTGATCTCCAAGAGGAGCTTCTCCAAGTGGAGGTCTAGATCTCCTAAAGGAGGAAGATGAGCAAGGCCCTCTTTTGTGTTCTAATATCTTTGCTAACCTTACAAATGAACTAGGAGATGCCCTTATATAGTTTGGGGACAAAATGAGAGAGGTGAGGGGATACAAGGGCAAAGCCCCGAGGAGGCATGTAGGCCCAATGTGTCGTCCGGGCACCCGGGGCCACGGGACCGGGCACCCGGACCGGTCAGGGGAGGACGCCCAGGTTCGGTCGGGCACCCGGGGCGCGAGGGGCCCGGCACCCGGCCTGGGCAGGGGGCCGGCTGGGAGTTGGCCGGGCACCCGGGGTGGCGCCAGGAGGCTGGCTGGGTCGGGCCGGGCACCCGGGGGGCCAATGCCCGGGCACCCAGTGGTGCCGCCAGTGGCTGGGAGAGGAGGACCCGGGCAACCGGGTGGCAAGGGGCCGGGCACCCGGGCCAGGCCTGGGCAGCTCCCAGGTGGTGCGGCCGGGCAGCCGGGGCTGGGGAGGATGGGCACCCAGAGTGCTCAGGGGGTTTTGCCTCCCTTTCTCCTTCTTCACTCTTCTTGCTCTCTCCTTCCTTCTCTTACTCCATGGAGGCTTGCATCTCTGTCTTCTCCTTCTCGCGATCAACTTCCTCGTACCTAAGAGTGAGCAATGTTTCCGTTTGAGGTAGAATCCAATCCTCACATGAATCCAAACGAGACTTGAACAGGAAAGAGTTCACCTCGTTCTCGATGGCGCGTGCACGTGCTCTTGTCATTGGTCCACTTGGTGATTACGGTGGTGATGGAGTGTCGGTGCGAGTAGTCGAGGGATGCTCCGCATCATCTTCCCCCCCTTGGGAGAGATCCGTCCACGGATCATGCTATTCATCACCATGGTACTTGGCCAAGTCTTTAACGTTGAAGATCTCGCTAACATTGTACTTGTCGCGTGGGATATCTACCTTGTAGGCATTGGCGTTGTAGCGTGCGATCACCTTGAATGGTTCGTCGGCTCTTGGGAGTAGCTTGTACTTGCGTTCCTTGGGGAAGCAGTCTTTGCAGAGGTGTATCCATACTTGATCACCCGGTTGGAACACAATCAGAGACTTATTGATGTTGAGCTTGGCAGTGAGGTGTTGCACTTGGCGCTCGATCGTGGAACGTGTTTCTTCATGCATCTTCTTGAGGTAGGCGGCTCTTGCACTTGCGTCCATGTTTGCTCGTTCTTGAAGCGGCAGTGGAAGGATGTCCAATGGCGACAAAGGGTTGAAACCGTAGACGACCTCGAAGGGGGACTTGCCGGTTGTAGAGTGTCTTGCGCGGTTGTAGGCGTACTCGGCGATGGGTGGCACTCCTCCCACTCCTTGATGTTCTTCTTGATCAACACGCGTAGAAGAGTTGCAAGCGTCCGGTTGGTGACTTCCGTTTGGCCATCAGTTTGAGGATGGTAGGCCATGGAGAATAGTAGCTTGATCCCGAGCTTGGCGCATAGCGTCTTCCAAAAGTAGCTTAAGAACTTGACGTCTTGATCCGACACAATTGTCTTTGGCACGTCGTGCAGCCTCAAGATTTCCCTACAAAAGAGATTGGCAACATGTGAAGCGTTGTCTATCTTATTGCATGGAATAAAATGAGCCATTTTAGAGAATCGGTCCACAACAACAAAAACGGAGTCCTTGCCATTTTGAGTCCTAGGTAATCCAAGCACAAAGTCCATGCTAATGTCTTCCCAAGGTTGATGTGGAATAGGTAAAGGCATATGTAGACCATGGGATTGAGAGTGTGACTTAGCTTTGCAACATGTAGAGCACCGGTTGGTGAAGCGGGCGACATCGTGAAACATCTTGGGCCAATAATAGTTCTTGGAGAGCGTGGCGAAAGTCTTGTTGCGTCCAAAGTGTCCCATGAGTCCGCCTCCATGAGCCTCTTGCAAAAGGAGCAAACGAAGAGAAGACTCGGGAATGCATAGTTTGTTAGCTCTCATAAGATAACCATCTATGATAAAATATCTTTCCCAAGAAGTATGCATCTCACACTTAGCATAAGGAGTAATAAAGGTCACATCACCCTCATACAAATCTTTGATATGATCAAATCCAACTACATTCAATGAGTAAGTAACATGCATTTGCGGGAAAGGGCATATGCCACCACATTTTCTTTGCCTTAATGTACTTTATCACATAGGGAAAAGATTCAATGAATTCACTCCATTTAGCATGACATTTATTCAACTTGCTTTGACCTTTGAGGTATTTAAGTGTTTCACGATCGGTATGTATGACAAACCATGCGGTCTAAGGTAATGCTCTCACACATGTAACACACGCACTAATGCAAACAACTCTTTGTCATAGATGGGATAGTTAAGTTGAGCACCGGAAAGTTTTTCACTAAAATATGCAATAGCTCGTTTTTCTTGCATCAAAACTCCACCAATTCCGGTACCACTTGCATCGCAATGAACCTCAAAAGTTTTGTCGAAGTTTGGTAAAGCAAGAATCGGAGCATGTGTAAGCAAAGATTTGAGCTCATCAAACGTGGTTGATTGTAAAGGTCCCCAAACAAAAGGAGCATTCTTCTTACTCAAAGCATGCAAAGGAGCGGCAATAGTGCTAAAATCTTTCACAAAGCGACGATAAAAACCCGCAAGGCCAAGAAAACTTCGCACTTGTTGCAAATTGGTGGGTTGGGGCCAAGTTTTAATTACTTCAATTTTAGATTCATCAACATGTACACCCTTGGAAGAAACAACGAATCCCAAGAAAACAAGGTTGTCAACACCAAACATGCACTTTTTCATGTTGGCATAAAGACGTTCCTTGCGAAGAGTTTGTAAAACAGCCCTAACATGACTTAGATGCTCTTTCATGGATTTGCTAAAGACAAGAATATCATCAAAGTAAACCACAAAGAAAACTCCAATGTAAGGTCGAAGCACAAAATGCATAAGACGCATGAAAGCGGTTTTCCATTCATCACCTTCTTGTATGCGGATTTGATAATAACCACTTTTAAGATCAATTTTTGAGAAAATGGTGGCACCGCTAAGTTCATCAAGCATATCATATAAGCGAGGAATGGGATTCCTATAACGAACGGTAATAGCATTGATAGGTCTACAATCCGAGCACATGCGAAAACTACCGTCTTGCTTGGGCACAAGTATAACAGGAATGGCACAAGGGCTTAAGCTTTCACGTACATGACCGTTGTTGATGAGTTGTTGTACTTGCCGTTGGATCTCCTTTGTTTCTTCGGGGTTGACATGGTAGGGGGCCTTGTTTGGAAGAGGTGCACCGGGGATGAGGTCGATCCGATGTTCAATGCCGCGTAGAGGAGGTAGACCCGGAGGTAGCTCATCGGGGAAAACATCTTGAAATTCCTGCAAAAGAGATTGAAACACCAAAGGTAGCTCGTGAGAGGTGTTAGTTTTTGGTTCTCCATCCTTACACACAAGGACAAAGTGCATCACACTCGATGGGTTCTCACACACTTCTCTCATCTGACTTTTTGTGGCAAATAGTATGAGGTTTTTCTCTCTAGGCAAAGAGGCACTCAAGTTTGGCTTGTGGTTCTCACTCACGTTTGGGTGGATCACTTTCTCACTCTTCTCTCCATGATGGGTGGCTTGCTTGTCGGCTATCACTTGACTAGGAGACATAGGTCGTAGCACATATTCCTTCCCTTTCATCTTGAAACTATAGTGATTGGCATGCCCATTGTGGATCACACCACGGTCGAATGCCATGGTCGACCAAGAAGGAGGTGGCAAACGGTCATTGGGACCACATCACACTCCAAAGTGTCCTCCTATGCACCAATTTTGAAGGAGACTTGGACCGTATGCTCTACTCGGATAGTGCCGGAGTCACTTAGCCATTGAACCTTGTACGGGTGAGGATGCTTCCTCTTGACCAATTGAAGCTTGGAGCATAGTTCTTCACTTGCCAAATTGTGGCAACTACCTCCATCGATGATGACCTTGACGGAACTTCCATTGATGCCGGCCTTGGTGTGGAAAATGTGGCACCATTGGTCTTCTTCTTGGTGGTGTTGGAGACCACGAGAGAGGGACTTGAATCATTGTCACAAAAGACTTGGTCATCTTCATCTTCGTTCACGTGCCGGTGCATGGCCACGTGCTCAATGGCTTCCATTTCTTCTTCACACATTGAGTCATATGTGCCGTCATCGTTGAAGATCATTGTTCACTTGTTGGTGCATTGGAAAGACTTGTGTCCTCGGCCGCCACATGTGAAACACTTGATTGAACTTGTCTTTACGGGGTCTTCGGGAGGCGCTGAAGATGAAGGAGTCTTGGATTTGTAGGTGCCTGCCGGAGGATGAGTCGAGGAAGGTGCCACTTGCTTGGAACTTGACTTGTCTCCGGTACTTGGTGATGCTCGAGTTGATGTAGGAGGTGCCGAAGCCACGGGATCTTGAGAGTAGGAGCCGTAGGTCTTGGACGAGTACTTGGCGTATTTGAAGTCAACTTGCACTTGTCGCTCGGCCTTGGTCGCTTGATGAACTAGCTCAAGAAGGTTGGAGTATGGTTGGAAGTCGGCGATCCGCTTGATTGGGTGGTTGAGGCCATTCAACAAGCGTGCCATTGTTTGCTCGTCATCTTCCTTGACATTGGCTCGTATCATGGCAATCTCCATTTCTTGGTAATATTCTTCCACCGTCTTTGTGCCTTGCTTGAGGAGTTGCAACTTCTTGAAAAGATCTCGAGAGTAGTGAGTAGGCACAAAGCGGGCTCTCATGATTTCCTTCAATGCTTCCCAATTTGTGATTGGTGGTTCGCTTCTTGTATGTTGTCGCTCGATCACTTGCTCACATCAAATGAGGACGTAGTCTTGGAACTCGAGGGAGGCCATGGCTATCTTCTTTTCTTCATCATAGTTGTGGAGGCGAAAAATCTTGTCCACCTTCAATGCCCAAGAGAGATATTCTTCGGGATCATTGCTTCTGGAGAACTTTTGCATGGTGAACTTGAGCTTGTCGTAGCGGAGTTCTTCATCTTGATAGCGGTTGTGATATCTCTCTTGCCTTGGAAAGTCCTCAAATGCTCGTTCCTCGTGATGTCGCTCTTGGCGTGGAGGAGGGTCTTGAAGCACTTAGTCCACTTGGTGTCTCTCTTGTCTTGGAGGAGGGTGAGGAATGTGCACTTGGTTGCGCCTTTCTTGTTACTCTTCACGTCGGGCTTCTTCTTCTTGTATCTCGCGATGAAAAACTTCCTCTTGTTCTCGCACTTGGCGGTTGCGGTCTTCTACAGCTCTAGTGGCCTTGGCGAGTGTGCGTTGAGCTTCGAGTGCTTGTGCGTCACGTTGCTCTTGTGCTTGTCGAAGTGCATCACCGTCTTGAGGGGCTTGACGTGGTACTTGTGGAGGTATTTGCTCTTGCTCCATTGCTCCATGAGGGACTTGGTGTCGCATCCGTTCACGTGCTCGAACTCGGTCTTGTAAACCATTGCCATGGAACGGATTTTCTTGAGCTTGGTGATCTTGATGATGATCACGTCGAGGAGGGCAAGCTCGTGGCGGACTTGCATCATAAGAGGAGTAGTCCGAAGATTGCCGACTTGTACGGTGACTTGAGTGGTGCCGTCTTGAAGAAGCCGATGAGGAAGACGGGTGTCGAACGATCATGTTGCGGAGCTCTTCCATTTGTGTGTTGAATTTGTCGTCGATGTTTTGACGAAGGTCGGAGGCGAGTTGTTCCAAGCGTTCACCCAATGCGACGTTTTCTTGATGAAGTGCTGGTTGCGCGATGAAGAAGTGGTTCTTGGAGACGAACCCGGAATCATCACCTTGCTCCTCGAAAAGTGGGTTTGACGACGAGTTTGGCTTATCCATCATAACCGAGTGGGGTGAGTAGTAAAATGAGAGAACAATACCAAAGTTACCTTCTCCGAGGATTGAAGATGTAACAAGTGTCAGTCAATGTAATGCCACAATAGGAGAATTGGAACCGGGTTTGTTTCTCACACCTACAAGTAAAGGCTTATGGAGTAGATCGCTTAGGATGGTGGCAAAAATTTCAAGAAAATGTTAGTCAAGATATTGATAAGGTTGAGAAGGTTCACAAAAATGCAAGTAAAGCAAATAGATCAAACCCAAAGGTATCACTAGGTAGACACGCACGGAAGATAGATGGGATCCGCACAACCAAGGAGTGAGCTCAAAATGTGCAACCATGAAAAATGCTCTTGTTGTGCGAATGCTCGAGAGACGCTAGCTCGATTGCTCAAATGGGCAAGATACGCTTGTGCACCTACCTATGAGAGTACCGTGCCATCTTCAATCCCAACTATGGTATATATGCAATGACCAAGATGATATAGGTATGCAAGTGGCTCAATTCTATTGCTTACAAGCTCTTTGTTTCTCCTCTTTTGCTTAAAAGCTTTTCTTTTTTTTTCTATGCTTGATACTTGAGCCGAGTATGATATGAGACGAGTATGTATGATATGCACGGGAGAGACTTATGGCACAAAGGTGATAACACGATCACTACGGTGCACAATAGCGTGGCCCGGCAATTCTCAACTTGCTAGTCTCAATGGGTAAGCGACGCAAAGTGGATCGGGCTATCAATGCAAAAGCAAGGTAAGGAGTAAGTGTCTTCAAGGATACCGTCCTTTCTTACGGTTAGCAATGAAGATGACTCCGAGTCGATGATGGTGACGAAGATGTCACACGCTCCTAAGTAGCCGAAACACCTTCGGAAACGAAAAAGGCAACACAAAATCGGTCAAATGCGGAAGGTGGGTGTTTTTGTGATGATTTTTGTATGGGGGCTAATGGTGGTGTTAGTGGGATGAGTGGATGGGGGATGTCAAGAGCTTCTAAACGAGCTAAAGAACATGAAAAACGGACTTGGGAGGTGGAAGTTATGGCCAAAATGGTGTTGGTAGTGGGCTGATTTGGGGTGGTGCGGGCACCCGAGGGTGTGGGGTGCGGGTGCCCGGGGGTGGCTGGGAGAGGTGCGGGTGCCCGGGGGTTTGAGGTGCAGGCACCCGGTGGTCTTCGGGATGGGCGGAAATTTTGGGGGAAAAGCAAAATTCCGCGAATTTCGTGGTGGGAAGGGTGGGGATTGTTGGGGAGGGGCTAGATCCACTTGCCAAACATCAAATCCATGGACCAAAACAACCAAATCTCACAAGATCCAACAAATCGCAAGAAAATTTTTTGGGGTTATTTTTGTGGGAATTTACGAATTTGGACGAAAAGCAACAAAATCAAGCTATCAAATGGGGGGATGGGACTCCAAGATGTGAATAAACCTTGCTCATGATACCAAGATGTTGTAGGGTCAAACCCTAGGTGGGATCTTTTCACACTTGGAGGGGGGGGGGGAGGAGGAAAACACTCAAGAACACAAGAACAAAACTCTCAAACAAACCCAAATATCACATCCACTAGAGGGGCATACATGGGATCCACAAGATTACAAGATCAATCCAAGGGGAATAGCACTAGGGTAAAGGTCTTCTCACTAGGTGAGGTCTTACATCCAAAGAGGATCTTCTCCTAGAGGAGGGCTTGATCTCCAAGAGGAGCTTCTCCAAGTGGAGGTCTAGATATCCTAAAGGAGGAAGATGAGCAAAGCCCTCTTTTGTGTTCTAATATCTCTGCTAACCTTACAAATGAACTAGGAGATGCCCTTATATAGTTTGGGGACAAAATGGGAGGGGTGGAGGGATACAAGGGCAAAGCCCCGAGGAGGCACGCAGGCCCACGGTGTCGTCCGGGCACCCGGGGCCACGGGACCGGCACCCGGACCGGTCAGGGGAGGACGCCCAGGTTCGGCCGGGCACCCGGGCCGCAAGGGGCCAGGCACCCGCCCTGGGCAGGGGGCCTGCTGGGAGTTGGCTGGGCACCCAGGGGTCCCAAGCCCGGGCACCCGGGGTGGCCCCAGGAGGCCGGCTGGGTCGGGCCGGGCACCTGGGAGACCAAAGCTCGGGCACCCGGGGGTGCCGCCAGTGGCTGGGAGAGGAGGACCCGGGCACCCGGGCCAGGCCTGGGCAGTTCCTAGGTGGTGCGGCCGGGTACCCGGGGCTGGGGAGGCCGGGCACCCGGAGTGCTCAGGGGTTTTTTCCTCCCTTCCTCCTTCTTCACTCTTCTTGCTCTCTCCTTCCTTCTCTTGCTCCATGGAGGCTCGCATCTCCGTCTTCTCCTTCTCGCGGTCAACTTCCTCGTACCTAAGAGTGATCAATGTTTCCGTTTGAGGTAGAATCCAATGACTTGAATAGGAAAGAGTTCACCTCGTTCTCGATGGCGCGTGCACGTGCTCTTGTCATTGGTCCACTTGGTGCTTGCGGTGGTGATGAACTGTCGGTGCGAGTAGTCGAGGCGTGCTCCACATCACGCATCCTCCCGAGCCCCCTAGCCACCTGCTCGACCTCACCCAAGCTCCACCGCCGCCTGCGTCGTAGCTCCGGCCATCTCCGACCACTTTCCGCATGCACGCCCGACACCAAACGACGCGCGATGTCGCCCCGGTGCCATAGATACTCTCCGCCGCTTAATTGGCCGCCGGAGGACGGATTCCGACGAGGCTCGAGGCGCACCGCCGCTATTTTGGCTCACCGGAGAAACTCCGGCGGGGCGTGTCGTCCTGGTCAGGGCGGGGCCACCCTGGGTCAATGACCCGTGGCCCCAGGGGCCCGGGCTGGCCCCGTTGACCGAAGTCAACACTGACTGGGCAGCCCCAGTCGCTGACATATAGGGCCCACCCCTGTTAATCAATTAATTTGATTAAGTTAATTAGATTAACCTAACTACACACTGACGTGTGGGCCTAGTAGTTTAGTTAAGTAGATTTAGATTAGTATTAACTCTGTTTAAGCCCACTGTCTATGACACGTGGGTCCCCCATGTCAGTTTTAACCAGTCAACATCCTGTTGACTGCTGACATCAACCTTGACATCATGCTAATGTCACTTTCCTTTTTATGAATTAGTTTAAATAATAATAATATTAGAAAATCATTTAAAACTTTGAAAATTCTTAGAAAATTAACCGTAGCTCGGATGCAAATGTTTTCTACATGAAAGTTGCTCAGAATGACGAGACGAATCCAAACACGTGGTCCGTTCATTCGCTGCATGTTCCTAGCATAGAAAATGTTGAACTTTTCCCCTTCGGTTCATCTGTTTGACAAACGTCCGAAACCGGGGAAAACTTTCCCGGATGTTTCCCCCTTCGCCTGTATCTCCTAGCACTACGTTAACACCTCTAGCCCCGTTATTGTCTTGTTATGCATATGTTTGCATGTATTTACTGTTTCTTCCCCCTCTTCTACGGTAGACCCCGAGAGTGTTGCTGATGCTACCACTGTGATCGCCTACGTCGACGACGACCCTCTTCCCTTTCAGCGGAGCTTCCAGGCAAGCCCCCCCTTTGATCATCCCGATATCGCCCATTCCATTCTCTCATGCTTGCATTAGATTTTTCTACTGTATTTGATTGCTCCTTTTCTAATGCATAGCCTGCCTTGTACCTGCTATTTTTACCTACCTGCTTAATTTGATCCATCAGTGACCCCCACTTGTCCTTGTTGCCCCTGCTTCATCATCGACGCCTCAATCGACGTGACTAGAGCCTGACACCTCAGACCACATCACGCCCCTTTTTTGCTCGACTCTGCAGAGTTACCATCGAGTGCTGAGGGTGGAACCTCATACATCACTCCTGATGAGATCTTTGTAGTGTAGCTATTCGGTCGTGGTCATTGAGGGTGGTTCCTCCTTCACCATTCCTGATACGGCTCTGTCGTGCAACACCTCAAGTGTGAACCTCGAGGGTGGTTCCTCTTATGTTCACCTTGATGATTACATCGAGTGGAATCCACCGGGGGTGATTCCTCGGGTTTTCCCCTTGATGTTTGGACACACGGTTACCTTGACTTTACTTGAGACCATTGATGAAGTTGGGTCAGCCCTGAGGGGTACCCGCGAGTTGATGTGAAAGTCGGGCGGGCCCGTAGAGCACCTGTGAGTTTTCCATGTGGCACGGCCGGGCAGTCTGTGCCCTTGCCGTAAGTCCACGAGACGGGGTGACGGGGTCACATTATCGTGAGTCTCTGCTTGTTTCTGTGAGCCCCCAATGCACTAACGGGTTTGGGCATTTGTTCTGAGTTGGCCTCTGGCCTTTACGCACTAACCACCGTGCGAGAATAGATACGGGCCTCGACGTCGCAGTATCAGCCAAAGCTTTGTCAGACGTCCGGTACAGCATGGCGGCACGGTCGGATCGTGCTGGCCATCCGAGGCGGTGCTGGTATCCACCCTGTAGGGAATGACCCGAAGTGCTGCGGGCGATGGGCTCAAGACCCCGAAGCACTTAGGATGTAGAACGGCGGGGACCTCTCTGCTGAGCCTAGGTAGGGCTGCGACGTGTTGATCTTCCGAGGCCGGGAATTAACCCTAGAAAGGTGTGTCCGGCCAGAGTAATCAAGCATGTTGGGTAACGTGGTGCACCCCTGCAGGGAAGATATATATTTGAATACCGTGTCCACGGTAATGGACGTTCAGACTTATATCCCGATCTTATATGACTAGAAATGGATACTTGAGATATGTGATGGATATGTGGCTCCGAGATTTCTTTCTCGCTGGGAGTCAAGGAAGGTTCTCTGGGCGTTGGTTCCACAACATGTTTGTTAGATATTAAATTGCTATTATTTACTCTTCTACATGCTGCAAGATGCTCAGAGCTAGTTGAAGATGATAGTCTTTGATAGGCTAGGCCTTCCCCTCTACTTTGGCATTCTGCAGTTCAGTCCATAGATACAAACCTTCCATTTGATACCAATGCATACTTAGTATAGATCTGATGCTTGCGAGTACTTTGGATGAGGACTCACGGTTGCTTTGCTACCCCTTTTCCCCCTTCTTTCTTCTTTCCGGTTGATGCAGCCAGTTGGTGGATCCCAGGAGCCAGATGCCACCACCGACATCTACTACTACCAGATGGTGCCTACTTCTACATGGAGGCCGCCGAAGACCAGGAGTAGTTAGGAGGTCCCAGGCAGGAGGCCTTGCCTCTTTGATTGTGTTGCTTTTGTGCTAGCCTTCTTAAGGCATCCTTGTTTAACTTATGTCTGTACTCAGATATTGTTGCTTCCGCTAACTCTTGTGTATTGAGCTATGTATTCGAGCCCTCGAGGCCCCTGGCTTGTAATATAAAGCTTGTATTATTTTATTTATGTCTAGAGTTGTGTTGTGATATCTTTCCGTGAGTCCCTGATCTTGATCGTACACATTTGCGTGTATGATTAGTGTATGATTGAATCAGGGGCATCACACCCCTATATCCTCGAGTATAATCAAGCAGGAGTAGGGTTTTGCCTCCATTATGAGGGCCCGAACCTGGGTAAACACTGTGCCCCTTCTCCATTGTTATCATTGATCTTCAGACACACAGCTTGGGCCCCCCTACCCGAGATCTGCCGGTTTTGACACCGACACTCGTGCGTACGGGCCCCCAAACTCCCTGATGGCAGTGTCCTCTGGCGAGGACTCCGTAGAGGGCAAAGAGGAGGAGGAGATTCGGAGGCAACGCTGAAAGGGATGGGGGGAGACTTCTCCTCCGCGGCAGAGCGCCCTCCTGCGAGATCTTCCTAATGACGATGACGCCGGGGGAGACTTGGTCAGGGGACCCCCACACCCCACCGAGGTCGTCACGAGGCTCGGGAGGACCACGCAGAGGAGGCTGGTCCGCGGGACCCCGGAGGGGGGAAAGGTCACGGCACAACCTTAGAGCAGCGCTCTCACTTCGTCGCCTGTCGCTGCTACTCCGGAGCCACCCGCCGTACGCCCGGTTGGACCTCCGGCCGCATTGAAGCCCTTACTGCAGAAGCTTGGGGGCCTAGTTGTCCTGGGCAGAAAGAGGGCGTACATCGCTGACGACGAGTAAGTATCTTACCTCATCCTCGGTTTTCCGTCGCGACATCATGCTCACGATGTCCTTCTCTTGAAGGCTAGGCTGGCCCCCGGGGTGAAGAAGAAGAAGAAGGAGGCTTCTCCCATGACGCAGCAGACTCCGGGAGCGCCGGTTCCTGATGCGCCCACGGAGGGCGCGAAGGCCTCGGAGCCCCCTGCCACTGCTGTTGTCGCCATAGCGCCAGTCCAGGCGCCAGCGCCACCTCCTCCTCGGGTTCTCACGGCGGCGAACCATGGCTCCTCTGCCAGGCCCGGTGCTTTGGTGGAGGCCTAAGCCGCGCTGGACCAACTCTGGGCTGATCTTCAAGGTGCTGACAGGCGTGCGGCGATGGGGCGCCTGGAGCTGATCTCGGGATGGCTCCAGGCCGACTCATCCATCAGGACGGCCTCGGGCCAGGCCAAGGCTGCCGTCGCGGATGGCAGGAAATAGGCCACAGAAGCCGTAGCGGCTCGTGACGCTGTGATGGCTGATGTCGCATTCGCCAGAGGTCGCTCCAGCGAGGTGGAGGCCAAGCTGAAGACGCTTCATGAGGAGTAGACCTCTCATGCACGTGGGTCCAGGAACGGGAGGAGAAGCTCAAGGTTGGAGAGGCCGCGCTCGCCGACCGCGACGCCGAGCTAGAGCAAGCGGCCCAAGATCAGGCCACAGAGCGAAGCCGCCTGGAGAAACTAAAGGAGGAAGTGGAAGCAGCCTGAGCATCCCACACCAAGCACGTCTCCAAGGAGACGGCCTAGCTGGAGGCTAGGGAGAAAACCCTTGCCGCGGCTGAGAAGGCCGGGTGCGATGCCTTCGCTTCCTTCGAGCCGAAGTCCCGCGTAGCACCTCGCTCCCCTTATGGGGAGGGGTACGATCAGCCGCTGGTGACCCCGGATGGTGGCCTTCTTGGTCTTCTTACCAACTTGTCGAGGAGCTCGAGAACATCGCCGCTGCGGTGGGCTCCCTGGTGGAAGGGGAGTGCCGCGCGCTCTTCACTGCGGCCGTGATGCTTGTCTTCAGCCACCTCCATCTCCTGTGCCTCAGCCGGGACCTTACCATGCTGCTGGAGCCGGTGGCGCCCGAGTCTCTGATTACTGCTGCCGAAGCCATGAAGGAGCAGGTGGAGGTCCTGGTGGTGAAGTTCCGCTGCATCAACCCTGAGGCCGTGGCGACCGTGGCCGGCAGCGAAGACGACAACGCATCATCGAGGACGCGCTCCCCAAGGCGGCTGGTGGCAGCAAGCAAGGTTGAAGGCGATGCTTCCCAGGTTTATCCTACAACATTTACCATGCATTGTGGAGGTGTAAGAACTTCTGCTTTGAATTTGTGAAACATTATGTTTTGTAATAATTTGCTAGGATCCCGTGATTTCCTTCCCATGCTTGATTTCCTTCTGTTTGCCTTTAGTGTTCTGCATTGGCAGGGCCCGGCCCCACGCATACCTCAACCGCCATTGGGTCCTTCGGATCGCCATGACGAGACCAAGGAGTGAGGGGCTATGTGACCAGTGAGGCCCCTGAGTCCTGATGCTCATGGGTCACCCTTGACGTACGAACGACCCCGCAAAGGAAACACAAGTAGCGTCTGGGTTGATCCGGAATCCTCATACCTTTCTTCGCCAGCTTTTGCTTGGGAGGGTCACGAGAAGACTAGGTGCTGAAGACCAGGTAGGGTGGCGTGCGCCAGGCGTGTCCTGGACGCAGCCCCCGTGCCCAGCCCCCTCGCACGGCTCTCCCAAGGGAAAGTTGGAGTAGTGCAGCCGGACGACGAGCCCTAGGGGATCTCTTGAGGTTAGCGCAGCTGCTAGGGTGCCCCCAGTTGTTTATCATCAGCGCGCAACATGACGCTTCCACTCTTGCATGGGCATAGCCGCTCCTCGACTGTGTCGTCTGCCAGCGCGGAGCATGGGGCTTCCACTGGTGCGTGAGTGGGAGCTCCCTCGAAGGGGAGACTCCGGGGCGTGTACCGCCCCATCCTGGCACGTGGCTTGCACGGCAGGACTAGAGGAGCTGTATATGGGCACCCGTGAGCCAGGGCGGGGCTCACGGGGCCCTGCCTCAAGGTGGGTTGTGCCTAAATTCTTTGTTAGGATGCTCGTGGCGATCCTGCGAGAAGGTCAGGTCACCTGCACCGAGTGAATCTCCGGAGGATATTGCATGAGAAGGCCAAACACCAGTGACCCCAGGAGGTTACGTGAACGGGACCGACCTGCCAAACAAAGCTCAGCTGGATTTGTCGACGCTGCAGGGACAGGCCCGAGCATAGATGTCGTGCCCATTCTTCTCATGCATCGATTCTAAAGAAAGACAGCCGGCGCGTGGTTCCCGCGGTGGCGAGGCACCGTGCCGCGCGCCCTAACTTATCCGCTCATGATTAGCTCATGCAAGAACAAGGCACCAAGGGCCACGGGAGGTGACGTACACGGGGCTGGCCCGCAAGACAGAGCTCGGCCGCTTGGGTTTAGCGACGCTATAGGGACGGACCCGAGCACAGACGTTGTGCCAGTCCTTAATCACGAGGCTGTCGCGGGCGGGTTCGCAAGGGCGCACGACATTCGTGGTGGTGAAGCACCGGTCAGGAAGATAATAATATAAAGCAACTCATGCAAGGGCGAAGCCAGTTCTGATAGATGCGCAAAATGATACACGCTGCAGGGCAGAACCTGATACGTCTCCAATGTATCTATAATTTTTGATTGTTCCATGCTATTATATTACCCCTTTTGGATGTTTATGGGCTTTATTTTTCACATTTATATCATTTTTGGGACTAACCTACTAACCGGAGGCCCAGCCCATATTGCTGTTTTTTTTTCCTATTTCAGTATTTCGAAGAAAAGGAATATCAAACGGAGTCCAAACGGAATGAAACCTTCGGGAGCGTGATTTTTGGAACGAACGTGATCCAAAGGACTTGGAGTGCAAGTCAAGAAGCAGCCGAGGCGGCCACAAGAGGGTAGGGCGCGCCCCTGTCTCGTGGGCCCCTCGGGCGGCGACCGACGTACTTCTTCCTCCTATTTAAGCCCACGTACCCTGAAAACATCCAAGGAGCAAACGAAACACAATTTCCACCACCCTAACCTTCTGTATCCGCGAGATCCCATCTTGGAGCCTTCGCCGGCGCTCCGCCGGAGGGGGAATCGACCACGGAGGGCTTCTACATCAACACCATAGCCCCTCCGATGAGTTGTGAGTAGTTTACCATAGACCTTCGGGTCCATATCTATTAGGTGGATGGCTTCTTCTCTCTTTTTGGATCTCAATACAATGTTCTCCCCCTCTCTTGTGGAGATCTATTCGATGTAAACTCTTTTTGAGGTGTGTTTGTCGAGATCCGATTAATTGTGGGTTTATGATCAAGTTTATCTATGAATAATATTTGAATCTCCTCTAAATTCTTTTATGTATGATTGAGTTAACTTTGCAAGTCTCTTCGAATTATCTGTTTGGTTTGGCCTACTAGATTGATCTTTCTTGCCATGGGAGAAGTGCTTAGCTTTGTGTTCAATCTTGCGGTGTCCTTACCCAGTGACAGAAAGGGTTGCAAGGCACGTATTGCATTGTTGCCATCGAGGATAAAAAGATGGGGTTTATATCATATTGCATGAGTTTATCCCTCTACATCATGTCATCTTGCTTAAGGCGTTACTCTGTTCTTATGAACTTAATACTCTAGATGCAGGCAGGAGTCCGTCGATGTGTGGAGTAATAGTAGTAGATGTAGGCATGAGTCGGTCTACTTGTTGCGGACGTGATGCCTATATACATGATCATGCCTAGATAATCTCATAATTATTTGCTTTTCTATCAATTGCTCGACAGTAATTTGTTCACCCACCGTAATACTTATGCTATCTTCAGAGAAGCCACTAGTGAAACCTATGACCCTCGGGTCTATCTTTTATCATATAAGTTTCCAATTTACTTTTATTTGCATCTTTACTTTTTTGCATCTATATTATAAAATACCAAAAATATATTTATCTTATCGTACTATCTCTATTAGATCTCACTTTCGCAAGTGGCCGTGAAGGGATTCACAACCCCTTTATTGCGTTGGTTGCGAGTTCTTTGTTTGTTTGTGTAGGTGTGTGGGACTTTTGAGGAGCCTCCTACTGGATTGATGATACCTTGGTTCTCAAAAACGGAGGGAAATACTTACGCTACTATTGCCGCGTGACCCTTTCCTCTTCAAGGAAAACCAACGCAAGCTCAAGACGTAGCAAGAAGGATTTCTGGCGCCGTTGCCGGGAGGTCTTCGCTCAAGTCAAGACATACCAATTACCCATCACAAACTCATCTCCCTCGCATTTACATTATTTCCCATTTGTCTCTCGTTTTCCTCTCCCCCACTTCACCCTTGCCATTTTATTCACCCTCTCTTTCCCAATCTCCTCCTCTCTCTTTCGCTTGCCTTTTTTCTGTTTGCTTGTGTGTTGGATTACTTGTTGCCATGGCGCAAGATAATACCAAATTGTGTGATTTCTCCAATACCAATAATTATGATTTCCTTGGTACTCCGATCGCTCCTCTTAATGATGTTGAGTATTGTGAAATCAATACTGCTTTGCTGAATCTTGTTATGAAAGATCAATTCGCCGGCCTTCCTAGTGAAGATGCCGCTACTCATCTAAACAACTTTGTTGATTTGTGTGATATGCAAAAGAAGAAAGATACGAATAACAATAATTTTAAATTGAAGTTATTTCCGTTTTCACTTAGAGATCGTGCTAAAGTTTGGTTTTCGTCTTTGCCTAAAAATAGTATTGATTCTTGGAACAAGTGCAAAGATGCTTTTATCTCTAAGTATTTTCCTCCCGCTAAGATTATCACTCTTAGGAACGATATTATGAATTTTAAACAACTTGATCATGAGCATGTTGCCCAATCTTGGGAAAGAATGAAATTAATGATTCGCAATTGCCCTACTCATGGTTTGAATTTATGGATGATCATACAAAATTTTTATGCCGGTTTGAACTTTGCTTCTAGAAATCTCTTAGATTCGGCCGTGGGAGGCACGTTTATGGAAATCATGTTAGGAGATGCTACAAAACTTCTTGGTTATATTATGGCTAATTATTCTCAATGGCACACCGAAAGATCGTCTAGTAAAAAAGTGCATGCTATAGAAGAAATCAATGTTTTGAGTGGAAAGATGGATGGACTTATGAAATCGTTTGCTACTAAGAATACTCCTCTTGATCCCAATGATATGCCTTTGTCTACTTTGATTGAGAATAATAACGAATCTATGGATGTGAATTTTGTTGGTAGGAATAGTTTTGGAAACAATGCTTATAGAGGAAACTTTAATGCTAGATCGTTCCCTAGTAATTCCTCTAATAATTATGGAAATTCCTACAATAAATCTTATGGTAATTTTAATAAGATGCCCTCCGATTTTTATAATAGTGTGAAAGAATTTATGATTTATCAAAAGAATTTTAATGCTTTGCTTGAAGAAAATTGCTCAAAGTTGATGATTTGGCTAGGATCGTTGATAGACTTTCGCTTGATGTTGATTCTCTTAAACTTAGATCTTCTCCTCCTAAGCATGATATCAATGAGTCTCTCAAAGCAATGAGAATTTCCATTGATGAGTGCAAGGAAAGAACCACTAGATTGCATGCTAAGAAAGATTGCTTTATAAAGGCGCGTTCTTCTAGTTTACATGAAAATAATGATGAAGATCTTAATGTTATTGATGCGTCTCCTATTAGATCTTTGTTTTGCAATATGAATCTTGATAATTATGGGACTGAAGATGAGTCAACTTTACCTAGAAGGCGTCCCAAGAATTCGGAGTTTTTAGATCTTGATGCTAAATTTGGTAAAAGTGGGATTGGAGAGGTCATGACTTTAAATAGTATTGAACCCACTATCTCGGATTTCAAGGAATTTGATTATGATAATTGTTCTTTAGAAGGTTGTATTTCCTTGTTGCAATCCGTTGTTAATTCTCCTCATGCTTATAGCCAAAATAAAGCTTTTACCAAACACATTGTTGATGCCTTGATGCAATCTTATAATGAAAAACTTAATTTGGAAGTTTCTATACCTGGAAAACTTAATGATGAGTGGGAACCTACTACAAAGATTAGAATTAAAGATCATGAGTGTTTTGCTTTGTGTGATTTGGGTGCTAGTGTTTCCACGATTCCGAAAACTTTATGTGATATTCTAGGTTTCCATGATCTTGATGATTGCTCTTTAAATTTGCACCTTGCGGATTCCACCATTAAAAATCCAATGGGAAGGATCAATGATGTTCTCATTGTTGCAAATAGAAAGTTGGTGCCCGTAGATTTTATCGTTCTTGATATAGATTGCAATATTTCTTGCCCTATTATTCTTGGTAGACCTTTCCTTAGAATGATTGGTGCGATTATTGATATGAAGGAAGGGAATATTAGATTCCAATTTCCATTAAATAAAGGCATGGAGCACTTTCCAAGAAAGAAAGTCAAATTACCTTATGAATCTATCATGCGAGCTACTTATGAATTTAGTGCCAAAGATGGCACTACTTAGATCTATCTTCACTTTTATGCCTAGCTAGGGGCGTTAAACGATAGCGCTAGTTGGGAGGCAACACAATTTTATTTGTGATTTTTGTTTTTGTTCCTGTCTAGTAATAAATTTTGCATTTCGATGTGTTTTTATCATTTAATTAGTGTTTGTGCCAAGTAGAACCTATAGGATAACCTATGGTGATAGTTGATTTGATTCTGCTGAAAACAGAATCTTTGTGCGCACGAATTTAGTTTTGTTAAATCACAGGAACGTGTTTTGGCGTTGATTATTTTTGATGCTGACCAATAGATAGATTTGCCAGGACTTCCTATTTTGGTAGGATTTTTAGAGTTCCAGAAGTTTGCGTTAGTTACAGATTGCTACAGACTGTTCTGTTTTTGACAGATTCTGTTTTTCGTGTGTTGTTTGCTTATTTTGATGCATCTATGGCTAGTAAAATAGTTTATAAACCATAGAGAAGTTGGAATACAGTAGGTTTAACACCAAAATAAATAAAGAATGAGTTCATTACAATACCTTTGTGGTGGTTTTGTTTTCTTTCACTAACAGAGCTTACAAGATTTCCTGTTGAGTTTTGTGTTGTGAAGTTTTCAAGTTTTGGGTAAAGCTTTTATGGACTATGGAATAAGGCGTGGAAAGAGCCTAAGCTTGGGGATGCCCATGGCACCCCAAGATATTCAAGGATTGACAAAAGTTTAAGCTTGGGGATGCCCCGGGAAGGCATCCCCTCTTTCGTCTTCGTTCATTGGTAACTTTACTTGGAGCTATATTTTTATTCGCCACATGATATGTGTTTTGCTTGGAGTGTCGTGTATTATATTAGTCTTTGATTTTTAGTTTACCACAATCATCCTTTCTGTACAGGAGAATCCCACTTGATTATAATTTGCTAGAATACTCTATGTGCTTTACTTATATCTTTTGAGCTTGATTGTTTTTGCTCTAGTGCTTCACTTATATCTTTTTGAGCACGGCGGTGGCTTAATTTTGAAGAAATTGCTAGTCTCTCATGCTTAACTTATATCTTTTTGAGAGTCTTTTAGAACAGCATGGTATTTGCTATGGTTACAAATTTGGTCCTAGAATGATGAGCATCCAAGTTGGGTATAATATAAACTATCATAGAAAGTGAATTGGATGCTATGATCAATTTGATGCTTGATAATTGTTTTGAGATATGGAGGTAGTGATATTAAAGTCATGCTAGTTGAGGTGATTATTAAAAATGCTTGTGTTGAGGTTTGTGATTCCCGTAGCATGCACGTATGGTGAACCGCTTTGTGATGAAGTTGGAGCACAATTTTATTTATTGATTGTCTTCCTTATGAGTGGCGGTCGGGGACAAGCGATGGTCTTTTCCTACCAATCTATCCCCCTAGGAGCATGCGCGTAATACTTTGTTTTTGATGACTTATAGATTTTTGCAATAAGTATATGAGTTCTTTTGACTAATGTTGAGTCCATGGATTATACGCACCCTCACCCTTCCACCATTGCTAGCCTCACTTGTGCCGCGCAACTTTTGCCGGTACCATACACCCACCATATACCTTCCTCAAAACAGCCACCATACCTACCTATTATGGCATTTCCATAGCCATTCCGAGATATATTGCCATGCAACCTTCCACCGTTCCGTTCATATGGCATCCATTACTTTTGTCATATTGCTCTTTGCATGATCATATAGTTGACATTGTATTTGTGGCAAGGCCACCTTCATAATTTTCATACATGTCGCTCTTGATTCATTGCATATCCCGGTACACCGCTGGAGGCATTCATATAGAGTCTTATCTTATTCTAGCTTTGAGTTGTAATTCTTAAGTTGTAAATCCATAAAAGTGTGATGATCTTCATTATTAGAGCATTGTCCCAGTGAGGAAAGGATGATGGAGACTATGATTCCCCCACAAGTCGGGATGAGACTTCAGACTTTACAAAAAGAAAAAAAAAGAAAAAAAAGAGAAAGTCCAAAAAGAAAAAAAGGAAACGCCAAACAAAAAAAAGAGAGAAAAAAAGAAAAAAGAAAAAAATAAAATGAGAGAAAAAGAGAAAAGGGACAATGCAACTATCTCTTTTTCCACACTTGTGCTTCAAAGTAGCACCATGATCTTCATGATAGAGAGTCTCCTATGTTGTCACTTTCATTTACTAGTGGGAATGTTTCATTATAGAACTTGGCTTGTATATTCCAGTGATGGGCTTCCTCAAAATGCCCTAGGTCTTCGTGAGCAAGCAAGTTGGATGCACACCCACTTAGTTTCTTTTGTTGAGCTTTCATATATTTATTGCTCTAGTGCATCCGTTTCATGGCAATCCCTACTCACTCACATTGATATCTATTAATGGGCATCTCCATAGCCCATTGATATGCATAGTTGATGTGAGACTATCTTCCCCTTTTTATCTTCTCCACAATCACCATTCTATTCCACATATAGTGCTATGTCCAGGGCTCACGCTCATGTATTGCATGAAAGTTGAAAAAGTTTGAGATTATTAAAGTATGAAACAGTTGCTTGGCTTGTCATCGGGGTTGTGCATGATTAAATACTTTGTGCAATGAAGATAGAGCAATACCAGACTATATGATTTTGTAGGGATAACTTTCTTTGGCCATGTTATTTTGAGAAGACATGATTACTTTGATTAGTATGCTTGAAGTATCACTATTTCTTATGTCAATATGAACTTTTATTTTCAATCATTTGGATCTGAATATTCATGCCCCAATAAAGAAAATTACATTGAGAATTATGCTAGGTAGCATTCCACATCAAAATTATGTTTTTATCATTTACCTACTCGAGGACGAGCAGGAATTAAGCTTGGGGATGCTTGATACGTCTCCAACGTATCTATAATTTTTTATTGTTCCATGCTATTATATTACCCCTTTTGGATGTTTATGGGCTTTATGTTTCACATTTATATAATTTTTGGGACTAACCTACTAACCGGAGGCCCAACCCATATTGCTGTTTTTTATCTATTTCAGTATTTCGAAGAAAAGGAATATCAAACAGAGTCCAAACGGAATGAAACCTTCGGGAGTGTGATTTTTGGAACGAACGTGATCCAGAGGACTTGGAGTGCAAGTCAAGATGCAGCCGAGGTGGCCACGAGAGGATAGGGCGCGCCCACCCCTACAGGGCACCCCTGTCTCGTGGGCCCCTCAGGCGGCCACCGACGTACTTCTTCCTCCTATATAAGCCTACATACCCCGAAAAGATCCAGGGAGCCAACGAAACACAATTTCCACCACCGTAACCTTCTGTATCTGCGAGATCCCATCTTGGAGCCTTCGCCGGCGCTCCGCCGGAAGGGGAATCGACCACGGAGGGCTTCTACGTCAACACCATAGCCCCTCCGATGAGTTGTGAGTAGTTTACCACAGACCTTCGGGTCCATAGTTATTAGCTAGATGGCTTCTTCTCTCTTTTTGGATCTCAACACAATGTTCTCGCCCTCTCTTGTGGAGATCTATTCGATGTAAACTCTTTTTGTGGTGTGTTTGTCAAGATCCAATGAATTGTGGGTTTATGATCAAGTTTATCTATGAATAAATATTTGAATCTCCTCTGAATTATTTTATGTATGATTGAGTTATCTTTGCAAGTCTCTTCGAACTATCAGTTTGGTTTGGCCTACTAGATTGATCTTTCTTGCCATGGGAGAAGTGCTTAGCTTTGGGTTCAATATTGCGATGTCCTTACCCAGTGATAGAAAGGGTTGTAAGGCACGTATTGTATTGTTGCCATCGAGGATAAAAAGATGGGGTTTATATCATATTGCATGAGTTTATCCCTCTACATCATGTCATCTTGCTTAAGGTGTTACTCTGTTCTTATGAACTTAATACTCTAGATGCAGGAAGGAGTCAGTCGATGTGTGGAGTAATAGTAGTATATGCAAGCAGGAGTCGGTCTACTTGTTGCGGACGTGATGCCTATATACATGATCATGCCTAGATAATCTCATAATTATTTGCTTTTCTATCAATTGCTCGACAGTAATTTGTTCACCCACCGTAATACTTAAGCTATCTTGAGAGAAGCCACTAGTGAAATCTATGGCCCCCGGGTCTATCTTTTATCATATAAGTTTCCAATTTACTTTTATTTGCATCTTTACTTTTTTGCATCTATATTATAAAATACCAAAAATATATTTATCTTATCATACTATCTCTATTAGATCTCACTTTCGCAAGTGGCCATGAAGGGATTGACAACCCCTTTATTGCGTTGGTTGCGAGTTCTTTGTTTGTTTGTGTAGGTGCGTGGGACTTTTGAGGAGCCTCCTACTGGATTGATACCTTGGTTCTCAAAAACTGAGGGAAATACTTACGCTACTATTGCTGCATCACCCTTTCCTCTTCAAGGAAAACCAACGCAAGCTCAAGACGTAGCAAGAAGGATTTCTGGCGCCGTTGTTGGGGAGGTCTTCGCTCAAGTCAAGACATACAAAGTACCCATCACAAGCTCATCTCCCTCGCATTTACATTATTTGCCATTTGCCTCTCGTTTTCCTCTCCCCCACTTCACCCTTGCCGTTTTATTCGCCCTCTCTTTCCCAATCTCCTCCTCTCTCTTTCGCTTGCCTTTTTTCTGTTTGCTTGTGTGTTGGATTACTTGTTGCCATGGCCAAGATAATACCAAATTGTGTGATTTCTCCAATACAAATAATAATGATTTCCTTAGTACTCTGATTGCTCCTCTTAATGATGTTGAGTCTTGTGAAATCAATACTGCATTGCTGAATCTTGTTATGAAAGATCAATTCGTCGGCCTTCCTAGTGAAGATGCCGCTACTCATCTAAACAACTTTGTTGATTTGAGTGATATGCAAAAGAAGAAAGATACGAATAACGATATTGTTAAATTGAAGTTATTTCCGTTTTCACTTAGAGATCGTGCTAAAGTTTGGTTTTCGTCTTTGCCTAAAAATAGTATTGATTCTTGGAACAAGTGCAAAGATGCTTTTATCTCTAAGTATTTTCCTCCCGCTAAGATTATCACTCTTAGGAACGATATTATGAATTTTAAACAACTTGATCATGAGCATGTTGCCCAATCTTGGGAAATAATGAAATTAATGATTCGCAATTGCCCTCGTGATGCCGGCTAGGTCAGAGGCCCTCCAGAGGAGAGCCCTCGAGCCCAACCTGAGGGGGGCACCGGGCGCGTGTTCCTACGAGAGGGAAAGGCGCCCCAGCAGAGGGCGAGGGACCTGAAGCGCAATCCTCAGGCACCCTAGCCACTTGAGGGTCCCTGAGGAGGAGCTTCTTCTTCTTCTTGGGGGCGACCTTAGGGGGATGGGTGGTGCCCTCGCCATCCAAATTCTTGACCACCGTAGGACACGCTCGAGGGAGCACACCGCGTCCTTCTTATCGCAGGCGACGGTGATGATGCCGCAACTCCCTGGCACCTTGATGACGTTGTAGCTGTGGTGCGTTGATGCCATGAACTTGGCGAGGGCTGCGTACCCGAGGATGGAGTTGTACGGGAGGCAAATGTGAGCGACATCGAAGTCGATGAGCTCAGTGCGGTAGTTGTCGTGCTTGTCGAAGGTGACGGGGAGACGGATCTGTCCTATGGGGTGGGTAGAGCCGTCGGTCACTCCTGAGAATGGCTTGGTGCGCTGAAGGTGGTCATATGGCACCTGGAGCCTGTCGAAAGTCTCGACGGAGAGGACATTGAGCCCAGCGCCACCATCGGTGAGTGTCTTGGTGACGAGAACGCTGCTGATGGTCAGTGAGCAGAGCATTGGGAGCACGCCTGAGGCGGCCATGCACTTGAGCTGGTCCAAAGATTCAAAGGTGATGGAGTACATGGACCACCTGGGTGGACACGACACCTCGAGCTTCGGGAGGGCCGCGTTCATCTCACGAGCGAACTGCTTGAATAAGCGATGGGAGGTGGGGGGCTGAGCACCTCCCAGGATGTAGGCGATAGCACGAGGTTCTTGGAAGCCCCCAGCCCCATCGTCCTGGCGGTGGTTGTCGTTCCTTCTTGGTGGCGGTGGCAGCGGAGGAAGAACTCAACCTCTCTAGCCGATCGACTCACTGCTCTCACGGCCTAGCTCGATGAATAGGAAGGAAATGGACACAACAAATTAACCAGGTTCGGGCCACCTTGCGGTGTAAAACCCTACTCCTGCTTTGTGGTGGATTATCTTCGTGGGGGGCTGAGGATGAACTAGTACAAGATGAAGAATAGCCTCAGGAGGCTTGTTCTTGTGGTGGTGGTAGCTTCGGGGAGCTATATCTCTATCTGGGACTTGACCTCTTGCTACGGTGGTGGCTAGGCTATACCTATAGCGGCCTCGGTCCTCTTCCCCCAAAACTTAAGCGGGAAGGGATCACACAGCAGCCAATTTTAAAAGGGACACGTAGTACATCTTATCCTAATGAAAGGTGGTCTTTGCCTGCAAAGCTTCTAATCGTGACGTCGCTGTGGGCTCGGCGATGACATCCATCCTGCCGTTCTGGCAGCCCTGGTCTTGTTGCATGAAAACGGCAACCTTTGGTTGATTCCTTGGGACTCTACACCTGCGCTTGCCTCCTTAGAACCAAAGAGGAAACCTGCAGCTCTGCGCCCGCTGGCGCGCGCCTGGCCTTGGTCGTCATGGCTGGCGTCACCCCATCCTCATGAGGTGGGTGCTTGCATAGAAATCTCCGATCCTCAAAGGCCGCTCCTTCAGGAGGTCTTGACGTTGTCCGCCTCGCGAGGCTTGGCCCCTTGCGAGGGTCTTGTCTCATCGTGGTTGAAGATGGGCCATACCAGGCCGCCGATGGAGCCACGTCATGGGCTGCAGGCAGGCAAGTCTGGGTACCCTATTTCCTAGAACGCCGACAGGTTTGGCCAACTATATTGATTTTTGTTAAGTGCGAGTGGTGCTTTGTAATGGGTTAAATCTTGCGGTGTCCTCGCCTCATGACATAAGGGGTAGCGAGGCACATATTTCTATTGTTTCCATTAAGGGTAAAACTATGGGGTTTATTCATATTGCTTGATTTTATTCTGTCTTATGTCATCATGCTTAAAGCCTTACTCTACTTGTCATGAACTTAATACCATAGATGCATGTTGTATAGCAGTCGATTGGTGGAGTAACAGTTGAAGATGCAGAATCATTTCGGTCTACTTGTCATAGACGTAATGCCTATATACATGATCATTGCCATGAATAACATCATAACTATGTGCTTTTCTATCAATTGTCGAACAGTAATTTATCTACCCACCGTATGCTATTTATTTGAGAGAGAAGCCTCTAGTGAAAACTATGGGCCCCGTGTCTACTTTTATCATATTACAAAAACCAAAACTACCATTTTGCAATTTTTTATCTTTTATTTTGTTTTGTAATTTATATATGTACGATTGTAGATTTGATCCTTGCAAGTAACGAGTTCAAGGGGATTGACAACCCTCTTGCCCATGTTGGGTGCAAGTATTTGCTCTTGTGTGTGCAGGTACTGTTCACTAGGCTTTGTGTGATTCTCCTATTGGTTCGACAAACTTGGTTCTCAGTGCGGGAAATACTTATCAGCTACTATATTGCTTCACCCTTCCTCTTCGGGGAAAATCCCAACACAACTCATAAGTAGTAGAAAGAATTCGTGGTGCTGTTGCCGGGGAGACATAATCAATACCTACAAGTACCTTCATTTACATTACCATTTACTGTCTCTAATTTTTTATTTGCTTTATTTTCTCTTATTAGTCTCGTCAAACAATATCAAAAACACAGAAATATTTTACTTCGTCAGTTTGCTTGCTTGAAAGCTGTTGTCGTGTCTAAATTTATTATAACTAAAGGTGATAGTGAGGATAGCAAAACTCATGAAGATAAAACTCCCGTAAATTTGGATACTAAAACTTTTGTGATGGGAAGTGGGAATATTATAGGGAAAAGTATTATTTGAGTGTTCTTTACTTGTACGGGAACATTGTTGTCTAATGATATTCCTATTCTTAAAAGAACCAATAGTTATGCCCATGCTATCTCTGCACTTATTATTAACCTTGAAAGAAGATTCATGTGTACTCATCACTCTTTGCAAAGATTGTACTTTGAGTTCCCTGTTATAAACAATCCTAAGGCTAAAATGATAGCTACAATTATCCTCATGAATGAATTTGATTATATCACTACTGCGGATGCTCCTAAAGTGACACTACAATCAGAGACCTTCGGCGAAACTGTGTGCGATACATTAATCCCAAATGCTGTTGTAATAAAACTATCAAAAATGATACGAGCCATTTGCGATGGCAGAGATATCAAACAAGATTCAGATTAAGTTGCATGCACTACAAAAAAAAGACACATCCGTGAGATTTTGGGCCGAACGAATTTTTTTCTGTCATACATATGACACTTCTATGACGATAATTGTGACAAAACCCGGTATCATCATAGATGTGGTGGGCTCCTACTTCTATGACAAAAAATCATGAAAGAAAATGGGCTTTTCATCCTGGGCAGGCCGGAGACGCAGCTGCATGACATTCTTTGGGCCGTCCATGATGGAAAAAACCGTGGTATAAGCAAGGGCGAGGAAATTTCGGGGAGTTCCTGGTTACGGTGGGAGGTCGGAGGCCGAGCGATGCGTGTTTCTCTTGTACACGTACGCGCGTGTGTGCGAGGCGTTGGCTCTAACTGAACCCGAGCGAGGCATTGGGCTCTAACTGAACCCGAGCGATTGCACTGTAGGCTACACGTTACTGAACCCGAGCGATCGATCGATGGCTGTTAACTGAACCCGATCGAGCGATTCCTTCGCTACTGCTGCTAACTGAAGCCGATCGATTGGATGAACAGTGAGCGTTGCAGGGGGGGGGGGGTTGGATGAACAGTGAGCGGTCATGTTGCCTCTGGATGAACAGGACCCCGTGGTGTGGAGGGCTGGATGAACATTAGACGGTGGAGGTGTGCCCGTGGAGTGGTGGTTGAAAAGGACCCCGTGGTGTGGTGGGCTGGATGAACAGTAGACGGTGGAGGGGTGCCTATGGAGGGTTGGTTGAACAGTAGCCAGTGGAGTAGCGCGCGGTGGAGGATGGATGAACAGGAGCCTGTGGAGGCTGGAGGAGGTCGACTGTAGCTCGAGGCTGGAGGAGGTCGTCGGTGGAGATGAACAGTATCCCATGGAGTCCCATTTTGCGGTACGCCACACCCCTCCCGATGAACAGGACCCCTGTTTCGACCGTAGCGCTCCAACACAAGTCCGTTTCGTTCGTTTTGCAGTACGCCACACCCCTCCCGATCAACAGGACCCCCGTTTCGACCGTAGGAGGTCCGTTTCGTCCGTTTTGCGGTACGCCACACCCCTCCCGATCAACAGGACCCCGTTTTGACCGTAGGAGGTCCGTTTCCTCCGTTTTGCGGTACGCCACACCCCTCCCGATCAACAGGACCCCGTTCCGAATGTAGGAGGTCCGTTTCCTCCGTTCTACGGTACGCAAGGCCTCGTTTCCATCGCCTGTTCCGTCCAAGCCCTCCCGATGAACACGACTACGGATTCCGTTCCGACCCAGCCGGTTGGCTCCCATGCGTTCCGTTGCCTCCCGATAAACACGACGCATTCCGTTGCCTCCCCATGAACACGACGCATTCCGTTGCCTCCCCATGAACACGACGCATTCCGTTGCCTCCCCATGAACACAATGACGATGCTATTTCTCCATTCCGACCCAGCCATGTACACGAGCCCTGGCCGTACGTATGCGCAAGTAGGCGTTCGAGACCCCGCCCGTATGTATGTATGTGGCCGTATTTTCTTTCTTGCACCTTGGCCGTTGTACGTACGTGTACGTGCTACATGTGCGCCTCTACTATGACATGTTCGCGCCTCTACTACGACACGTGCGTGCCTCTACATCGACCAGTATGTACGTACACGTTTGCGACCAGAATGACAATGCTACGTATGCTTGGACCAGGTGGGTCCCGACTGTCAGGCACTTCCTTGCCTGCGAAGATGTAGCTGGTGGGTCCCAACACTCAGGGGGCGAATCGTTTTTTTCCGGGACGCACTTCCTTGTGTGCGAAGATGTAGCTGGTGGGTCCCAGCAGTCAGGGGGAACGTTTTTTTTCGCGAAATACAGTGGCCCGTCCGGTGGCTCCCAGCTGTCAGGTGGAGGAATCATTATTTTCCACGTAATAAGGAGGCACTTCCTTGCTGCGGCCGTGGACCCAGCTGTCAGCCTCTCCACGTACAGTCAACGTCCGATGGAAGTCGTTCCTTGACCACGTTGACCACGCCGCGCCGAGAGCACCAGGGCGGTGGACGACGGCGAGGCCTAGGAAGGGGACGACGGGGAGCCGAGGAAGACGCGGCAGTGGAAGCCCGCGCGAAGAGGAGTACGAGGGTTCACTGTTTTGGCTGCGGTGTGAGGCTGCCGTCGCCGCAGGGCCTGGCCAGTGGTGGGAATAGTAGGGGGCGGTGAGGCCTCTGCGGTAGCACATCCGGCCACGGGAGGCAGGAGCATGCGGCACGACCGGCGCTGCTTTGGGCGGCTGGAGCAAGAAGACCAGAGGTTGAAGAAGCACTACGGCCGTTGGATGGACATCGTACAGTCACTGGAGCTAGAATCGTTTATATTGACTAAGTTGACAAAGCCCTCCGTCCCTGTCAACTTAGTAGGCCCACAAGTTAGCCTCCCACCAAGGTGGGTCCCAGCTAGCAGGGGTGTATTCATTTTTTTTGTGCGTAATAAGGAGGCACTTCTGGTGGGTGTGAGCTGACAGCAAGGGGGACGTTTTTTTTTGCGAAATACGGTGGCCCGTCGGGTGGGTCCCAGCAGTCAGGGGCAAATGTTTTTTTCGCGAAATACTGGTGGCCCGTCTGGTGGGTCCCTGTTGTCAGGTGGAGGAATAATTATTTTCCGCGTAATAAGGAGGCACTTCCTTGCGGCTGTCGTGGACCCAGCTGTCAGTCTCTCCACGTACAGTATTCTTCCGATGGAATTCGGTCGTTGACCACATTGACCACGCCGCGCCAAGAGCACCACGGTGGTGGACGACGGCGAGGCCTAGGAAGGGGACGACACGGAGCCGGGGAAGACGCGGCAGTGGATGCCCACGCGGAGAGGAGTACGAGGGTTCACAGGTTCGGCTGCGCTGCCGTCGCCGCAGAATAACAGGGGGTGTGGGTGAGTGGAGTGGAGGGATGGCCTGGCCAGCAGTGGGAGTAGTATGGGGGCGGTGAGGCCTCCACGGCAGCACAGCCGGCCACGGGAGGCAGGAGCAGGCGGCACGACCGGCGCTGCTTTGGGCAGCTGGAGCAAGAAGACCAGAGGTTGAAGAAGCACTACAGCCGTTGGATGGACATCGTACGGTCAGTCGAGCTAGAATCATGCATATTGACTAAGTTGACAAAGCCCTTCGTACCCGTCAACTTAGTAGGCCCACTATACTAGGTCCCAGCTAGCAGGGGGAGTATTCATTTTTTTGTGCGTAATAAGGAGGCACTTCCTTGCGTGCGAAGATATAGCTGGTGGGTCCGAGCTGTCAGCGGCGGTAACGTTTTTTTTCGCGAAATACAGATGCCCTTTCAGTGGGTCCCAGATGTCAGGTGGAGGAATCATTATTTTGCGCGTAATAAGGGGGCATTTCCTTGAGTGCGGCCGTGGACCCAGCTGTCAGCCTCTCCACATATAGTCCACTTCAGATGCATGTCGGTCATTAACCACGTTGACCACGCCACGCCGAGAGCACCAGGGCAATGGACGACGGTGAGGCCTAGGAAGGGAACGACACAGAGGCAGGGAAGACTCGACAGTTGTTTCCCACGCGGAGGGGAGTATGATTGTACGAGGGTTTAGTGGTTCGTCTGCCGTCGCCGGAGAATAACAGCAGGTGTGGGACTGTGGGTGAGTAGAGGGATGGCTAGGCCAGCGATGGGAGTACGGTGGGGCGGTGAGGCCTGCGTGGCAGCACAGCCGGCCGCGGGGAGGAGGGAGCAGGCAGTCCCGCCAGCGTTGTTTGAGCAGCCGGAGCAGGAAGAGCAGAGATTGAAGAAGCACGACAACCGTTGGATGGACATCCAACAGTATACAGGCCATCTGTGAAAGCCTCAAATCTGTGGAAAACAGCATACAACCCATCTGCCATTATTTCAAATAATTTACAGCCCATTTGCTAATTCTTACGGGTTTTTTGGAGCCCATTGTCTTTATGTTAGCATTACAACCCATATTGTGGCCACGGTTAAAAAATTATACGAAATTTTGCATATGTCGGTGCGGTCTGAACTGTTTTTAATCCCGAAATTTTGAGTCACATTCAGACTGATTTTAAAAATAAATGTTTATCAATATAAAATCCAATAAATTGTCCACGCATAAAAATCAATGCAATTTAAAATCTCGAAATGAAAAAAGATATTTGAAACTAATTGTCGGTTTGATGTGTTTTAGAAATGTACAACCCATTTCTCATTACTGATAGGCCATTTTCTCGGCCAGTCGAATGAAGCTTTGCTCGTCTTGAAAGATTTGCAGCCCAACAGGCCTGATAAAGCGACTTACTTGACAAATCACAAAAAAACTGGGCTAGCCATTTTCAGAAAGAAAAAAACTACTGGGCTGGTCTGTGGTAAACATAAAAGGAAAGGCTGTCTAGACAGGCCAGAGTGTCCCGCACAGCCCAGTTGACACCCTGCTTCCGTCTCAAAAACAAATTAGATAAATGCCACTCCAATTATGCCGATTCATAAAAATGCCACTGTAATTTCCAAACTTTTAAAAATTCCACTACAATTTTTGCAAACTTTGAAAAACGCCACTGCAGTTTGCAAACTTTGAAAAACGCCACTCCAGACTTCGGAAAATGCCACTAGAAATGGCATGAAATGGCATTTATCAAAGTTTGGAAATTGTAGTGGTATTTCTCGGATACACCAGATTTGGAGTGGCATTTATCAAATTAACCCAAAACAAAAATAACTGGGCGAGCTGCTGGGTCCCTGGTGTCAGCCGCTCGTTGTGCAATTCTCTCATTTATTGACTACGTTGACAATGGCATGGGACCCAGATGTCAGAAATCCACTAGGAGGAGCCATTTTTTTATTGGCTTGAAATAAGGAGGCACTTGCTTGCATACTGCCATGACCTTGGCGGGTCCCTGCTGTCATCCTCTCCATGTACCATCATAGCCAAGTTAACTATCTACTCCCACTAATACTCTAGTAGCGTACAAGTACTAGCTTACTCTTAGCTAACTAAACGATGCCGGCCGCCATCTATCGTAGACGCAAAACGGCGGCACCGGCGTCCTGCGCCTCACCTCGGACTTGCAAGAGGTGCGATAGGGCGTGTTGCTCGCGCGCGTGGGCCCTTTCCATGCTGGTGTGGTCCACTGAAGCTTCGGCTTCCAAGCGGCAAACCCACTTGCTGAACTGGTAGTAAAAATCGGCGTCGCGAACGTGTGCATGCCCGACAGCCTCTAGGGCTATTTGCCGGGCGCCGGCCTCCACGTAGTCGGCCCAGTTGCGGCCGCTCTGCTCGCGACTCAGAGCGTCGGTGCACTGCTGCTCCATGTCCTGCTGGCGGCGCAAATCGGTGATACGCTGCTCCTCCGCCAGGTGGTCGCGCTCCAACAACTCCTGCTCCTCCGCCATGCGGTTGCGCTCCAACAACTCCTCGATCTCCGCATTGCCATCTAAAGACAGATAGAATGCCTCCTCCCTCCGTCTACCTTCCGGTGAAAAACCGAACACTAGTTCCGGCGATGACCGCCTCCGGCATCGCCTACCGCGGGCGGGTGGGGGCATGGCGGACGTGGCGAGCGACGTCGTGCCGGTGGGGGCTTATGAGGATATGGCGAGTTGGGTCACGGTGGCACTAGAGAAGGCCGGGAAACAGTACTTATAGGCGAAAGGTAGCGCGACGGTCATCGGAATTCAATGCATAATGGCTTAGCACGCCAGCTTGCCGTGGAAAACTAGAGAAACTGAAATTATGACTGTGTCGTCCCGTCCCGTCTGGGTCACACGCCGGCATGGCGGTCAAACGAGTGCACTCGAATCATCTCCCTCCTTGTCAATAATGATTCCACGGATTTAAAAAGCCCGCAACAATTAAAGCGTATCTTTTTCCGCATCAGTTAGCTGCCTTAATTACGGTCGGCTGCATGCAGGCACTCAGAATCGCTCGCAGGCAATACGAGAAGCAGCATGCAACGAGTTGCAGCTGAGGGCACGCATGCAGCCACTTAAATCGCTGGAATTAATTAGGCTTAAACTTCTGCATACCGTTAATTATTGCCATGCCTTGGTCTTGCTGCTTTGCTCACAGGACTAATAAACTCGGACGGAGGGAGTACCTTGGTTGGTGAGAGGTTTGAATTAAGCCCTGCAAACCGGAAAGGAGGTACTAGTACGTGCGTGATCTGCTATTTATTCGTGTAGGATCGAGTAGGTCGTTTCTTGAATTGAGCCCTCCAAATCAGAAAGGAGGTAGTACGTGCGTGATCCGCTATTTATCCGTGTAGGATCGATAGTGTAGCTTGTCAGTTTCTTCAGAGGTAGGCATTTTTATCCGTGTAGGATCGATAGTGTAGCTTGTCGGTTTCTTCAGAGGTAGGCATTTTTATTCAAAAAACTGCCACTTCGCATCTTGCATCGCAAATAAAACTGCCAGGAGCGCATTTGTAGGCTAGCTAGTGATCGATCAGTAACTTGTAAACACTGAGCAAACAGAAATAAGTAATTGTTAATGCATCTCAATGATTCACAGATCATATACAAATATGTACCTCCAAAAGCAAAGATCAGCCACTTCGGATCTTGCGTCTCAACTAAAACTAACTAGTATGATTCCCATACATAAGATCAACATGTTAATGCATCTCAATGATTCACAGATCATATACAAATATGTAGCTCCAAAAGCAAAGATCTAGAAAAAACATCTGTTCTTCCTACTAACATGGATGCTTCTCTTGGCCAACATTCAGTACAGACTGAAAGACAAATTTGTTTGTGAAGTCTACAATTCCTCTTGCAAACGTAAGTGGTTTCATCAACAACTGGAACCATGAGAATGAACCACACATGATGGAGGAACATCCACTGCAATATGATTCGGTCTTCTCTCGATCACACCGCGAGACTATTTTCGGAATATAAACTTTAACTTAGGCAAAATGATGCCCATTGTATAATCAGACCAAAGCAATGAAGCACCTAGTGTTGGCCAATAAATAGTACAATACTACTTTTCTGCAGTCCATGAAGTGACTATCCAATCTTTCTGTGTCTATTTTCAAATGGCACTACATGCAGTGACTATACTATTCTCTTGTGCAGTTCAACCAAAATTACGGACACTTTGTTTGTTTACCAAATAGCAACGGGCAGACATCTCTATCTGCACAAATATCAAGCAGCTAGTAAACATATACCACACCATGTATTTTCGGTTTAAACATGTCTTTTCCACTTAGCATCTGTCATGTTTTGCACTAGACAATCTGATACAGTTATGTTTTGCCCTGGAAAATTTCATACTAAATTTATTTGCTGGTTCAGAGTAGAAATATAGCGCCTATTCTTCATCAGACCAAGGATATCCATGTTCGCAGTGATGGAAGAGGTGAAATTGATACAACCGAAATTGAGCATCCAATCATTGAATCTTGTCCTGCACCTCCAATGTAGGTCCACCCTGCCAATAAATTCACATGCAAACCACTAGTATTACTATCTAATGACAGTACAAAAAGAGTAGCAAGATAGTAGCAAACCATGTACCTTCGTAATGAACAGCTCATAGTGCCACCAATTGGATATAAAGGTTTGGAAAAAACATGCTCCTAATGTTGAACCAGTTGGACTTTTTGTGCAGTTCCACTAAAATCGAGCATCCCTGTTTGCATAGATATTGAAAGTATGATTACTATAAAAGTGGCACTAGTTGAAGCATAGACTCACAAATATAAGCATTCCAATTTCTTAATGGGAAAAGGTAGCAAGACTGTTTCTAACCACCTGTGTGAAGGAATAAATAAAGCAATAGCGGCTGATGTCAAGAAGGCATACATAGTTTTTTTCTGAAAAACTGAGCCATTCCTGACCTTTCCTCTTCTTTTAAGCAAAATTTGTGCCGTTCTACTAAAATAAAATGCCATCACCGCCTTGACAATCCAGTGACACTGTACAAAAGGAAATGACTTAACATTACATCATGATGTCAGGTATGTAGTCGATAGGCATTAGAGACAAACATACAGACCTCCTCCGATAACATAATGAACATTAATTTTAACAAAGGTGTGACTATCTTTACTGGGATAATTTGAGTGAACTCTACACCCTCTGTTCCTTAATATAAGACGTTTTCGCGGTTCAATTTAAAGTACCCAATTGTCTAGTACTTAGAAAAACAGGTAGTAGTTTTCTTGGGCACATATCTAGGAAAGCTTGCCACACTTTATTTATGTCCATACGCTAATGCAACACCATTCGAATACTACAAATATATACTAATCCAGTGGATAGTGCAATAGTAGAGTAGTTAGTTTATTATAGGGTACAGTACAATGGTTTTACTGAACAAATTTCAATAAACTCTAGCACTGGAAGGTTTCTATAAGGATTAACAATACAAAATGTAAAGGTACAAAGTTTCAGCATTGGTATACAAGCTGTGCATGAGCATTAAACCAAATACAAAAGTCTGAAGGTAACTAGCATTATTAACTAATGACAGTATAAAAAAATTACAAACCATGTACCTACAAGGTAAATGTCATTTCGAACTCGGGGGGACCTTAAAAATTGCTATCCCAATCTTGATAATCGATCAAACATAAAAACTTGATCGAACGAATCAAGAGAACAGCCGGAGGTGGAGGTGCCCACTCTTGACCTTTCCTCTTGTCTTCATAATTGCTTGTGCAGTTTAACCAAAATAAAATGACATCAGCGCCTTGGCATTTTGGTGACACTGTACAAAAAAATTAACTTATCTCATGAAAGTGAGGTATGTAATCTATAAGCATTAACAATGCAAAAATCTAAAGGTAGTAACAAGTTTCATCGTTGGTATACTGGTTGTGCAACAACATTAGAATGTGAAAGTGCTAGTTATCGACTAGAGGGGGGGTGAATAGGCGATTTTTATGAAAGTCTTCAAAACTTGGAAGTTTCGAAGACAGACAATAGAAATGACCTAATTGATATGCAGCGGAAGATAAACTACAATTAGCAAACCATAGTCAAGTATGCAATGATGTGAAAGTACAGGACTAATAGCAGCTAAGTTGTAAGGATCAGGATGGAAGATAGTATGAAGCCAATCAACGATAGTAGTCAAGCAATGAAGTCAAACAGGTACGACAGATAGGCAATGACTTCACGACGACAAACACTAAGTAAAGGAAGGGAGAGGATAGAACCAGTCACTTGTTGAAGACACGGGATTTGTTGGACCAGTTCCAGTTGCTGTGACAACTGTACGTCTGGTTAGGGAGGCTGAGATTCAACTCAGAAGACCGTGTCTTCACCTTATTCCCCTTGAGCTAAGGACACACAGTCCTCGCCCAATCACTCTGGTAAGTCTTCAAGGTAGACTTCTGAACCGTCACAGACTTCGTTCACCGGCAATCCACAATGACTCTTGGATGCTCAGAATGCGACGGCTAACCGGCTGGAGGATTCACAGTCCTCAAGTGTAATAAGTCTTCAGGTCACACAGACAGAAATACTTCAGTGATGCCTAACACTCTTTGGCTCTGGGTGTTTGGGCTTTGTCCTCGCAAGGATTTCTCTCTCTCAAAGGCTTCGAGGTGGGTTGCTCTCAAACGACAAAAGTCGTGCACTAACTCTGAGCAGCCACCAATTTAGGTGTAAGGGGTGGGATATTTATAGCCACAAGGCAACCCGACCTGATATGTCCGAAATGACCCTGGGTCACTAAGGAACTGACACGTGTTCCAACGGTCAGATTTCAAACACACACGACAACTTTACTTGGGCTACAAGCAAAGCTGACTCATCCAGCTCTGGATAAGATTTGCTCTCATTGTCTTTGCTTAAAGACATAGGATTTGGGTTGAGCATCACTTCAGTCATTCTGACTTAGTTCACTTGGACCCCACTTAACAGTACGGTGGTTCCTATGACTCAACAAAGAAGAAAAAGGAAACAACGAGATGACACAGTCTTCGCGCTCCTTAGTCTTCACTCAATGTCTTCTCATGTCATAGTCTTCAATATGAATATCTTCACATTCCACCATTGTCTTCAATGTCTTCATACATTTTTAGGGGTCATCTCCGGTAGGTAAACCGAATCAATGAGGGACACTACCTGCGTTATCCTGCAATTCTCACAAACGCATTAGTCCCTCAACCAACTTTGTCGTCAATACTCCAAAACCAACTAGGGGTGGCACTAGATGCACTTACAATCTCCCCCTTTTTGGTGATTGATGACAAACTGGTTGAAGTTTTCAACGGGGATAAAGTATGTGAAATTGTAAAGGATAGGGTATTGTCTTCATAAGTAGCAAGGGCTCCCCCTGAAGATGTGCATATAAGTAATTTGCTTTTGGAATGCAAATGCACATGGCAGGTTGTACTTGTGGAGATCCACTTCAACTTATGAAGATAATTCATCATGCATGAAATGATATAGCAAATAGAATGACATGCATAATGAAAAATGGACGTCTGCAGAATGATCTAAGTGTGGAAGTTATCATCGCACATGCGGAATTTATCATCGCATCACAGTAAAGCAAATAAGTAGCAGATGACCATCGAGTTTAAGTGTTACAACTCAAAGAACCAAATGTATCAAAAAGCGATAGTTGTAAACACGAGGCGAAAATGTAAAGCAACCGCCCATAAGAACCCGCTTGAAGACTATCAAACTCATATGCTTCTCCCCCTTTTGTCAGTAAGGACCAAAAAGGTTTGAAGACATAGAGCATCTACTCGTCCTCATGAGTAGGTGAAGCAGCAGGGTTGTCGATGTTGTTTGGCGGTGCAGACGTACTTGGTGCAGTGTCGATGCGTGCAGAAGTAGGGGGCGGTGAAGTAGCATCATCTTCATCATCGATCACTCTGGCATTCACAGTTGCCGCGGAGGAAGAATAGTCAGAGTCTTCAAGGGATGGAGTTCGACGTAGGACAACAGTCCGTGGAGGAGTGGAGTCAAACTTGAATTTTTCAGTGAAGCCATCGTCTTGAAGATCTGCTTCAGCACTAAGCAGCGTCAAACTCTTCCATGATCGCCGACAAGTCTCGTGTGCGACAAATGCATTCTTGGTGGCAAGATTTTGAATGCGATTGACGTCCACCAAGATGCTTTGCATCTGTCTCTTGAGCCAAAAGTGATGCTTATCTTGTTTCTGATGAAGTGCCACAAAAAGTTCTCAGTCATTGAGAACGCGAGAGCGCTTCTGAGGCCTTTGGGCAATGGTGCTAGCTTCAGTTTGCGCATGATGAGGCAGACGAGTGTTCCCATCCATTGGATAGATATGTGTTACTGCTTGGACGCCTTCAATGGGTTGAGTGAAGCTTTGGTGCTCGACATTTTGAAGACAAAGAGGCTTCTTGGCAGGCTCAGAGTATATGGCTTCAACTGACATATCAACCTCTGGTAAAAAGATCAAATGATTGCGAGCAGAGGGCTGATAGTTGACAGAGGAGTGTCGCTTGATGAGGCGCATGAACCATGGAGCATAGAATTTCAGGACAAAAAGGTCAGATCCAGACGCAGCAAGTTGCCAGATGAAGAATTCTTGTGAATTGAAGCTGATGCCATTGAGGATGTAAAAGACCAATGTCTTCATGGCTCCTTCAAGTTTGGCCACTGACGAATGCCCTTTGATAGGCCATAGAGTTCGCCTGATGATGTGATAGATTGTGCGAGGCAGATACTCAAGGTCATCAACAAAGAACTCTATTGGGTATTTAGCGTTAGATGGCAAAGGCTTCATCATGCTCAACATCTGGCTCATGTTGGGTTTTGGCTTATGGAAGATGCTCTCCAGTGCATAGCTCTCCGGGAGTGGGTAGGCCTGTAAGCTCACTGACATCAAGAGCTTTGGCTTCATGATGAACATTTCCTGTCATCCACTCGAGAACCCATGTCTTGATATCCCTGTTGTAGCCGCGAATGTGGAGGGTAGCATAGAATTGAAGCAAGAGTTCCTCATTCCAATGTTCTTTGTCTGTCACAAAGCTGAGCAGGCCTGCATCACGGAAGCAGTCAAGTGCTTCTTCTAAGCATGGCAGTCCAGCAATGGCTTCAGCGTCGAGGCGCATATGAGGGAAAATGCGCCCTTGATCATACAGAACGCAGGAGTAATAGCTTCTCTGCTGATAGCTCCAGAAACGATCAGATGATATTCTTGGTTTGGAGTAGGGGTTCTTTGCGCTGTCAAAGATGGTGTTGTGGCTTTTGAAGCCATTTGCATTGAAGGACCCCGTAGAGTTTGCAGTACCTGGGAACCTTGGCAGTCTTGGCTTTGGTTTCTAGACCTAAGGCCTATGCTCAACATGATAATCAAACTGAGGACCAGAGGCAGTAGGCGGAGGGACCAGAATGTGCCATCGAACAGTGGTTAGCTGACCATGATTGTATGCTTGCTCAATTGTGTAGGGCCTTGGTGGCGGAATAGGAGAAGTGGCAATAGCTGAGGCTTCAGGCTGCACAACAGGTGCTTCAGGAGCAGTTGCCTCATTGGCTTCTGGCACTCTGGTTGGTGCAAGCTCCACATTAGCTTCAGCCATGACTATGTCATTGGCTTCATTTGCATTGGTGGTGGCAACTTCAAGATTTTCAATCTCCACTTGATGAGCTGGAGGGTCGGGCACTGGCACGTTCACATCAGGAACAGCTTCTGCATTACTGGGGGGAGTAGGGACACGTACGTCTTCTTGATTGTCATCGGCTGATGCAGCCGGATTGTCTTCAGCAACTTGGGCTTCAGACACGGAGACGTTCACAGTTGGAGTGGCTTCAGGAAACACTTGACGTGCAACAGATTGGTGATGCACTTCTCCTTTTGAAACGCTTGAAAGAGGGACTTGAGGCTTTTGTCCTTTGCGAAGCCTGTGGAATGCTGGCAACGCCTTTGGAGATGGAGTTGGCTGGGCCTCAAAGTCTTCTTCTTCTTCTTGCACAGGTGGTGTGACTTGTGGTTGTTGTTGGGGAGTACTTGGGGAGTCTTGTTGTTGTGGGTGATCAGCCCATGATGCATCCTGAGCAATTGGCGTCAGAGGACGACCAATGCTGATGAGTTCGCTGTTCGTGAGAACAGGCGATGATACCAAGTTGTGTTCGATCTGAGGAAGAACTTCATCATCTTCAACATTGTCATGGTGACCAATGTCTTCAGCAGCGGTGGGTTCAACTGCTGGAATATCTTCAGCTTCATGGGCTTTGTGGAAGCAGGCTCATGAACTATCATTCGTCGTTCTTGGTGTTCAGATGCAGGGCGAACCACTGAGATAGGTTCAACAACTAAGGGCTCTATGGAAGCAGCCCGATTCTTCTTGGTTTTGCGCTTCTTCTTGGAGGGAGCAGCATCAGAGGCTTCAGTATTCTTCCTTTTTCTGGCTTCAGCCTCGGCGGCCCTCGTCTTCTTCTGTTCTGAAGCGGTTGACATGACCTTTGGCTTCGAGCCAGTCATGCTGCTTGGGAAGATTATGCGAGGTGCTTCCTGCCTTGAAGGTGCAGATTGAGGAGTAGATAGCTTCTTCTTCTTTGCAGCCATTCTGGGGTCAATGCCAGGACGGCCAAGAGACTTGCGCTTCTCAGCCTCATTGTAGGCCAGCACACACTTGTCAGCCAAACTCTTCATATGCTCATGAGAGCCCTGAGCTTCTTCGCGCTTCTTGAGAAAGGCTTCTTTAAGCTCGTGCAGCATGACCTTGAAGTTTCTGACATCTTGCATGCTGAGATTTGCCACATGCTTCTTGAACTGAGCTTTCTCATAATCAATCTTGTTCTTCAGCTCAACGATGCGCTGAGCGAGAGCTAGCTCAAAAGCAATGGCGCCATTGAAGGAGACGCTGAGGCCAATGGGAAGCTGCAGATCTTCAAAGCTGAGATTTGGGGTGTCAAACCACTCATCAATGAAGTTATGAATGATTGCCACATCGAAGAGAGGCAAGTTATTGAAGATCTCTGCTTCTTCCTTGCTCTTGATCAGTTGCTCAAGGGCATCATCTGCAAGATCTTCATCGCTGGACAGATCAATGGGTTCTTCTCGCAGAATGGCAGCAGGAGTCAAGGTCTGATCAGTATACTTGATGATTTTCTTTGTCTTCTCCGTCTTCTTGGAGATACGTGATTGATCTTCAGACTGCACACTGTCTTTAGGAGGTGCAGTGGCCAGCGGCTTTGCACGTGAAGCTTTTGGAGGTGCAGCTGATTTTGAAGCCTTAGGCTTCTTTAGCTTCTGCGGCTTTGGAGGAGGAGCTGGGGCTTCATCAGTATCAGCATCATTATCAGAATGATCCACATTGGCACCTTGGACCAAGGTGTATGTAATGAGGCCATCAAGGTTGGAGAAGGGGCCGATGACATTGGGATCAGCATCACGTGAGCCGTCAGCACGGGGAGCAGAGGGACCAGGGTTGAAGTCTAATCCCAGTGACTTCTTGTTTTCCTTGGCCGATGCCTTTGCTTGCTGGAAGTTGCGCTTGAAGAGAGTATCGTCACGACACCAGAGCAATGATGATGGGTCGGCATTCTCAGGCTGAGGTCCACGGACCATGCAGGGATAGAAACCCTGTGCAATGGCTTCAGCTCTGTTCTTGGGTTGAAGGCCTCGATAGAGAATATCACCCCAAGGACTTTTGATAGCATTCTTCTCTGCATATTCCTGTGTCACGAACTTGTACTTGAACCATTCTTCAGCCCAACAGCGTCGAGTCCATTGGATTCGTGTCTTGCGCTGATGATAATTCTCTTCAGGATCTGTCTCATAAAGTTCTGCTAGGTCATCAGGCAGATCTTTTGATGTTCCCCCACAACGCTGTCTGCCACCCTTCCTTACTGATTTTTCTGCAGCCATGAACTTCAAACTGAATGGCTTCAATACGTTCAAAGGCTTCAAAGACTTTCCCTTCCTGGACAAACAGGAACTGGCTTCGGGAGAGTTAATGTGATGCTGTAAGAATTCTACAAACGAATGCAGACTATGAGAACCAAAGGATTCTCCCACGGACATGTACCTGTGACAGCATTAGAGATGCGAGGGAAGGGGAAGAGGTCATATGCATTCTCAGAAGATTTTGAAGATAAACCAGTTTGAAGACATTGACCTCATGATGCGAAGACATTCACTTATATGTTGAGAGTTGGTTCCAGATTTGTACGAATCCGTGAATAAGTACAAGTGAGGAATCGAACTAGATATGAAGTTTAAGTGAATAGACTAGGCGTATGAGATGCAGATAGAATAGATCTAACATTGTGTAGGCAGAAACAACTTTTGGTAAATAGGATGAATCTTTGAAGATCAAAAGGATGGTAAAAATAGAGTTATATTTACCACACGAAGAACTGCTAGATGGATGAACAGGAGACCGAGCAGTTCAATCCACCATGCCCTAACTTGGCGACGGAGGACACCTACGGCGACGGCGGAGAGGACGATGTCCGCAGCCGGCGTGAGGACGGCGTCAGAGAAGTCGCGGCAGCTAAGCACTTCGTCACCAGCGTCATCGAGAGCTAGCAATGGCGCTAGGGTTTTGACGAGGTGGAGAGGTGGAAGAAGGTTTTCTTTACCGCAGGGGACATGTACTTATAAGGAAGTGTGCGGCACAGCGCAATTACGCAGGTGCCCCTGGCGGTTCACATCTGAGGGGCACGTGGCAAGCATGCAACATACTCAGAGTGTCCCACGTTCCCACGCCCGCCATGCATGTCGGATGGTTGTTCCGGCTTCTCCGGATATAGAAAATAAAGATGAGTCATTTAAAACAGACTTAATGTTTTTCTCTCTGTCTTCTGCTGACTAGGACGCAGAGAAGACATTCGACAGTTTCAATAGAATGCATATGATTTGGACAGATAGAGTTTGAGATAGAAAGCACAGAGAGATTAGGGTCCGATCACATTTACTTAGTTCAAAAGATTCAACTAGGAAGACATAGCTATAAGTGAATGCTGTAGAGGACAGAACACTAGTATATATATATATATATATATATATATATATATATATATATATATATATATATATATATCAGAAAGCAATCAAATCATCATAGTGAAGAAAATCATGAAGATAAACTGAAACTGAAGACACCAAATGCGAAGTCATTGCAAAAATAACGCCATGAGTGAAACACTTCAAACCAAGAAATTTTGTGGTGGTGTTACCCACCGTATAGGAAGTATTAGACCCAGACACGGCGCACAATTATCGTGGCGCTCCGAAGTCATATTCCACGTTAATGTATTCACACTTAGAGTGTAAGTCTTCATTGATTGAAGATATACATTACTTCGTGTGTTGCACATCTAAGTCATCAACATGCATAAGTGTTAGGATGTGTGCCTGATCATAGGACATTTGAGGATTCCAAGATATTTAGCTCACACCGTAACTTGCAAAACCTTTTCTCATCCAAGGGCTTTGTGAAGATATCTTCCAGTTGCTCTTCAGTGTTGACGTGAATGATGTCAATATCTTTCTTCATGACATGATCTCTGAGAAAGTGATGACAAATTTCAATGTGCTTTGTCTTCGAGTGCTGGACTGGATTGTTGGCAATCTTGATGGCGCTTTAGTTGTCGCAGAAGAGAGGCACTTGTTTCAGATTGATGCCATAGTCCTTGAGTGTTTGCTTCATCCATAGAAGCTGAGCGCAACAAGATCCAGTAGCAATGTATTCAGATTCAGCAGTTGAGAGTGATACACAGTTCTACTTCTTTGATGACCAACAGACAAGTGATCGACCCATAAAGTGACATGTGCCTGATGTAGACTTGCGATCCACCTTGTCACCAGCATAATCAGCATCCGAGAATCCAACCAAATCAAATTTTGAGCCCTTTGGATACCATAATCCGAGTGTTGGGGTGTAAGCCAAATATCGAAGAATTCGCTTCACAGCTAAGTGATGCAATTCCTTTGGTGCCGCTTGGAATCGAGCACACATGCAAACACTAAGCATAATATCTGGCCTCGATGCACATAGATAAAGTAAAGAACCAATCATGGAGCGGTATACCTTTTGATCGAACTCTTTACCATTGTCATCGGGACCAAGATGGTGTTTGGCTGGCATTGGCGTCGTGTAACCTTTGCAGTCTTCCATTCCAAACTTCTTCAGACAATCTTTGAGGTATTTTTCTTGAGATATGAAGATGCCATTCCTTTGCTGACGAATTTGAAGACCAAGGAAGAATTTCAGCTCACCCATCATGGACATCTGATATTGCTCTTGCATCATGTATCCAAACTCATCACTATACTTCTGGTTTGTGCAGCCGAAGATAATGTCATCCACATATATTTGGCACACAAACAGTTCACCATCATATGTCTTCGTGAAGAGTGTAGGATCGAGGGATCCAGGTTTGAAGCCTTTGCTCTTCAAGAAGTCTTTGATCGTATCATACAAAGCCCGAGGTGCTTGTTTGAGACCATACAGTGCTTTGTTTAGTTTGTACACCATATCAGGATGTTTTGGATCTTCAAAGCCAGGTGGTTGAGCGACATACATTTCTTCTTCAATCTTTCCATTGAGAAATGCACTCTTCACATCCATTTGATATAGCAAGATGTTGTGGTGGTTAGCATAGGCTAGCAGTATGCGAATAGCTTCAAGCCTAGCAACAGGAGCAAATGTTTCATCGAAGTCAATTCCTTCAACTTGAGTATATCCTTGAGCCACAAGACGTGCTTTGTTTCTGACGACTTAACCATGCTCATCTTGCTTGTTTCGATATATCAATTTTGTGCCAATAATGTTATGCTTGCGAGGGTCAGGTCGCTTGACAAGTTCCCAAACATTGTTTAGCTTGAACTGCTGAAGTTCCTCTTGCATAGCTTGAATCCATTCAGGTTCCATAAAGGCTTCAGCAACTTTCTTGGGTTCTGATATTGACACGAATGAAAAATGCCCACAAAAATTTGCTAACTGTGTTGCTCTTGAGCGAGTGAGTGGACCAGGTGCATTGATGCTGTCAATTATCTTCTCAATTTGTACTTCATTTGCAACACGAGGATGAACTGGACGAAGACTTTGCTCTTGCTGATCATTGTCATCATTGGGACGATTGTCTTCGGTCTGAGCATTGTCTTCAGTTTGGTTAGGTGCAGAAATGATAAGTTCCTCTTCAGGCTGTGCTTCAGAAGGCAAGATTTCACCAGTTCCCATCAGCTTGATAGATTCGCTGGGCGGAGCTTCGTCTAGTGTACTTGGCAGGAGTTCTCTTTGTGAACCATTTGTTTCATCAAATCTCACGTCCACAGTTTCGACAATTTTGTAGTGATAGAGGTTGAAGACTCTGTAGGAGTGCGAGTCCTTTCCATAGCCAAGCATGAAGCCTTCGTGAGCTTTAGGTGCAAATTTTGACTTGTGATGGGGATCCTTGATCCAGCACCTAGCTCCAAATACTCTGAAGTAGCTGACATTTGGCTTCTTGCCAGTAAGGAGCTCATAGGATGTTTTGTTCAGAAGCTTATGGATGTAGACACGATTGATGATGTGACATGCTGTATCAATAGCTTCAGGCCAGAACTTTCTTTGTGTCTTGGATTCGTCGAGCATTGTTCGAGCCATCTCAATGACGGTTCTATTCTTCCGCTCAATGACCATTTTGCTGAGGTGTGTATGGAGCAGAGAACTCATGAGTGATTCCCATTGTATCCATATAAAGATCAAGTCCAGTGTTCTTGAACTTAGTGCCATTTTCACTTCTGATATGCTTGATCTTCACGCCATAATTGTTCATTGCTCGATTGGCGAAGCGTCTGAAGAGATCTTGCACTTCAGTCTTGTAGAGAATTATATGCACCTATGTGTATCTTGAGTAGTCATCAACAATGACGAAGCCATAGAGACAAGCAGTTGTTGTGAGGGTTGAGTAGTGAGTAGGTCTAAATAAGTCCATGTGTAATAGCTCGAAGGGTTGAGAAGTCGTCATGATTGTATTCGAGGGATGCTTTGCCCTAGTCATCTTTCCAGCTTCACAGGCACCACACAAATGATCCTTCTTGAACTTGACACCCTCGATGCCTATGACATGCTTCTTCTTGACGAGTGTGTGTAAGTTCCTCATGCCAGCATGCCCTAGCCTCCGATGCCAGAGCCAACATTCTAAATCTTTTGCGAGAAGACATACGGCAAGCTGTGGACCTGCTGAGAAATCTACCATGTATAGATCATCTTTTCGATACCCTTCAAAGACTAGAGACTTGTCAGATTCCTTTAGTACAAGGCAACGATATTTTCTGAATAGCACAATCATGTTCAAGTCACAAAGCATTGAGACAGACATTAAGTTGAAACCAAGGGATTCAACAAGAATCACTTTATCCATGTGTTGATCCTTTGAGATTGCAACTCTACCTAGACCCAATACCTTGCTTTTACCAGTGTCAGCAAATGTGATGTGACTCTTGTCAGATGGACGTAAGGTTGAGTCCATGAGAAGACTTCGATCACCAGTCATATGATTTGTGCATCCGCTGTCCATAATCCATTCTGAAGCTTTTGGTGACATACCCTACAGTGCAATTAGAAGGATAGGCTTCACAAGGAGCGTTGTGAAGCATAAGCATTTGACACACACAAGGATTGTCACATCTTAGATCAAGGTTAGGACTCATAGTATGACTGGTAAGCGATTCAGATGTGAAATATATAGTAAGACATTTTATCATGCGTCCATAATGTGTTTTAGGTCCCCAGCAATAGCATCGGACGCCTTTGATTGCAGGCTGGAGACCTTTCTCTACAAAATAAAGTTAATTCTTCTTCACCACCCACATTTTCAGGGGTGGCTTAGAAGCAATGAGTCTAAGTGCAACATCTGAGAATTTTGGCTTTGGAGCCCTAGCAAATAGCCTTACAGGAGATGAATGATACTCATATGAATAAGCAGAAAAGTTCTTAGTTCTATGAACATAGTGGTTCGAAGACACACACTCATATTCATAAGTTTGAGTATGATTTCCCTGCAAAACATTGGCGTTAGGGTGACTCAGGTGAGTCCTGTATCTGTATGAAGCCTTTGGGCCATATGAAGCCATAGGTCTGGGGTTTGTCTTCTTCCTTGGTGGTGTCATGACGACATTCACAGGAAGATTCTCAATGCACTGCTTAGGTACCCAGATCTTCTTCATAGGTAGTCCATTCCTGCAGTTAGTACCAATATACCTGGCAAACACTTCACCATTCTGATTTTTGAACATCTTATAGTTTGCATCAAAGGATTCATCAATGATAATAGGATTAGCACAGGTAAAGCCAGATAAGGTGGATGGATCCACTGAAGGTTCCTTTGCAGCAACCCATGTGGTTTTGGGATACTACTCAGGCTTCCAGTAGGAGCCATCAACATTCATTTTCCTCTCGAACCCAACACCCTCTTTCCTAGGGTTTCGGTTCAGAATCTGCTTTTTGAGGACATCGCAGAGTGTCTGATGTCCTTTCAGACTTTTATACATCCCTGTTTCAAGCAATGTCTTCAACCTAGCATTTTCATCAGCAATAGTAGTGGTACCCTCCGCAGAGGGGTTAGTGACCACATCAGTAGGTGAAGACAATGAAATAGTAGCAGCAGTGGAACATTCAGCGACAGATGTAGCGTTATCACGCTCAATGCATTTTAGACATGGTGGTTCAAATTCTTCCTGAGCGGGACTGATCTGTTGAGTGCGAAGTGACTCATTCTCTTTTTGAAGATCTTCATGAGCCGCTCTCAATTTCTCAAGCTCTTGCTTCCTTTGAAGATAATCATAGGAGAGCTTTTCATAAGTGGTTGAGAGCATTTCATGATGACTTTCAAGTTCTTGGTACTTAGCATGAAGATTTTTTATATCTTCAACTAAGGACTGTGAACGTGTCATTTCCGCGTCCAACAGGTCATCGCTTTTGTCTAACAGTTTTTGAGTATGTTCCATAGCCTTTTGTTGTTCAGTTGCAATTTTAGCAAGTGTTTTGTAGCTGGGTTTGGATTCACAATCAGAGTCATCTTCACTTGATGTTTGAAAGTAGGCATCACGTGATTTTACCTTGGCACCACGTGCCATGAAGCAGTAGGTGGGAGTAGGATCGTCTTCGTCATCAGCTTCAGCGTTGGTGTGGAAGCCATTGTCTTCAGTGTTGAAGATGGACTTGGCAACATAGGCTGTGGCTAGAGCCAGACTTGCAACGCCAGAGTCGGACTCCTCTCCAGACTCCACCTTCGCCTCCTCAGAAGCAGACTCCTCCTCTGAATCCATTTCCTTGCCAACAAAGGCACGAGCCTTGCCAGATGAGCTCTTGATGCGGAGCATCCTTCCATCATCCCCATGGACTCTACATCAACACACCCAACCCCACAAGGACCCATAACAAGAGCTAGAGCACGTGCTTTGGAAACCGAGGTGAACTCCTTCCTACTAGACTTGCATATGGACACAAATGGAACATGTCTACTACCTCACCAAAATATGCTATGCCTCCTTAGGTATGAAGTGGAACATCACCAAGAAGTTCAGGAGCATCCCCAAGAAGAAGGAGAACCACCCCAAGGCCACATGGATCAAGACGGAGTGCAACAGCAGCAAAACAGCAAGTTCCAGGTGACCCCGTGCGCACGGGCCCCCAAGACCCCGTGCCCACGGACTACACAGGAACCCAGCGCTGGAGCACCCCGTGCGCACGGGCATGTACCATGCCCACGGGACCCCCGTGCGCACGGGCCCAACTTACCCCGTGCGCATGGGCCTCCCAGGATGGGAGGCTGAGATGACTCCTTCGGCTCCACTTCTCCTCCTTCGACCCCAAGCCTATATATTCCGTACCTAGGGCCATGTTTAGGGTTAGCAAAGTATTAGATGAGATCTTGGTGAGCTTTGCTCCATTACCTTCCCTCTTTGAGGATCAAGACCCCATAGGGAAGAATCCTTGAGGATTTCCAGACCTCCATTGGGAGAAGACTACCACCAAGACCCCTCTTCCTTTGGATTTGGGATGAACTTTGCCATTGTATCTTTCCTTTGATTATGTTTGAGATTTGTGGATCTTGGGTTGTTACTCTAGTGGATGTGTAATCGGGAATTGTTGGAGTGATTGCCTCTTTGTGTTCATCCTTGTGTTCTTGTTGTTCTTGTGATTTCCCTCCATTTTCCCCCTCCAAGTGTGAAAAGGTCCTTCCTAGGGTTCTACCCTACATCATATGGTATCATGAGCCACGTTGATTGACATCTTGGAGACCCTACCTTCCACTTTCTAGCTTGATTTTGTTGTTTTTCGTCCTAATCCAAAAATCCCCACCAAAAATAGCCCCAAAAATTTTTCTTGCAATTTGTTGATCTTGTGAGATTTGGTTGATTTGATCCACGAATTTGGTGTTTGGCAAGTGGATCTACACCTCCACCATCATCCCCACCCATCCCCCACTAGAATTTGGTCAAAAACCTTGCAATTACCACGAAATCACAGAAGTTCATCCGCTCTCCGGAGACCCCGTGCACACGGGCCATCGGGACCCCGTGCACACGGGCCTCACTTACCCCGTGCGCACGGGCTATCCAGGAACATTCAGCCATTTTTCTGTTTTTCTTCTTTTGTTTCACCGCCACCTCTTGAGTTCTTCCACACCATTCCACGTTTTTGTTGAGTGTTCGGTTGCAATTTCTCTTGTGTCCTAAGGTTTTTTGGCTACTTAGGCACAACTGGGTATCATCATCGCCACCAATCATCGACTCGAACAACACTTCGGCTTCGACAAGATCATCTTCGACCGTAAGCAAGGACGGTAACCTCGACAACACCTTGTACCCCTTGCCATTAACTTGATAGCTTTGAGCCATTTTGCGTAGCTTACCCATCGAGACTAGCTTGTTGAGTATTGTCGGGCCACGTCTTAGTGCACCATTTAGTGTTCTGTCCATCCCGTGCATCTACTACTTGTTACCTCGTTGTATGGCTCACATATCAAGCATCGTGGCATAGTTGGAAAAAAAAGTGAGAAAAGCTTTTAAGCAAAAGAGAAGAAAAGCAAAGAGCTTATAAGCAATAGCATCGAGCCTTCGCATTCGTGCATCATCTTGGTCACCACATACATAAGCATACTTGGGATAGTGAGACGAGTAGATTCTCTATTAGGTTGGTGCACTAGCGTATCTAGCCCATTAGTGCAATCGAGCTAGCATCTCTCTAGTATACGTACGACAAGAGCTTTTCCCGTGTATCGATATCCTCGAGCTCATCCCTTGGTTTTGCGGATCCCATTTATCTTCTGTGTGTGTGTTGCTCGTGTTATCTTGGGAGGTTGATCTATTTGTCTTATTTGCCATTTGTGAATCTTCTCAACTTTATCAACATCTTGACTAACATTTGCTTGAATTATTTGTGCCTTTCCTAACCAAGCTCCTCCATAGACCATTTACTTGTAGGTGTGAGAAACAATTCCCGGTACCAATTCCCCTATTGTAACATCACGCGGGATCGTACTTGTTACATCCACAATCTTCGGAAAAGGTAACTTTGGTTTTGTTCTCTCATTTTCCTACTCACCACCACTTTCTCATGATGGATAGGCCAAGTTCTTCTACCAACCCTCTATTCATCGAGCACGACGACGACATGTCATCCTTCGTCACCAAGAGCCACCTCTTTGGTGCACAACGAGCTCTCCATCAAGAGCAACAAGCAATGAACGACCGCATTGACAACCTCGCCACCGACTTACGACTCTCCGAGCAACGTACACGCGACTACTTCGACAACAAGCTCGACGCGCACAAGCAAGAGAACGATGCAAGAATGGACGAGATCTGAGCTTTGTTGGTCAACCGGCCTCCTTCAACTTCTTCCTACTCAAGACGGAGCCACTCAAGTTGCCACTCCGACGACACCTTCTTCGGCTCAAGTACACCATCATCGACCATTCTTCGATGGGCCACGCGTCAAGACCATCATGCATCTTGAGATCCGCTACACGCCAAGCATTCACAAGAGCAAGTCGATGAGCAAGTCCCTCGTCATCAAGCAAATCAAGTCGCTTTTGCTCAAGCTCAAGAATGACAACGTTTGCGTCATCAAGAAGAAGAAGAACGAGTGCATCTACACGAAGAGGAACAAGACGCCGAGGCCCAACGTCTTCAACAACAACAACGAGAAGCACAAGCTATTGAGGCGGAACGTGCCCCTCAAGAATCAAGTCGAGCCATCGCCAACCGCAATCGCGAACGGCGCAATCAAGAGGAAGCCCTTCGAGAAGAAATACAAGAGACGAACTATCAACCACGTGTGCACCGTCAAGTTTCTCAACCTCCTCCACAAGCTCGTCAAGCTCCACCTCAAGTTCAAGCGCAACAAGAGCGACATCAAGTGGAACACGTGCTTCAAGACCCTCCTCCACGCCAAGAATGACATCATGAAGAACAAGCAATCGAGGATTTTCCAAGGCAAGAGCGATACCGCAACCGCTATAAAAATGAAGAACAACGCTATGGGAAACTCAAATTCACAATGCCCAAGTTCATGGAAGCAATGATTCGGAAGAGTACCTCTCATGGGCATTGAAGTTCGACAAAATCTTTCGTTTGCACAACTATGAGGAAGAGAAGAAGATCGCAGTGGCATCACTTGAGTTCCAAGACTATGTGCTCATATGATGGGAACAAGTCCTTGAGCGCCGAGAAGCAAGAGGTGACCCTCCAATCACCACTTGGGCTCAAATGAAGGATGTCATGCGAGCACGATTTGTGCCCACCTACTACAACCGTGATCTCGTCAAGAAGCTACAACTCCTCAAGCAAGGAACAAAGAGTGTTGAAGAATAATACAAGGAAATGGAGATAGCCATGATTCGAGCCAATGTCAAGGAAGATGATGAGCTAACAATGGCACGATTCTTGAGTGGACTCAATCATCACATCAAGAAGATCGCCGACTTCCAACCCTACTCTAACCTCATCGAGTTAGTGCATCAAGCGACCAAGGCGGAACGTCAAGTGCAAGATGACTTCAAGTACGCCAAATACTCATCCAAGACATACGGCTTCTCCAACAATCAAGCTTCAACAACTCCTCCAACATCTACTTCAACCAAGCCTTCTCCAAGCAACGACAACAAGACAACATACAAGAAACCTTCGTCAAGTTCAAGTCATCTTCCTCCTACTACAAGCAACTACAAGCCGCGTGCTTCTTCCTCTACTCCGACCGATGAGACGATCAAGACAAGTTCAATCAAGTGCTTCACATGTGGCGGCCGAGGCCATAAGTCCTTCCAATGCACCAACAAGCGCACCATGATCCTCAACGACGATGACACCTATGACTCAGTGAGTGAAGATGAAATGGAAGCTATTGAGCAAGTGGCCATGCACCGGCGCGTGAACGAGGATGAAGATGATCGAGTCTTTTGTGATGAAGATACGAGCCCCACTCTCGTTGTCTCTAAGGTCTTGACACTTCAACATCAACAAGAAGAAGACCAACGATGCCATATCTTCCACACCAAGGCCGGAATCAATGGGAGATCCGTCAAGGTCATCATCGATGGAGGTAGTTGCCACAACTTGGCAAGTGAAGAACTATGCTCCAAGCTTCAATTGGTCAAGAGGAAGCACCCGCACCCCTACAAGGTTCAATGGCTAAGTGACTCCGGCACTATACGAGTTGAGCATACGGTCCAAGTATCCTTCAAAATCGGTGCATATGAAGACACTTTGGAGTGTGATGTGGTCCCAATGACCGTTTGCCACCTCCTTCTTGGTCGACCATGGCAATTCGACCGTGGTGTCATCCACAATGGGCGTACCAATCACTATAGCTTCAAGATGAAAGGAAAAGAATATGTGCTACGACCCATGTCTCCTAGTCAAGTGATAGCCGACAAGCAAGTCACTCACCATAGAGAGAAGAGTGAGAAAGTGAGCCACCAAAACATGAGTGAGAGCAACAAGCCACACTTGAGCGCCTCTTCTCCTAGAGAGAAAAACCTCATCCTATTCGCCAAAAAAAGTGAGATGAGAGAAGTGTGTGAGAACCCATCGAGTGTGATGCACTTTGTCCTTGTGTGCAGGGATGGAGAACCAAAAGCTAACACCACTCACGAGCTACCTTTGGTGTTTCAATCTCTTTTGCAGGAATTTCAAGATGTTTTCCCCGATGAGCTACCTCCGGGTCTACCTCCTCTACGAGGCATTGAGCATCGAATCGACCTCATCCCCGGAGCGCCACTTCCAAACAAAGCTCCATACCGTGTCAAACCCGAAGAAACCAAGGAGATTCAACGGCAAGTACAACAACTAATCAACAACGGTCATGTACGTGAAAGCTTAAGCCCTTGTGCCGTTCCCGTCATACTTGTGCCTAAGCCCGATGGAAGTTTCCGATTGTGTTCCAATTGTAGACCTATAAATGCTATCACCGTTTGCTATAGGCATCCCATTCCTCGCTTAGATGATATGCTTGATGAACTTAGTGGAGCCAACTTTTTTCTCAAAAATTGATCTTAAAAGTGGCTATTATCAAATCCTCATACAAGAAGGTGATGAATGGAAAACTTCTTTCAAAACAAAATTTGGCTTATATGAATGGTTAGTCATGCCTATGGGTTTATCGGAGGCTCCCGGTACTTTTGTGCGTCTCATGCATCATGTACTTCGACCTTACATTGGAGTCTTTGTTGTGGTTTACTTCGATGATATTCTTGTGTTTAGCAAAACCATGAAAGAGCATCTTGATCATGTTAAGCTTGTTTTGCAAACACTTCGCAAGGAAAATCTTTATGCCAACATGAAAAAGTGCACATTTGGTGTTGACAAAGTGGTTTTCTTGGATTTCGTTGTCTCTTCCAAGGGTGTCCATGTTGATGAAACTAAGATTGAAGCAATTAAAACTTGGCCCCAACCCACCAATTTGCAACAAGTGCGAAGTTTTCTTGGTCTTGTAGGTTTTTATCGTCGCTTTGTGAAAAACTTTAGCACTATTGCCGCCCCTTTGCATGCTTTGAGCAAGAAGAATGCTCCTTTTGTTTGGGGAACTTTGCAATCAACCGCTTTTGATGAGCTCAAGTCTTTGCTTACTCATGCTCCGATTCTTGCTTTGCCCAACTTTGACAAAACTTTTGAGGTTCATTGTGATGCAAGTGGTACCGGAATTGGCGGAGTTTTGATGCAAGAAAAACGAGTAATTGCATAATTTTGTGAAAAACTCTCCGGTGCTCAACTTAACTATCCCATATATGACAAAGAATTGTATGCTTTAGTGCGTGTCCTACATGTTTGGGAAAATTATCTTAGACCTCATGAGTTTGTCATACATACCGATCATGAAACGCTAAAGTACTTAAAAGGTCAAACTAAATTGAACAAGCGTCATGCCAAATGGAGTGAATTTATTGAATCTTTCCCATATGTGATCAAGTACATTAAGGGTAAGGAAAATGTAGTTGCCGATGCACTTTCACGCATATGCACGCTTGTCACCCAATTTGAGTTGAATGTTATTGGCTTTGAGCACAGAAAAGACTTGTACGCTAGTGATCCATCTTTTGCACCTCATTACGCTAAATGTTTGATGCATACATCTTGGGAACAATACTACATTAAGGATGGTTATCTTATGAGAGCTAACAAACTATGCATTCCCGAGTCTTCTCTTCGTTTGCTCCTTTTGCAAGAGGCTCATGGAGGCGGACTCATGGGACACTTTGGACGCGACAAGACTTTCGCCACGCTCTCCAAGAACTACTTTTGGCCCAAGATGTTCCGTGACGTCTCATGCTTCACCACAAGATGCTCTACATGCCGCAAAGCTAAGTCAAAAGCTCAATCTCATGGTCTTTACATGCCTCTTCCTATTCCTTATCAACCTTGGGAAGACATTAGTATGGATTTTGTACTTGGTTTGCCTAGAACTCAAAATGGAAAGGATTCCGTGTTTGTTGTTGTGGACTGATTTTCTAAGATGGCACATTTCATTCCTTGCAACAAGGTAGACGATGCTTCACATATTGCAAATCTCTTTTGTAGGGAAATCTTGCGCCTCCATGGAGTACCAAAGACAATCGTCTCCGACCGCGACGTCAAGTTCTTGAGTTTCTTTTGGAAGACTCTATGCGCCAAGCTCGGAATCAAGCTCTTGTTCTCATCCGCATACCATCCTCAAACAGACGGCCAAACAGAGGTGACGAACCGGACACTATCCACTCTACTTCGCGTGTTGATCAAGAAGAACATCAAGGAGTGGGAGGCGTGTCTACCCATCACCGAGTACGCCTACAACCACGCAAGACATTCAACTACCGGCAAGTCCCCCTTCGAAGTCGTCTACGGCTTCAACCCATTGTCCCCATTGGACATCCTACCTCTACCTCTACAAGAGCGCACCAACATGGATGCGAGTGCACGAGAAAGCTACATCAAGAAGATGCATGAAGATACAAGAAACATCATCGAGCGCCAAGTACATCGACTAGCGACCAAGCTCAACGTCAACAAACAACCCATGATCTTCAACATAGGTGATCTCGTGTGGCTACACCTTGGCAACGACCGCTTCCCCAACGAACGCAAGTCCAAACTACTACCTCGAGCCGATGGACCATTCAAGGTGCTAGCACGCTACAATGAAAACGCCTACAAGATTGAACTCCCACGAGACAAGTACAACGTGAGTGACATCTTCAACGTCAAAGACCTCTCGCCTTTCCATGGTGATGAAGATCTTGATCCGAGGTCGGATCCTTTCGAAGGGAGGGGAGATGATGTGGAGCATCCTTCCATCATCCCCATGGACTCTACATCAACACACCCAACCCCACAAGGACCCATAACAAGAGCTAGAGCACGTGCTTTGGAAACCGAGGTGAACTCCTTCCTACTAGACTTGCATATGGACACAAATGGAACATGTCTACTACCTCACCAAAATATGCTATGCCTCCTTAGGTATGAAGTGGAACATCACCAAGAAGCTCAGGAGCATCCCCAAGAAGAAGGAGAACCACCCCAAGGCCACATGGATCAATACGGAGTGCAGCAGGAGCAAAACAGCAAGTCCCAGGTGACCCCGTGCGCACGGGCCCCCAAGACCCCGTGCCCACGGACTACACAGGAACCCGGCGCTGGAGCACCCCGTGCGCACGAGCGTGTACCGTGCCCACAGGACCCCCGTGCGCACGGGCCCAACTTACCCTGTGCGCACGGGCCTCCGAGGATGGGAGGCTGAGATGACTCCTTCGGCTCCACTTCTCCTCCTTCGACCCCAAGCCTATATATTCCGTACCTAGGGCCATGTTTAGGGTTAGCAAAGTATTAGATGAAATCTTGGTGAGCTTTGCTCCATTACCTTCCCTCTTTGAGGATCAAGACCCCATAGGGAAGAATCCTTGAGGATTTCAAGACCTCCATTGGGAGAAGACTACCACCAAGACCCCTCTTCCTTTGGATTTTGGATGAACTTTGCCATTGTATCTTTCCTTTGATTGTGTTTGAGACTTGTGGATCTTCTGTTGTTACTCTAGTGGATGTGTAATCGGGAATTGTTGGAGTGATTGCCTCTTTGTGTTCATCCTTGTGTTCTTGTTGTTCTTGTGATTTCCCTCCATTTTCCCCCTCCAAGTGTGAAAAGGTCCTTCCTAGGGTTCTACCCTACATCAGCTCTTCTTGTGTGAGGAAGACTTGGAAGAAGACTTAGAAGAAGACTTTGAGAATTTCTTCTTCTTCTTGTCATCAGAATCATATTCCTTGCTCTTCTTCTTATTCTTCTCATTGTCCCACTGTGGACACTCAGATATGTAGTGACCAGGTTTCTCGCACTTGTGGCAGGTTCTCTTCTTGTGGTCATGGGTGGAAGCTTCATCATTCCTTGAGCTGGATCGTGAAGACTTTGTGAAGCCTTTCTTTTTGGTGAATTTCTGGAACTTCTTCACAAGCATAGCAAGTTCCTTTCCAATGTATTCAGGATCATCAGAACTGCAGTCAGATTCTTCTTCAGATGAGGAAACAACTTTTGCCTTCAAAGCGCGAGTTCGGCCATAGTTGGGACCATAGATATCTCTTTTCTCAGAAAGCTGGAACTCATGTGTGTTGAGCCTCTCAAGTATATCAGACGGATCGAGTGTCTTGAAGTCAGGACGTTCTTGTATCATGAGGGCATGAGTGTCAAAGGAGCTGTCAAGTGATCTCAGTAGTGTCTTGACGATTTCATGCTTGGTAATCTCAGTTGTGCCGAGAGCTTGAAGCTCATTTGTGATGTCAGTGAGGCGATCGAACGTGAGCTGGGCATTTTCATTGTCGTTTCTCTTGAAGCGGTTGAAGAGGTTGCGAAGAACACTGATCCTTTGATCTCTCTGGGTTGTGACGCCTTCGTTGACCTTGGATAGCCAGTCCCAGACTAGCTTCAACGTTTCCAGAGCACTCACACGGCCATACTGTCCTTTGGTCAGATGACCACAGATAATGTTCTTGGCAGTAGAGTCCAGTTGAATGAACCTCTTGACATCAGTAGGGGTGACACCTTCAAGTAGGGATATTCTGTTCCATCGAACACGGGGCAAGCAGCGGAGACTTTAATTATCCCTGCAGTCGACATAGCTAAAACTGCAGGTGGTTAAACCGAATCACACAGAACAAGGGAGTACCTTGCTCTGATACCAATTGAAAGTGCTAGTTATCGACTAGAGGGGGGGTGAATAGGCGATTTTTATGTAAGTCTTCAAAACTTGGAAGTTTCGAAGACAGACAATAGAAATGACCTAATTGATATGCAGCGGAAGATAAACTACAATAAGCAAACCATAGTCAAGTATGCAATAATGTGAAAGTACATGACTAATAGCAGCTAAGTAGTAAGGATCAGGATGGAAGATAGTATGAAGCCAATCAACGATAGTAGTCAAGCAATGAAGTCCAACAGGTACGACAGATAGGCAATGACTTCACGATGTCAAACTCTAAGTAAAGGAAGGGAGAGGATAGAACCCGTCACTTGTTGAAGACACGGGATTTGTTGGACCAGTTCCAGTTGTTGTGACAACTGTACGTCTGGTTAGGGAGGCTGAGATTCAACTCAGAAGACCGTGTCTTCACCTTATTCGCCTTGAGCTAAGGACACACAGTCTCGCCCAATCACTCTGGTATGTCTTCAAGGTAGACTTCCGAACCTTCACAGACTTTGTTCACCGGCAATCCACAATGACTCTTGGATGCTCAGAACGCGACGCCTAACCGGCTGGAGGATTCACAGTCCTCAAGTGTAATAAGTCTTCAGGTCACACAGACAGAAAGACTTCAGTGATGCCTAACACTCTTTGGTTCTGGGTGTTTGGGCTTTGTCCTCACAAGGATTTCTCTCTCTCAAAGGCTTCGAGGTGGGTTGCTCTCAAACGACAAAAGCCGTGCACTAACTCTGAGCAGCCACCAATTTATGGTGTAAGGGGTGGGCTATTTATAGCCACAAGGCAACCCGACCTGATATGTCCGAAATGACCCTGGGTCACTAAGGAACTGACACGTGTTCCAACGGTCAGATTTCAAACACACACGACAACTTTACTTGTGCTACAAGCAAAGCTAACTCATATAGCTCTGGATAAGATTTGCTCTCATTGTCTTCGCTCGAAGCATAGGATTTTGGTTGAGCATCACTTCAGTCATTCTGACTTAGTTCACTTGGACCCCACTTAACAGTACGGTGGTTCCTATGACTCAACAAAGAAGAAAAAGGAAACAACGAGACGACACAGTCTTCGCGCTCCTTAGTCTTCACTCAATGTCTTCTCATGTCATAGTCTTCAATATGAATATCTTCACATTCCACCATTGTCTTCAATGTCTTCATACATTTTTAGGGTTCATCTCCGGTAGGTAAACCGAATCAATGAGGGACACTACCTGCGTTATCCTGCAATTCTCACAAACGCATTTTTCCCTCAACCAACTTTGTCGTCAATACTCCAAAACCAACTAGGGGTGGCACTAGATGCACTTACAGAATGCCTTAGCTGAAAAATCTTTAATACATCTACAATCAATAGCTAACCCTGAAATAATCCAGTGACATTAAATGGCATTGCTTAAATTTATCGGTGGCATTAGACTGAGAGCGGCATTAGTTAAATGTGGCATCACTTTAGTAGTAGCATTGCTTGACTTGACTGCTGGTGTTATACTAACAGCAAAAAAAAGTGGCAATAAGAGCATGGGAGGCCCATTCGGACAGTGGGCGCACTAGTATGATGTACCTCCACGGACGCAGAGTGGTGAGGGAGGTATGGTTGCCCAGAGCAACAAATATCCAGGCAGCATATGTGGATTACGTCCCATTTTTGTTCTCTTTAGCCACCTTTTTCCTATGTGAGGGAAACAAACAGATCGACCTGGTCATTCTCTATTGCGTTGTCATGCCTTTCTACCCTTCTTCAACCAAGAGACACGAGACTCGTTCCTTATCTGCTGATTTTCCCCTTTTCAACCTAGATGCGGGTTCGATGCCTACTCTCTTGGATAGCACAGTCTCCCTTCATTTCCTTATTCAACCAAGACATGGATTAGTCTACATGAAGTAGGGTTTCCTTTAATAGTGAAAATTATGGTTTTCGTCTGCGTGGCCAGCAGAGCAGAGGATAGCGAATTGGGAAGATGGTGGAGTGGAAAAAGATCCACATTCAACGACGTGGGAGATGGGGCAATAGAACAAGGGTATTGTTCGAAAAGAGGTAGCATACCTAAGGGTCGACGGGAAGTGGCTTCGCTCGTGGTCGTGGTCCTCCGCACCACTACGGCAGTGAGCTTGGGGACGGAGGCCATCCCGCGCGGGCACTAGGTCTGAGAGGACGGCCTTGTCGTCAGTGCATGACCTCGCTCGCCGACGACGAGTGCGTCAATGCTGCACGTCCTTTTCTTCCCCGGCGGATCTGTGACCACCGGTGAGGAGGGAGAGAGGGGCCTTCTTTTTTAGATCTAGAGAGAGGGTGGTAGTGTGAGAAGCAAGTGGGCAGCCCTTAGCAAGAAAGCGCTGAAGCTCCAGCCTATATATCTTTTTTATACTACTAGTACTGGAGCTGGATTAGTGGTAGAGTAGTTTATATTTTCTTTGCGTACAGTACCAGTTAGTGGTGCTTCAAAACTGAACGGCACGCCATTAAAAAAATAAAGCTCGATAACTAATGCGGCACCTCGGGCCAACGCGGCCAGATCGCATTTTGCACGAGAAATTACACACCATGTTTCGTTACATGTGGTCCCGTTCCAACATATCAGTGAGACGACGGTGAGTAGTAGGAGTATTTCCGAACGGACGTGTAGGCCGGGATGCCTCTTTGTGAACCGTGGCAAACTGGCAACCGTCCACCGACTCTTCGCCTTTCCCTCTCGATTTGGAACTGCTGTCGCATGCTCTTCCTCTCCCGCCTCCATTTTCCTTCAGCCCTTCACCCTTTCCTCTGCCCTTGTTCGATCGTCTTCTCCATGGAGGGAACAGGCCGGAAACGACCCCGTTATTCTTGCCCCGATCTAAAAGATGACGTGGTGGAGGAACTCATTGATCGGTGTGACGTCATCACCTCGGCTAGCATGGCAGGTTCGTTCAAGCCCATTCTCGACTCAACTAATAACATCATTACAAGGAACCCAAGAGTCAAGGAGCAGTTTGATCTCCCCTATCTTCTTCGTCGTGACCCTAATGACTGGCGCCGGCACGACGGAGGCCTCGCCCTGTGCAAGTTGATGCCGCTTGATAATGATACATGTGATGTTAAGATGCCAGCACTTGAGGGCAAGGCTTGGGCAGGTGCAAATGGAGATTGGGTTGTTTACATTGGGTCCAACTGCGAGTGGGAACTTGTGAATGTGTACACTCGTGACCGGGTTCCACTTCCAAAAATCTCAGCAGACTGCCCAGAGGTTGAGCACACTGGTATTGTACACACGTTAAAATATGATCATGGTGACTGTCTTCTACGAAAGATAGCAATTTGTCAAGTTCCCAACCGCTCTTGGAATTACAACAACTATGAAGTTGTTTCTATCTTCGACAAGCTTGTTGCCGTCCTTGGTGGTTTGACTCGATGGATATTGCTTAAAAATCAGTTTCTGTACATGGATGAGTACTATGATGCAATTCAATACGAGGGCCTTGTGTTTGCTGCCACCACTCATGGCACTGTTTTTGCATGGCATCCTCGTAGTTTCGGTACGTTTGTCTTCCACCGTAATTATAATTGTTTCATCCACATGCATGCGGATTAGCAAGTTTCCCTTTACTAATTAACCTTCTTCTTGTGTTTCCATGGTCCTGCGAACATTCCACCACCTATACTTGAAAAATTTTATAACCAAGGGGGAGATGACGATGGTGATGATCACGATCATGAGGACGAGCAGCACCCATATACTCTTTGGTGCCTGGCAACTAATTCCGATGGATCACCTCTTCTTGTGTGTATACAGCCCACTGATGATGTTACTGCTAAGGAAGCAGGTGTAGTCTCCCATGGTCGCACTCTCCGGACCTATTCCAACACCCGTTGCATGGTATTCGGGATGGATACTAGTGTGCTAGCGCCAACTCCTTCTCCCTGGTACAGAATTGATAGTCTTGGAGAAAACTCGCTCTTCCTTGGACAAAACTATCCAATGATGGTGAAAGGCGATCCAACTGCTATTGACACAATGTTACTACCATTTATGAGAAGCAACTATGTCTATACCTCGGACATTTGGGTGGTTCCCTATCCTGGTACTAATATAGTAGGCCGCTTCAGCCTGGATGATCAGTCCTGCGTTGGTCTCCAGATCGACAATGGATGGCCCGTCCCAGAGAATCACTTGTGGTTCAAAGCAAGCGTTTCCAACGCCGAGGAATGGTTGAGTTGAAGTTCATTTCATTGCTTGTTATTTGTTGTGTGGTGAAAACTTTAGTATTTATAATGTATCCTCGTTGTCGATGTGGATTGATGACCTGTTGTATGTAATAAAATGATATGCTTGTGATAAACTTACTAAATTTATGAATGGCTTCCGAGTCGCTTCTCTGAGTGAGTGGTGCGACGAGGCAAAAAATATATTTTCCGAATACATAATTGCACGTGCATTGCAATAGGTTATCGGATGAGGCCAATCAACAATAGTAGTACACTATTTGTACTAGATTCACATGCTTCGCGCGTTGGGCGGGTGTTTTTACTGTAGCCATATGTTAATGTGTTCGCTGTACATAACCAGCACCTCGAATCCTTGATACTAGTACTATATAGTAGGAGTAAGTAGTAGGAGTAGTAGGGTGGCATGGGCCAGAACAAGCATTCACGTCCAGGAGTACGACACACGCCACCACCACGACATCCATATGACACCATATTATTGGTTGGAGTCCGTGCTAGAGCAATCTCTTCAACCTCGTCGTTTCTCTAACTTCAGCCATCGCGCGGCAGGCGAGGTGGGGGTTTGCCGATAGTCGGTTTCCTTAACTGCGGTCCCACTTGTAAGGCCAACTCCAATGCACGACCCCAAACGGACCTCCGTTTTGCACAAACTCCAATGATAATTTTGACTAGAAAAGCAAGACCAAAGAAAACAAGAACCACAAGAATACATTTTATGACTCCTATAAGTTGGATTAGTGCCTTCTCCATGCATTCATTGTTGATCTGCGAAGGCTCGATCTTGCGTGCTTCTTTCTTCATCAAGTGTAAAGAAGTAGACGTTGCTTCCTCGCATATAGTCAAATGTCTAGCCTCTATTCTAGTAGGAGTATCAACAAGTGCACTAATCTCATCTCTAGCCTCTGTGCTAGCTAAAAGTGGTAGAACATCTACTAAATTGCACTCCATCAACATATGGATGTACTCTTCTTCCCAATACAAAAACTTGCATCCATTCTACTCCCTCCGTTGCACAATACATGCCTTCTATTTGTCAAAATATATATGTATCTACACATCTTTTAGTATATAGGTACATCCATTTTTGGACAATGGAAGTCAAGTATGGAGGGAGTACACAATAAAAATTTGAAGTTATCACAACTAGTCTAATCCGAGAGCACAACTGAAGATTTGGTCGGGTTCTTCCTCCTTTTGCCGACACGTGGGACATCCAGCATCCAGGTCATTTCATGAAAGAAAATTGAGTGGTAGTTGAAGCCATGAGATGTGCATCTTGGCTTAAACTGTAAATAGAATCTTACTACTCTTGAGTAACTCCAAAAGCGGCCACCGAAGATCTTTATTGGATTTGTTTTTCATCACCAGCACGTCGAGGTGAAAGATGTGCAGGTTTAGTGGGTCCGCTTGCGTTTTCACTGACATGTGGGGCCACATGTGAGCAAACAGATGATGGGCTCCGCGCGTCCATTGGCTGGCTGAGAAGAGAGATAGAGGAGGGCTGAGCACGGACTGCAGGAAATTTGTTCTACGAACCTCGATATAGGCTCGATATAGTGGGGTGGCATGGGCCATAACTAGCATTCACGTCTAGCAGTTCGGCACACGCCACCCACACGAGTCCCATCCGACACCAATTTTCTTGGAGTCCGTGCTATAGCCATCTCTTCTCCCTCCTGTTTTCTCAGCCATCGCGCGGTGGGTGGGGTGGGGGTTTGCCGATAGTCGGTTTGCTCAATTGCGGTCCCACTTGTAAGTGAAAATGCAAAACCGCACACATTCCCGCTTGAGTGGCGTGCCGGACCAACCGTGTGGGGGTGCGACGCGAACACGGCAGGCTTTTCCTTTTGAACTCGTAACTTGTAAAATTTGGTTCTGCTCCATGGCGCGACCGATAGATAGAAAATAACGATTTTGCCTAGAGTAATGAGAAGTTTGGTTCTGGCACCGTTCATGCATGGAGTACGTACGAAAATTATGAAGTTGATGCAAAAGGTAAGATAATTACTGTAGTATCATATACTACTACATGGATTTGACAGAAAGATAAAAATACATACGGATCCATCAACGACATCCTCACGCCCTAGTGCGCCAGGTCACCAACCGACCTGTGAGGAGCAGCGGCGTTGGCGGCGAGCTCAACTTGCTTCTGAACAGTGCCGTCCAAGGTTGCCCTGTGGTCCAAGAAGGCCATCATCCTATCGTCCTCCTCTTGCATGTAGTAGTCCTTGTGGGCGATTTGGGCGTAGACGTGGGTGATTATGTCGATGGTGTCTTGCTGCGCCAGGCGCTGCGCGGCGAGCGCGACCTCGAGGTGGATATTCTCCAGCGCGACGGCTGGCAGTCGTAGGGCCACCAGTGCGTCGAAGAGGTTGTCACCATAGCGGCCATTGAGGGTGGCGGGCATTGTAGATCCTGGGCACGTCGGCTGGAGGCTTACGTCAAAGTCCTCCATGAGATTCTTGACGACGGTGAACTTGTCGAGGAAACCGACGAGGACCTCGTCGAACAAGGAGACGAAGCTGTCGTCCAAGCGGCCCCTCGCCCTGGCGGCCTCAAGCAATACTACCTGGAGATGTTCCTCGGTGCCGGGCCGCAGGCCGGCATCATGGTCCATCTGGGACAACCGGATGATGCTCGCGCTCATCGCCTCCATGGGTCTAGCTTAGCTTCTAGTCAACTGATCTTGCGATTTGAGTGATCACTCTTGCCCTTGGTTAGCGTGCGTAGGTGTGTAGGATTTCGTACTACTCCTCGGCCCTCTACTGCACCTGCCTTTGGCTCTATGATAGGTGGGCCAGCCACCCCCTGGGCCCATGTGTCATTCACCCAAAGGCAGATGCCGTAAGTCAATGAAGTTGCGTCCCCCTCTGCGGCGGTGCAGTATAGTCATCTCACCGGACCTCTAGTTGGGGCCAAATGAGAGAAGTTTTATGTTTACTGGTTTATTGGTCCCCTTTGCATTTGGCCCCAAGTTTTGACCTTTGATTTAACTAATAAAATGTTAATGCATGTAAACAAAAATGTTGTGTAAGTCACCTTACGAAAACCAAATAATCCCAAAACACTTAGGCACGATGCATTAACTCCCTCCTTGTTTCTTATTTCGTGACATATCAACCAATGAGAGATGTGGGCCGTGCATGCTTTCAATGACTTGAGACTACCAAACATGACATGTAGTGTTTAGTTCATTGCATGTAATCCTATTAGTACTCTAGTTAGCAAAAAGACATTAAGTTCTCTCACCGATAGGAATAAAACACCATGCATTTATTTACAGAGGGAGTAGTGCATTTTCTGTGACATGCATTACTAGATATCGCTAGTCAAATACTAAAATCTAGATGGACGTGGTAGTACTCCTAAATCCAGACGGTGGTGCTACTAGTACTAGTAGTAGTACTACCAATGTAGTAGTAGGAGTACTAGCACTGTATTACCCGTTGGTCAAATTATTACGTGCTGCTCCTCACAGTGAACTGACAAGACTCTGCGCCGGAGATGACACCTGCGTATAGGCGCCGTGTTTGGCATACCATAGTTAGCCTCACCGTCTGCAGTCACTATCATCATGGCTGTAGAGCTAGCCTGCTTACAACTAGCCCTGTTCGACATAATTTCCTGTGCGTAGATGCCCATGCATTGCATGGAACACCAAGATTGGGGGTGGACGGCTCCGGCAGCGGCCATCGCACCAGATTATTCCACGACCTTCTAGATGTGGTGGGGAGGAGATAAGGCTGATTGTGAGATACAAGGAGTTGTTTGTAAATAGGGAACAAGTGCGGGCATCTTTTTGCAAAAATGGAGAAGCTTGGTTTGTATGCGTCAGATCTAGATCCGACGACTATTGGTGAAAGATGGGAGCCACAACATCATCACCAACTCAGGACCTATTTGATTCACAGGATTTAGAAAACGCGGGAATAGGACACGGCAATATTACAAGTTTCAAACTGATATTACAAATGTTAGGAGTAATGCTGCACCTACGAAGAGGGAATTACTAGGAACTTTACATAAGAACTTTCGTTATTTTAGGTGGATGCAGCATTATCGTACGAACTAAAATCCACCGCCTTGACAAGTCACTAATGGGCAAATAAGTTTTCGAGTCTCTGGCCACTTGATGTTTCAAAAACAAATTCAGCTTGTGCAGAGACTTTGTCATTTAGGCTTACACGCTTGTGGTGATCAGCACGCCATTCATTGTTGCGCCAGAGAACACCAAACCTCATTACCTTGAGCACACTTGCCTCCAGAACAAAGAACCTGGCCAATTTAATATCAGATGTGCTGCCTCAGTAGTCGATCAAATCAATTTCTGTAAGATGGAGATCAAGGCATTCGATCAGATTGTTATAGTGCATTACATTGTTCACTTTCGGGTCTTTTTTTATTTGCAAAAGAAGAGAATATATTAGAGCAGCTGGCTGCAAAAGATTGTCGTGTCATCAAGAGGTACCAATATCATTCGCTCATACGACAGGGTTGACTGGCTAGTGATATTTTCTCTCTCTCTCTCTCTCTCTCTCTCTCTTTGTTTCCTCTCATTTAACTAGGAGCACGTGAAGAGCTTGGGCATTTGTTTCCTTCCACTATGTGGCCGATGCCATATTTCGCAAAATTATGCCACATAATACGCATCGATGTCAAACAAAAGATTTTGGCACCGCTCTCGCGATGTGAGAGAGTTGACACCGCTGTGCACACAGATCCACATGTATAAACAAATCAATCAAACCAACTACACCAGCCTCTCACTCTCCCAAACAAGTGTTTTTTATTGCCTCAGTCCTCTCTCTCTCTCCCACGCAGTGTTTTTTCATTGCGTGAGTTAATTTGGCACCGGAGCAAAGTAGGTGATCCAGATTGGGGCACTAGGTGAGCAATGGAGGGGCATCGATGCCAAATGCATCACAAGTGAATTTGGCACATATTTTGCCCTACACAGCCCACTTTTGTACACCCTCTGTCCCAAAATTCTTGTCTTAAATTTGTCTAAATACGGATGTATCTAGTTACATTTTAGTGTTAGATACATCCGTATCTAAACAAATATAAGACAAGAATTTTGGGACGGAGGGAATACTACCTTGTATTTAGTATAAAATTTTGACCATAGATTTACCTAAGAAAATGCCAATGCATGTCACTAAAGATTACACCATTTTAAATTATGTTCAAATACGAATCCAACGATATAGTTCTTAGTGACATGCATTAACATTTTGTCAGTTAAATCTAGGGTCAAATTTTGATACTACAAAATTGGAAGAGTAAACCAGGACGGAGGTAGTACTTGCTCTTAGGGTAACCATAGAGTTACTGGAGTAGTCTAAGTTACTTTCCACTATGACTAGCCTAGGCTACTATAGTAGTACAGCATAAAAACGATGCAGGTGATCACGTGAGAAAAAAAATACTAAAACCATTTCTTTCGGTGCAGTGCGTAGATGCAGTTTTGAACACTACACTTGTCATTGTAATTTGGGAAAATTACGAAAAAATTGAGCTATGTTGTGATTACCGTTTACTTATAGGAAAGAAGTTTCACCTCGATGATTAGCTTCTCCGTGCATGGAAAGCATGTAAGGAATCCAACAACTTGATCCAGATTGGGGCCGATAGATTTTAGTGCTAAGATCTTCATTGTGCGCATGGAATGGGTCAAGCTTGTGGGAATCATTTTCTGGAAGACGGTCGTAAATACATGAGGAAGAAATTTAAAAATGTGAATTTCAAGAAGACGGAGAAGAAGATGAGTGCTGTACCTGAACGATTACGGATCCAATAAAGAGTTCGGAGAATTTGGGACACGAGTACACCAACGCTGTCAATTTCGGTGCGTCAGTGACCCTGATTTTTGTTGGACCTTCTAGATCCGATAGAAGCAATCTCTCAAGGAAAGGCGCATTCTCAATGACCATAATGTGGAACAGCTGGAGTGATCTCTTCCCAATTGATGTCTTGTTGCAGGGCCAGCAAGACACATAAATCCATCGGAGATTCGTCGAGGCGATGTGGAGGCTAATGAACCCGTGGATCTACTCAAGGCGAAGGTACTCGAGCGTAGTACAACTGCGGAGCAGGTGATCCATAGCCTTCTTTGAGATGACAATGTCGAAGAGGTCGAGCTGCTTGAGTTGAGGGAGAAGAAGGGCGGGCGCGGCATTAATCTGGGCAAGATAGCAGGAGCTGAAGCTGGCGCGGCGCAGCGTTGGCGTGAGGTGGAGCGCGGACAGCGGCAGAGAGCGACATCGTCCAGCTTCAAAGCTGAGCTCCTCAAGCTGATCTAGGGCGGGGGATAAGAACCACTCGTTGAACTTGGGTTGGACCTTGCAGTTGGTACTGAACATGCGGATTTCAAGGCGTCTGGCTGGCCCAGGGTGTGATGAAAGGATCGTGGAGACTGCGGCCATGCATTTGCAATCCTCGTCGCAGAGGCAGCTGTCAACGGTGAGGTTGAGGGGGACGCAGTGCCAGAGGGGGCGCCACCACCGGGAGTGCAGGGCGGTCCGCACGGCAGATTTGGTGGGGAGGAGGCCGATGATGACGAGCAGCATGTCGTCGGGGAGGCTGCTGATGAAGTCCAGGCTCGCCGGATGCGGTTTTGGCTCGAGCCGCCTCTGCTTGTTGGCTGCGTCGCCATCCATCTGAACCGGCGGCGACGCCAGTGTACACGTGTTCTGGTGTGTGTTGTGTGCTGGGTGTGCGCGAGTGCGTCCTTCTGTGCATGCCGCGGCGCAGTGGTGAATTGTGCACGAGTGCGTCCTTCGCGCGCAAGAAGTTTGTCCTCAATGCGCCCTCAATTTACTAGCGTGCGGGGTGCTACCCCAAGTGGTTTCAACTTTGTTTACTTCACCGCGTGTCAGATGGTCTCTAGTTTACTTATTTTCACCCACTGCCACATGGGCCAGCACACGAAGATACAGAACACGAGCTGACAAGGCAGCATGTGGATTGGTTGACCGGTCAACTAAACAATATACGGAGCTATACGCTGACACAGTGAGTGTATAATCCGTCCGTATAGAGAGTTCGAGTGAGAGGGGAGGCCCGTGAGAGATAGCATTGAGAGAGAAAGAGCTACTCCCTCCGCTCGATAATGTAGTTCCAACATTTTTTTAAGTCAAACTTTTGAAACTTTGACCAAGTTTATAAAGAAATTACTTATATCTACAATACTAAAGATAAATGATAGTATGAAGTAAGTACGTGTTGTGATGAATCTAATGATCGTTCCAGATGTAAATGTTTTTCTCCACATATACCTGGTCAAACTTTTCTGAGGTTTGACTTTTCAAAGCATCCATATGCTTATGGACGTGACAGAGTCCCTAACTAGAGAGAGAGAGAGTGTGTGTGAAAAAAGTATGTGTGCATGTGTGAAAGAGACATGGACAACACACGATAAAAGTAGAGAAAAAGCGTGCGTGTCTTATGCAAACATATCACACATGCATCTTCGACAAAGGAGGCAAGGTGAGGAGATAGTGTGTGGTTGTTTGGAACCGAGAGAGCAAGACCCCTAGCATGTGGCCAATAAGGGTCTGACAAACAAGGGAGAGAGGTCGAGAGAGAGTACGGAGAAAATGCAGACATGGGGAGGAGAGAGTGTATGTTTGTCATAGAGAGATCCCCTGGAGATCGTGATGGGACTACATGGGTGGGAGATCGAGTGACAAGGTGTGTGCGCGATAGAAGATGCCTCGCGAGATATCTAGATAGACGTATGGATGGAAGGAGACAATACGTGTGTTCCTGATGGCTAGTAAGAGATAATCATACTTAGGAGGGGGGGAGTGCTTGCGCCTATGATGGAGTGAGGGATTATGGTACTTAGGGGGGTGCGTGTCACATGGAGAGAGAACAAGGGCGGAGATTGTTGGATGGGTCTATATGTATAGCATGAGCGAGACATGTGTATGTGTGAACCAGGGAGATATAAGGCCAGTTTGGCTTGCATCCTAAGCATCTTTTGCCTGGCCTGGGGTTGTGGCTGGATTTCATGCATGCTTGTTTGGTTGCTACCTTGTGAAAAAGAAAGCCCGCCTGGCCTGGGTTCCCTTGCACTTTAATTAGCCTGGCTGAACTCCAGACACTGCAAGTAGCCTGGCCCAGGCGACCGATTACAAACGCCTGGCCGTGTCTGGTCGTGCGGCCACGAGGCTAACAACAACATGGATGGATATTAGCATTAAATAATTGATGCATGGATTGATTGATGGGACGTTGATGCTTTGCCTGGCCCAGGCATGAACAAAACGCTTCAGGACCACAAAAGCCTGGCCAGGCAGAAATATTTTACATCTCACGTCCACACCAGGCAGTACCGGCCATCAAGGCATGAGGGTCAGCTCACGAACCAAACTGACTAATAAAGTTTGAGAGAGATTGAGGAGCCCCGATAAGGCTGAGTGGTGCGTCAGATAGCTGAGAGGGGGAAAGAGATATTCCATCCGCTCGATAATGCAGTGCATGTAAATTTTTTAGAAGTCAAACTTTGGAAACTTTGATTAGGTTTACGCAAATGTTATTTATATCTACAATACCAAAGATACATCATACAAAACTACATCTCATGGTGAATCTAATGGTATATGTTTGCCGTACTAGATGTAATTCTTTTTCTCCACGTACATGGTCAAACTTTGTGATGATTGACTTTTCAATAAATCTATATGCTATGGACCGAGGAGAGTGCCTCAGTCGAGACAGATCAAGTGCGTGTGAAGGAGAATGAGTAAGTGTGCAAAAAGAGTATGTGTGTGAAAGAGAAAGTGACAACAAACGATAAATTAAAGAGAGAGTGTGTTTTTTCGTTTCTTATGCGAACATATCACGCATGCATCTCCGAGATGGAAAAGCGAGGCAAGGAGATACACGAAGATAGCTAGTGTGTGATTGTTTGCAACGGAGAGAGACACCCCTGTAGGACATGTCCAATAGAGGTCTGGCCAACAAGGAACAAAGGTTGAGAGGGACACATGGATGGCATGGACGCATGGGGAGAGAGAGAGGGTTTGTTTGTGATAGAGAGATCCCGTCGAGATCGTGAGGGGAATATATGGGTGGGAGATCGAGGCAGTGCGTGCGCGATAGAAAGATGCCCCGAGAGAAATCGAGATAGGCCATGCACATGTTTGTGATGGAGACTAAGATTAGCTAGTGATACATATAGGGGGGACTGCGTGTGCCTACAATTGAGTGAGAGACCATCATACTTGGCTAGCTGGGCATGAGATTGTGTGTGTGTGTCTGTGAGATGGAGAGAGAACGAGGGAGGGAGATAGAGTTTTAGATGGGCCTATCGAGTGCGAGTGAGATATGCATGTGTATGTGTGACCCAGGTGGATGGAGAGTTTGAGAGAGGGGGGAGAGCTCCGGGACGACATAGTGGTGCATGAGAGAGTTACGGGCAAAGAGCCAAGGAATTTTTGTGCGTACGATGAGTGCACCCAAGATATCTAGCTTGGACTAGCTAGAGTATCACACATAGTGTGCGAGAGAGACCTATAGATGGTGTATATATGCATGCGAACTAGAAAGACCCCCCCCCCCCACACACACACACAGAGAGAGAGAGAGAGAGATGTAGAGAAAGGGAGAGGGACCAACAAGGTTTTTGTGTCGGATGCGTGCGACAGAATTGAAGATTGTCGGAGAGAGAGAGAGAGAGAGAGAGAGAGAGAGAGAGAGAGAGAGAGAGAGAGAGAGAGAGAGAGAGAGAGAGAGATAGAGAGAGAGAGAGAGAGAGATGTAGAGAAAGGGAGAGGGACCAACAAGGTTTTTGTGTCGGATGCGTGCGACAGAATTGAAGATTGTCGGAGAGAGAGAGAGAGAGAGAGAGAGAGAGAGAGAGAGAGAGAGAGAGAGAGAGAGAGAGAGAGAGAGAGAGAGAGAGAGAGAGAGAGAGAGAGAGAGAGAGAGAGAGAGAGAGAACAGGAGTCCGGGAGAGGGGGAGGTCGCGTTTTATCCATCAAAGACTAATATAAACCATGTTTCAATATAAACTTGCATTCAAATATTTAAATTGGAGAACATGTTGTCTGCAATCCACACATGAACGGATATATGCGCATATCAAACAAGTTCATTAATTTGACTTTCAACATGTTCATGGAGTACTATAATACTATACAACATGATACTCAATTGAGGTGTTCGATTTTGGATTTAGTTCACTATTTTGACCTACTGAACGAGCTATTTCATTGAATCGAGATATTTCATTGTGGGTTTGATTCGCGTTTTTTAGTGGGTCAACTATTTGTCATATAGTAAATCGCTAGCAACGAGCATGTAAAAACACATTACTCCCGAGCATCATCTCTCCATCTAAAAAAGAAGTGGCAAGCTAATATTTCAAAATTTGATTCGAATCGACTTGGTAAGGTAGACGTGGATGCTTGTTCTCCCAAAATTTGAACGAACCGTTAAATATCCTCTCTGCTCGGTGGAATTCGCTCGAGCAAATAAATGGGAGACGTGAAATTACCGTCCTATGTGGGACACGCATCAATTGGCCCGTTGTACATCGAGGGTAGGTTCGTAACTTCATCCAAGCGCGCCTTCTCCTCGGCCGAAATGACATGTGCCGAATAATTCATAACCATGGTCGGCAAAACACGCTCTCCTCGTCCGAAATAGCTCACGCCCACTATTTCAAAACACGCTCTCCTTGCCCGAAATCGCTCGCGCCCACTATAGTTCAAAACACGCCCTCCTCGCCCGAAATCGCCCCCGCCCACTATTTGGGGAGAAGCAAAGTTACTCTACTATCCCCGACCCTCAGTACACAGACCCAAGCCAAGAAGCCTATAGGCAAGGGTAGAACTGTAACTCCCCCTCACATTTTAGACAAATGCATCCGTAAGACATGGTTCCACTCCCCTCCAAATGCCCCCCCCCCCCCGCCCGCTGCCATTCATACCTCGTGGGCACCAAATCACCTTCTCCTTGGGAAGCTCCCTTCTCCCGAGCCGCGAAACCTTAGCCCCACCTCCATCGCACCCTCATCTCAAATCACTTTATTTAGGCGTCAGTTGTCTGAATTTTTATTCTGGGCCTATCGATTCCCAACGGGAAGCAGCACCCCTCGAGGCGGCAGAGCTCCTAGGCTGCCGGTTGGCTGGTGTCTAACGTAAGGGTGCGGGGCCGCAAGTTCACCGTGGAAGCAACGCTTAGATGGCTATCTTTTAGAGTTGCATGAGTTGAAGGTACTACCACCGCCGGATCTGGATGACAGGGAGTCTTTGTGGATTGGCCCGGGGGCGGCGCAACCACAGCAGTGCGGTGGGGCGGGGAGCGGGGTTTTGGCCGGGGCCACGGACGGCGGAGGCAGGCTGCTCTGCCATTGGTTGCTGGCTCTTCGGGGAAGATTCCGAACTGTGTCAGCCGGGAGGCACAAGACGGCCATCAAGCCATCTGGCGTAGATCGGACAGTACCAAAATAAAATAAAATCCTATGACCCCAATTTAGTCTTCAGTCAACAGACATGTGACCACTCTCGTACCTTGCTGTTGATCTCTTAGTGTATTTCTTCAGATCAAAGAGATATGTCATTCTTAACATCATGCGTTATCTGCATCTTCAGACACACCGTCTTCCTACTCACCACAGCTGCTCCAACAAGGGAAGCATACACCAGAAGGGAGCTATAGTCCCCACTCAACAGTTCCATGCATCGAATGCGCATGCCCGACATGGACAGCCACAACAACTACAGGGCCATCGACAAGTCAGCACATGATGCTCACTCCTATGGATGGCAGCCAGATAGGTTGTACCCTCATCTTACTTGTGTGCAACATTTATGGCCTTGTTATTCATCTAAGCATGGAAAATAGATCATCACATTTCACTGTATATTCATGTTGATCTCTTACGGGTCTTGTTCAGGAGTTCACGCTGTTCCATAGTTCAGCTAAGATACTTGTTCTTTAGGTAACGTTGTTCCATAGTTATCATCCATCAGCCAATGCTATCCCACAGGCTGGTGATTATAGTATTATACCACTTCTAGTATTACCCATGTTGTTCTTTAATACTTTTGTGTGCCATCTAGTTAATCTCGAGTACAAACGATACATATTATGTAGCTTTCAGCTGTGTTCTCCCTTTAGTTTATGAGACCTGTTGCTGCTAGTTAACCCCAGTCCTACTATTTATGTCGTCTCCTACAGGCATTCATTACATAAATCTAACTACTAGTTGTCTTCCATGCATGTCAGATATAATTGCACACACTGATATATCCACAAGAACCTCACGGAGCAATGTAAAGGCCAATAAACTCGATGTCAATGATACCCAATATGATGGAACATGTAAATGCAGTTCTTTAGAAGACTTGCAGAAAGATGATGAATCCTCTTCACCCCACAAGGTCCTTTCTCTAACTTGGCCTGTGATATGGGTACAACATGCATACAATGTCCTAGAGTGTATCTACTCTGTTGCAATGCCATGTGCTTAGCATGCTGATCATGCATGTAAATATGTCATGCCTTCCTGTTTTTCAGTACCTATTCCATTCATGATAACATGTTTTCAAATTCAAGTACTATCATTCTACTCTATCGCAATGCCATCTGTTTAATTTGGACATCATGCTTATGAATATCTTACGCATTGTTATTCATCAGTATGTACTTCATCTGTCTATCATACCATGTTTTTTTACATTGAAGTGCTATTCTAGTGCTCTGTTGCAATGCCATCTTATTTTCCCAATCATACACGTGTACGTTGCCATAGTTATTTCTGTACGTATTCCGCTAGCATACAATTTTGCATTCAACTAGTGTTTTATTGCTGTGTTGTCCTGTCGTATCCCTTGCTCTTACACCATACTCCCTCCGTCCGGATTACATGTTGCCGAAATGGATAAAAAAGGATGTATCTAGAACTGAAATACGCCTAGACCCATCCATTTTTTTCTGGATGGAGGGAATACATGTCAATATGTCATGCCTTTCTATTCTTCAGTACCTATTCCATCTCTCTGCTATCACATGTTTTATAATTAAGCACCATTCTTCTATACAAGGCATGCAAGGGGAAGACAACTATGTTAAAATCTGAAGGGTTACAAACAAGGCCTTTGCAAAAGATCCAAATGCCAGGAGATAATAAACCAACTCCAGTTTTTATAGATACTACTCCAGCACAGAGAAACCCAACTCCTATTGATAATAAGCAGATTCCAGTGGCCAAAGAACTAGTCTGCTCCAGTCCAGCAAAAATATATCAACTCAATTCTAAGAAGCGTGTATGTATCCTTGCATCATGAAATTTTATAGCATGCTGATAATATTTTCTACATGTTTCTTACCCATCTCTCTTTTAGAAAATAAGCTTAACAGATAGAAGAATTTCTGCAATGGTATCGTTTATGAGGAAAGATTCTTGCAGGAATTCTCTGTGCTCCAATGTAGTTGTAAGTACCTGTTGTATATCACTATATTTTTACATCACCATGTATTTTGTTAATCGGCGTGAATCCAACCTTTATCTAATCTAAATTTAGTTGTAGCAAAATGTATGATTAAAGGCCACAATGTTAATTTTTGTAAGGAAAACTGCCTGGTAGTTTTGCATCCTGAGCTGCATGAGTGTACTATCTCATATCAGTGGGTTTGAATACTTTGGTTCTGCAGTGGGTTTTTAAGTGTTTTTTTACTGTGTTGTCCTGTCGTATCCCTAACTCTTACATCATACTCCCTCCGTCCGGATTAAATGTCACAGAAATGGATAAAACTGGATGTATCTAGAACTGAAATACGCCTAGACCCATCCATTTATTTCCGGATGGAGGGAATACATGTCAATATGTCATGCCTTTCTATTCTTCAGTACCTATTCCATCTCTGCTGTAGCATGTTTTATAACTGAATCGCCATTCTTCTATATAAGGCATGCAAGGGGAAGACGACTATGTTAGAATCTGAAGGGTTACAAACCAGGTCTTTGCAAAAGATCCAAACACCAGGAGATAATAAACCAACTCCATTTTTCATAGATACTGCTCCAGCACAGAGAAACCCAACTCCCACTGATAATAAGCAGATTCCAGTGGCCAAAGAACTAGTCCGCTCCAGTCCAACAAAAGAATGTCAACTCCATTCTAGGAAGCATGTGTGTATCCTCGCATCATGAAATTTTATAGCATTCTGATCATATTTTCTAAATGTTTCTTACCCATCTCTCTTTTAGAAAATAAGGATAAACGATAGAAGACTTCCTCCATTGGGATCGTATTCGAGGAAAATATCTTGCGGGAATTCTTTGTGCTCCAATGCTAATGTAAGTACCTGTTGTATATCACTATATTTTTACATCAACATGTATTTTGTTAATCGGTGTGAATCTAACCTTTATCTGATCTAAAATTAGTTGTAGTAAAGTGTTAAAGGCACCAATGTTGATTTTTGTAAGGAAAACTGCCTGGTAGTTTTGCATACTGTGCTGCATGAATGTACTATCTCATATCACGCACATTACTGAATCGTAGTGCTTCTCTGGTTGCCCATTCATTCATTGTGTCAATGTTCCTTTCATATTACCTTACCTGGCTGATGATAGCTGTGCCATATTGTGTTAATTTGGTGTAGGCTAGTTGCCCAAACGTTCGTTGTGTCAATGTTGCTTTCCTATTATCTGACTTGGCCAACGATAGCAATGCTAGTGTGTTAATTTTGTGCAGGCTGCTGAAGATAAGAAGACAAACTCTGAAAACAGCAAGGCAACCCCATTGTTTCTTTCTAGTAAATCTAGGCCAGGTAATATGGCAATAACTCATGATTAATCTGTTTGGTTCCCGTCCTAATTTATGTTATGATGCAGTGGTCGAGACACTCTCCACTATCAATAATACAAGCCTACCAAAATCACCATCTGAATCTGTTCAGTATCCTCTTTCTCGAATGCAACGGAATAAATGTATGTTTGTGAACCGATTAATGGCTGAAGCAATGATGGAAATGGTGGATGAATCAGAGGTGCAGAGTCGTGCGACACAACAACTGATCAATGTTTTCAGAGACAGTGTAGCAAAGCAGCAAGAACTTGCCCACATGCTTATGGGCGCCATCTGTGCTGAGGTTGCAGATTGTGACGTTGTAGATGGTTAAGTTCTACTCATTTATTTGCACTGGCATCAATATTTGATTGCCCAGTGGATGTAATTTCCTGTAATATATGCTGGATGTGCAACGTTATTCCCTTTATGCCGTACCTTTGCTTGATCGGTTTTGGTCCTGTGCATAATTGCTCGTCGTAATGGGCTCAAATTATCTAATTTGGCCTAAAGACATGTACGAACTTTAGTGGGCCATTAAGTTAATGGGCCGTTACTGGGCCAAAAGTTAATGGTCGGCCCTCTTACCTCCCGAGTCGTTAACAAGCCGACATCAAAGTGGGCAACAGGTGGCCCCAATTTATTTCACAGGCCGTTACTAAGTTTGGGCTACATATGGCCCAACTATACTGTAGGCCTTTAGCAGGCCAAAAGAGACAGCGGGCTTGCACTGGACCATGAAGAGCATGGGCCGCTAAGAGGCGGAAAGTCAGGTCGTATTGTAAATGGCCCAACTGTGTTGTGGGCCTTTAGCAGGCCAAAAGAGAAACCGGGCTGGTATTGGACCATGAAGGGCATGGGCCATTAAAAGGCCAAAACTAAGCTCCGACTACAAATGGCCCAACTCATTTATGGTCCGTTAACAGGCCGAAAGGCACACAGGGCCGGGAATTGGCCCAAAACTTAAATGGGTCGCTAAAAGGCCAAAACTCTGGTCCGACTACAAATGGCCCAACTGATTTATGGCCCGTCAACAAGCTGAAAGTGACACCGGGCCAGAAATTGGCCCAACACTTAAATGGGCCGCTAAAAGGACGAAACTCAGGTCCGACTACAAATGGCCCATCAAATTCATTGGCCGTCAACAGGCTGAAAGACACACCGGGTCGGAAATTAGCACAACATTTAAATGGGTAGCTAAAAGTCCGAAAGATGTACATCCTGAAAATTGGCCCATCCATTAAATGGGTCGTTAACAGGCTAAAATCTCATCGGGCCGATATTGACCCCAAATATATAGCGGGCTGTTAACGGGCTCGAACTGATGATGGGCTGCAATGGTGTCAAATATTTAACGGGCCGTTGACGGGCCGAATTGGCACATCACGTATGGGCCGTGGGCTTAAATGGACCTGACACAAGTAGGCCTTATATGGGCCGGCCTGCTAATTTTTACTAGGCCGGCCATTTTCACCGGAATGGGCCACTGTTGGGCCGTGCCACGTGTCGACCTATCATAGGCGCCTCTTGTCCAATGAGTGGATGATATCTATCCCAACGGTGAGGCAACACATGTTTCCTGCGGCCAATGATGATTTTACACGTGGAAAATCCCCATTGGTCCGTGCTGTTAACGGGTTATCGGATCCAAAACCGGACCCGATAGCTTAACGGTGTTCCGTTACGGTGGATGCCACGTGTCGGTCACCCTTGACGAAAGCACTTCTATGACGCGCGATTTATTGTCCTGGAAGTGGTCACTTCCATGATGATAATTTTGGTAATGCCATGGAACACTTCTATGACAGTACAGGTATGACTATCTTGATTCTGTGATAAAATCGTGATGGATGTACATGCATGACAAAAAACGCGACCTACTGTGACAAACACGGATCTCACGGAAGTGTATTTTTTGTAGTGATGTGCGATGCGTGGCATGCAGTTCACTAGAATGAAATGTTTGCAATCAGAATAACAATAGAAATGGTCAGCCAGATGAGGGTGTGTGCGATATACAACATACAGTTCACCTGGATGAACTATTTGTGATTAGGCAACACAACGAAAACGGTCGGACAGATTAAGGTGTGTGCAACACACGCCATACAGTTCACTCGGATGAACTGTTTGCGATGAGCCAAGATAACAAAAATGGTTCAAGTTAACAAGATGTCTGTGATATGCGGCAAACAGGCAACTCAGATGAACTATTTGTGATGATAAAAAATAACACAAACTTTTACAAGTGACAATATGTGTGTGATACCAGGCAAACAGGTCACTCGGGTGAACTGTTTGCAATGATAAAATATAATACAAATGATTCGACGTAATAAGATGTGTGTGATACCCGATAGCAGGTCAGTTGTCAGAGTTGTGTAATAACACAGACCAACAATAACACATACAATTCGTGCTAATAACCACTTGATTCAGAAAATGATTGCACAAATTATTGTTCGTACTCATACATAATCAACCAAACAACATAATACCGACATTACATATCAACAAGTTTAGAAAACAGCAAAATATAAGTAGCTACTCGTCAGCGTTGTTGTGGGGCTGGCCTATTAGTGCGACGATGTTGAAATATTTTGTGCATTGATGCAAAATCCTCTCTCAAAAGGTAGGGTCAAGATTCAGGTCGGTGATGACTATGTCCTTGAACATTTCACAGGCCCGGCCATTTGTCTGCTTCTGCTCCATCACAATTGCTTCGGGCTCAGGGAAAATCCTGTCCATGGCCAAACGCGCGTGTACGACGCAGCTTTGACGGATATGTTCCAAGCATCCGTAAACAACAAAGGCATCTACTGCGTGTATTGCTAGAGCACTAGGAGACCCTAAGGAGGCTGCCACCCTTACCGCGGCGAAATCCACACATGTCACCAACTCCAAGTCAATGGTGGGATCATCATCGCGTGCCTCCCAGGCCACGGCCTCAACCTCTCATTCCACGTACAGAAGTGCACGTGCCCCCAACAGATATGCTGCAGACGCCAACTCTTCCGTGCTTGCCGCCAAGGTGGCCGCACCCTCATTAGCACGTACCTCTGTCGCTGCAGTGGGCTCCAGCGCGCGTATGAGCTACATCTCTCCCGTGCTTTCCATGATGGAGAGGGTGGTTTGGCTTTCTGAGGATGTGTGTGATGTGGAGGATTTTGTGGAGGTGGGGAGAGAGGGGAGAAGAAGTCCATATTTGGGGGCTACGAGAGGAAAGGGACGATAGAGAGCAAAGAGATGATATTTATGGTGTGCCTAACCTTTCCAGACAGTTTTTATAGTTGTTCTGTGTGCGATTATGTGTGTAGAAAACACTTTGAACATGCAAACGAGTTGCTTGTGATGGCTAGGAGCATCGCACACGATGCGTGGTGCAAATACCCGTGTGTGATAATTTGTAAGTTACACATATGTGTCCTTGTGTTGACATGTGTGTGATAGCACATGACACAACATACGATTGTGTGCTGGGAATTATGTGCTCCAACTAGTCTTCTGCACTCTAGCGAGGACTTCCCGTGCAGCCACAGTGGTAAACTATAAAACCCTCAATCCCATAGCCTACTGCTAGCTATAAATAACCACAACAATGGCCGGCGGCGTTGACTAACTACTGATCCCCTTGCTAGCTAGTTACCCACACATATCAGCATACCCCCAATGGCCGACGACAGGATGAAGTTGGGCGACGGCAGAATTGAGGCTAGCAGCGCCATGGTCGGCTTGGCGGTTGACGGCCATGCCGCCGTCTCTCCTCACGATAGCCAGAGGAAGTAAGAAATGTGGTACGAGGAAGCCGACAGGTTAGCCAGGGTCGTCCTAAAAGCGGACAGGGTTCGCGAGTGGGCGATACTGCTGGCTCAGCGCAGAGTGCGGCGGATGGTGCGGGCGGTGGAGCAGGAACCGTGACGACGCAAGGACAACTGTGGCAGTGGTGACCGCCACACGAGGCTCATGCTTATGTCCCGGAAGGAGGAGGGCGCAGCGTTGGACGTCGCCGAGGCATGCCTAGGGGCCATGACGGCAGCCCTGGCGAGAGCCAACGTCGTCTTGCCGGACGCCGCCAGAGCAGACCCGGCAGTCATGGTAGCCCTGGTGAGCACTGTGCATGTGGCAGTACCGGCAATCCCCTATGTGGAGGCTGCCCCAGCCTCGATCGATCAAGGTGTGTAGGTCTTTGACTTGGCGGCCTCCGCTCCGCCTGAGCCTAGGATCAACACGCTGATGGACGATGGCAGCCGTGCGTGCTGGGTTGGCTTCAGGTGCACAGTAGCTCTTTTGTGCGTGCACGGTTCGTTATTCTTGTAAATTAGCGAGCTAATGGTTTGTAAATTACTTGTCGAACTAGGCATTGGACCAATATGTATGCTCGATTGATTTGTTCATGCATGTCAAATATGTCAAATGTATGGGATGGCCTATCTGTATATTATCTGAATTAGCAATGTGGACAATTAATATCCTAATGCCATCTGGACATCAGTGCTGATCGCCTAGTAAAAAACATGGACATCCTCTACTCTACCGGGCACACGCTTTAACCTGAATGAGCTGTGTAGGATACTAATACTTTCCATCAAAATTTAAGAAGAACTTGGCTAACATCATATGAGTAACATATATATAGTGGTGACACTATCCGACAAAAGGCGGATCTAGGTAACATGGCACTTTACAATTTCGAACTTAACTATGTTCACAACCAACTAGTCCATATCTACATACCTAACATAGTAACAATCACATTTTAAGCGGCAGAGGGCTAACAACCACAACTATCCACTAGAAGCAGCTTGATCACGGTGACTCGGCATCTCATCCTCAAAAGCATTAGTAGAACGGTGTCTCCAATTTTCAATGTGGATGCATTGCCACGACAAGCAAGAACTTCTTAATTGAATGGTTCCATTTCTACGCGAAATGCAGTACCTTGCAATCACTTTGGTGTTATTAGCAGGCACAAGTGTAATTCGACCATGCCGGGAGATCGATTTAGGAATAGTTGCAGTAGGAAATTTCTATTGCAATGTAGAATTAAAATCAATGGTAACATATCATTGAAGCTATATATAGTTTATGAACATCAACACAAAAATAAGACTTTGTACCAGCATTTTGTGCATACAATTGGTCTTGTTCAATATGTGCACCAGTGGTAGAATTAATGCCATTCCAGATCTAGCATTCATACGTTGTGCTATCTCTGTCAGATTATCAAAAAAATTATGACATGCTTAAAATCTTTCCAGTGAAATTTGGTACACCGAGTAACATACACATTGTTAACTATGCATCCAACATATCCTTCTTAAAAGGTGGAAAGCGATTATTTATTCAGAATATGGTAGAAGAATAGTGGGCATAAATTGGTCACTAGAATTTGTTACTGCCTAGGAACAGAGTCAGAAACTGAAATCACAATTGGTTGCTTAAATAGTGACCTGTTAGTCACAACAAATACCCCAATTTTGCTAAGTAATATGCCAACATGGAGAAAGTGGAAAAACACTAACCTCGACCAGACTGTGATCGGTTGATGATTGGGGAAGTAAGCATCCATGTTAAATCGACCAGGCTGTGGTGCAGGCACTAGAATTTTATTGCCAACTTTCAGTTCATAGAACTTAAATTTTTTTCTCCAAAGGTCCGAATCTAAATAGGAGTGACCATGTTTATTTAGTTTCACCCTAACTGTCATTGTAAATCCATGCTTCATTGTCAATATGACATCCATGGAGTCATCAACAAAGTAAAGGCCAAGATTTCCTTCTCACGTGTTCTTGCAAAGCAAGGGATGTACTGCTTGAAATGAAAATTAAGATTGTTACATATATTGAAAGAACAGGGCAACATGCAAATATGGGAGTAATTGAGAGAATAGAACAATATATAGCTGAAAGCAAAGTACAAAAATAAATAATTAAATAGATAATGTAACAAAGATTTCATGCAAATATGAGAGCAACTGAATGAACAATACAACATTAGTTTGCCTAATTTAGAAAAAAAAATCATCTTCGACGTCTAGGCTGCATGTGGCATCATACCTTTTATCCAGATGTAGAAATATACAGTATATGTTTAAAAATTTAGGCCATCCCAACCGTGGTGGAGTGAGATTGAACATATCGAGCACTCCTTGAAGTCATCTGGTATGGTGAGATCGAACTTCGTTTCGGACTATCCGCGACCACACTGGCCTGATTTGTGCTTGCACTTTGGGCACTTAAATGAAAACCCTCGAATCAGCAAGAAGAAAAATGAATCCACGACAATTTCTGCCAGTTGTTTACCAGGGACAGATGGACTACGATAAGAGATGAGTGAATATTTTGTTAAATTACCTTCTCCATGAGAATAATCCCCGGCCTAATGCTGCGAAAAAACCCAATCGACCAGAGTCCAGAAAGTCAGTGCAAGTCAGTGCAGATAGGCGGTGACAAGTGGTAGGGGCGAAATCCCGTGCCATTTAGAGCACGCCCGCCGCTCGCAATTGACAGCTGTCGAGCTTAGGGGTGGCCGCCGCAATAGAAGTTGATGAGGTGCGGAGTTGTGGAGGTGTGCGTGGTGAGTGAGTGGGGAATAACTAGGAGGGGGTGAGGGTTTTATTTTTCCTTTTTGTTGGGTGGGTGAATGCACACGGTTCAAAGAGGCAACGGAGATGAACCATGTGCGATAATAAATCATTGAGATTGGAGGGGAATCAAAATTTCCTTTTTTGTTTGTCATTTAGTTTTTTCTATGATCAACGTACGCCCCCCTCCAATGCAGCGTGTTCAAATTTGGCACGTTTTCAAGCTAAATTACTATATTTACTCCATTATCTACTTGTTCTAGGCATTAATGCAGACAATTGAAATTCAAACAATCGGTGCATGAAAAAGTGCACAAAACCGGTCTGGAAAACCATGCTCCTGGTATTTAGTAAATTATCATGCCTTTTACAAGGAATGGGGAGAGATTTCAAGGATATGTGTGGCAATAGTCGACCACAAACATGTCATTTATTGGTTTCTCAACTATAGAAAATAACAAACATGCTAGAAATATATGGTGCCTGCCATGGTGCCATGGTATGGCATCACCATGCCTGCTAAAAACTTGAGAAGGTTTGTCTTATGTTGTCATGCACGCTTTTCATAAATCAAACCATCACCGAGGAATTTTCATAGTTTCGAGAGGGAAATCACCAAGATTGAAGGGCGATCTAAATTTTCTTCGTCCTTTGTCCTTGAGTTTTTTTCTACGATCAACATACACCCTGCATTAATGCACATAATTCAAATTCAAACAATCGGTGCATGACAAAATGCCCAAAAACGGTCTAGAAAACCATGCTCATGGTATTTAGTAAATTCTCATGCATTTTACAAGGAATGGGCAGATATTTCAAGGATATGTGTGGCAAGAGTCAACCACAAACCTGTCGTTTATTGGTTTTTCAACTATAGAAAAAATGAAAGACATGCTTGAAAAACATGACGCCTGGCATGGTGCCATGGTATGGCCTCACCATGCCCTGGTAAAATTTGAGAACGTTGGCTTATGTCATCGTGCATGCTTTTCATAAATACTACAATAACCGAGGAAAGTTTTGTGGTTTCGAGAGGGAAATCACAAAGAATGAAGGGGAATCCAAATTTCCTTAATCCTTTGTCCTTGAGTTTTTTCTATGATGAACATAAACCATGCAGATCACGATGTTCAAATTTGGAACTTTTCCGGGCTCATTTACCATATTTAGGTGATTATGTGCTCTTTCCAGGCATTAATGCACATAATTCAAATTCAAACAATCAGTGCAGGAAAAAGTGCACAAAAACAGTCTAGAAAACCATGCTCGTGGTATTTAGTAAATTCTCATGCCTTTTACAAGGAATGGGCAGAGATTTCAAGGATATGTGTCGCAAGAGTCAACCACAAACGTGTCGTTTATTGGGTTTTCTACTATAGAAAAATGAAAGACATGCTTGAAAAACATGATGCTTAACATGGTGCCATGGTGTGGCCTCACCATGCCCTAGTAAAAATTTGAGAATGTTTGGCTTATGTCATCATGCACACTCTTCATTAGTCGAGGCATCACCGAGGAGGGAACTCACCTTGATTGAAGGGGAATCCAAATTACCTTCGTCCTTTGTCCTTGAGCTTTTCTACAATGAGCATACACCCTCCATATCATCGTGTTAAAATATGGCACTTTTTCGGGCTCATTTACTAGATTTATGTGATTATGTGCATTTTCTAGGCATTAAGACACAAATTCAAATTCAAACAATTGTTGCATGAAAAAGTGCACAAAAATGGTCTGAAAAACCATGCTTGTTGTAATAGTAAATTCTCATGCCTTTCACAAGGAATCAGTAGAGATTCCAAGGATATGTGTGGCAAGAGTCAACCACAAATGCATTGTTTATTGGTTTTTCAACTATAGAAAACTGAAAGACATGCTTGAAAAACATGACGCCTGGCATGGTGCCATGGTACAGCCTCACCATGCCCTGGTAAAATTTGAGAATGTTTGGCTTATGTCGTCACACACACTCTTCATAAATCGAAGCATCACCGAGGAAGTTTTGTGGTTTCGAAAAGGAACTCACCAAGATTGAAGGGGAATCCAAATTTCCTTCGTCCTTTATCCTTGAGTTTTTCTACGATGAGCATAAACCCTCCAGATTACCGTGTTCAAATTTGGCACTTTTCCAGGTTCATTTACCATATTTAGGCAATTATGTGAGTTTTTCTAGGCATTAATGCACATAATTCAACTTCAAACAATTGGTGCATGAAAAATGCACAAAAATGGCCTGGAAAACCATGCTCGTGGTATTTAGTAAATTTTCATGCGTGTTACAAGGAATGGGTATATATTTCAAGGATATGTGTGGCAAGAGTCAACAACGAAAGTGTCGTTTATTGATTTTTCAACTATAGAAAAATGAAAGACATGCTTGAAAAACATGACGCCTAGCATGGTGCCATGGTATGGCCTCACCATGCCCTGGTAAGAATTTCAGAATGTTTGGCTTATGTCGTCATGCACGCTCTTCATAAATACAACCATCACCAAGCAAAGTTTCGGGGATTCGAGAGGCAAATAAAAAGATTGAAGGGGAATCTAAATTTCCTTTGTCCTTGAGTTTTTTTTCTATGATGAACATACACCATGCAGATCACCGTGTTTAATTTGGCACTTTTCCGGGCTGATTTACCAGATTTAGGCGATTATGTGCACTTTCTAGGCATTAACGCGCATAATTCAAATTCAAAAATTTGGTGAATGAAAAATGCACAAATATAGTCTCGAAAACCATGCTCGTGGTATTTAGTAAATTCTCATGCCTTCTACAAAGAATGGGCAGAGATTTCAAGGATATGTGTGGCAAGAGTCAACCAAAAACGTGTCGTTTATTGTTTTTTCAACTATAGAAAAATAAAAGACATGCTTGGAAAGCACGACGCCTGGCATGGTGCCATGGAATGGCCTCACCATGCCCTGGTAAAAATTTGAGAATGTTTGGCTTATGTCATCATACACACTCTTCAAAAATAGAAGCATCTCCGAGGGTCGTGGTTTGAAGAGGGAACTCATAAAGATTGAAGGGGAATCCAAAATTCCTTCGTTCTTCGTCCTTTGTCCTTGAGTTTTTTTACGATGATCATACACCCTCCAGATCACCGCGTTCAAATTTGGCACTTTTAAGGGCTCACTTACCATATTTATGTGACTATGTACATTTCTAGGCATTAATGAACACAATTAAAATTCAAACAATCAGTGCATGAAAAAGCGCACAAAAAAAGTCTGGAAAATGAAGCTTGTGGTATTTAGTAAATTCTCATGCCTTTTACAAGGAATGGGCTGCGATTTAAATGATATGTGTGGCAAGAGTCAACCACAAATGTGTGTCATTTATTAGTTTTTGAACTATAAAAAAATGAAAGACATGCTTGAAAAACATGACACCTGACATGGTGCCATGGTATGGCCTCACCATGCTCTGGTAATTTTTTAGAATGGTTGGCTTATGTTGCCATGCATGCTCTTCATAAATCAAAGTATCACCGAGGAAGTTCTGTGGTTTTGAGAGGGAAGTCACCAAGATTTAAGGGGAATGTAAATTTCCTTCGTCCTTTGTCCTTGAGATTTTCTACGATGAGGATACACCCTCCAGATCACTGTGTTCAAATTTGGCACTTTTCCGAGCTCATTTACCATATTTATGTGATTATGTGCATTTTCTAGGCATTAATGCACATAATTCAAATTCAAACAATTGGTGCATGAAAAATGCACAAAAATGGCCCAGAAATCCATGCTCGTAGTATTTAGTAAATTCTCATGCCTTTTAGAAGGAATGGGAATAGATTTCGAGGATATGTGTGGTAAGAGTTAACCACAAATGTGTCCTTTATTGGTTTTTCAACTATAGAAAAATGAATGACATGCTTGAAAAACATGACACCTGGCATGGTGCCATGGTATGGCCTCACCATGCCCTGGAAAAAATTTGAGATGGGTTGGCCTATGTCATCATGCACTCTCTTCATAAATCTAACCATCATTGAGGAAGTTTCGTGGTTTCGAGATGGAAATCACCAAGATTGAAGGGGAATCCAAATTTCCTTCATCCTTTGTCCTTGACTTTTTTTTCTATGATGGACATACACCCTGCAAATCACCGTGTTCATATTTGGCAGTTTTCTAGGCTCATTTACCCTATTTAGGCGATTACGTGCATTTTCTAGACATTTTGCGCAGATAAATCCAAACCAGCTACAAATGCGTGTGTGTGATGAGAGGGACACAGATTGCTGTTCGATCATGGTGCATCCTACATTGCACACGCATGATCCGCGTGGGTGGGGTTCCGGTCACACTCCTGCAGGATGCTGCTAGCACGACACTAAAATAAGAGATCCTCCGACGAAACTATGTGCGATGCATTAATCGTAAATGGTGTTGTAAGAAAACCATAAAAAATGATACAAATTGTTTGCGATACTGGCGACATCAAACACGATTTAGATTATAGTTGTGTGTGTCATGCAAGGCATACAGTTCACTTGAATGAACCATTTGTGATGACCATAACAATAGAAATGGGTAGCCCAGATGACGATCTATGCGATATACAACATACAGTTCACTCGAATGAACTATTTGTGATTAGGCAACACAACAGAAATGGTCAGCAATATCAAGCTGTGTGATAGAGGGCATACAATTCGCTCGGATGAACTTTTTGCGTTGAGCCAAGAGAACAAAAATGTTTCAACTTAACCAGATGTGTGTGATGAGTGCCAAACAGGTCCGTAATTAGAAATGTGTGCGAAGACCGACAATAACACAGACAATTGATGCTAATAAGCTGTGTGTCTTGTGAGGAAACGCTTGCTGGTATAAAATTTTCAGCGACGGTTTCCCTAGTATGGCCCGTGTGCGATGTCATTGCATACAGGACAACAACAATTATACTGATAAGGACATGATTGCATAACCAAATTAAACATCCAATTACATAGATGGCTAGTACACACATGACAATTGCACACACCAAAGTAAACTACTCACAACTGCAGGATGCTACTAACGCGACACTCCAATTAGAGACCCTTCAGCGAAACTGTGTGTGATGCATTAATCGTAAACGGTGGTGTAAAAAACCCTTCAAGAATATATAATACATTTGCGTTGGTAGAGACATCAAACATGATTCGGATTATAGTTCCATGTGCGATGTGTGGCAGACAGTTCACTCAAAGGAACTATTTGTGATGAGCATAAAAGCAGAAACAGTCAGACAGATGAAGGTGTGTGTGATATAAAACATACAGTTCACTCAGATGAATTGTTTGTGATTAGGCAACACAACAGAAACGGTCAGCCATATCAACGTGTGTGTGCGATATACGGCATACAGTTCACTCAGATGAACTATTTCGATTAGGCAACAGAAAAGAAACGGTCAGCCAGATCAAGGTATGCACGATTGACGGCATACACTTCACACGGATGAACTACTTGCGATTAGCCACAACAAAAAGAAACGGTTAGACAGATCAAGGTGTGTGTGCGCAAGATTGGGATACATTCTAATTAAAAGAAGTGTGCGCGATGGTAATAATGAGCGTGCACGGTTGATGGAAAAAGTCATGTGCTGGCATCGCCTATTGTGGTGCATCATATGGTGCAAATGCCACATACACATCCAAGAACACGTGCCCACGTTACGCCGTCCGGGAATCATGACGCACTTCAAAACTAGAACTGTCAATAAATTTTGAGCTAGCTTCCCGTCGCATTCCAGATTACTACCACGCTATATTTAATTGCAAACATGTTCACTCTGATCGAAACCCAAATGATTTCCCACTTAGTAGCATATTACTCAGTTATAAATACTACCTACTCCAAGATGATTGCATATTGCTCCTCAATTGCTCATCAACAAAATCAAACAAGTCCTTCATCGTCGTTCCCTTGCATATGCTATGGCCCCCATCAGTTCTGGGTCGATAAATAACTACCAGGGAGAGGCGAGCATGGAAGAAGCAATAGAGATGTCCCACCTCGCCACAAAAGTAGCCGACCGTAGCAGCACAGAGATCCCGTCGCGCCACCAAAGCAGCATAGAGGTCCCGCCGCACTGTCGAAGCAGCAGTCTGGACCGGCTGCACCGCAGAAGTAGCAGAGATATCCCTCCGTGCCGCGGTTGCAGCAGAGAGGTCCTCCTGTGCCGCGGCGGCCTAGGAAAATGTCTCGCGGGAAGGCGAGGACTCTCACAGGCACATGCGTGCTATTCTCGATAACCTGATGGACCGGATCTCCGGCTGGATGAAGCTGTAAGACGAGATGAATGCCTCGTTTGAAAATGCTACCGGCGTCATCCGGTGACTAAGGGAGGACAAGGTGAAGCTCTGCACTGAGCCCGACCTACTGAGGGAGAACATTGCTGGAAGGGGGAAGCAACATGAGGAGACCACTGCCTTGTTGAAGAGGATGGGCATCATCTTCAATAAACTTATGGACGATAATGCCATGCTCCACATCGAGCGCCAAAGGCTGGGAGAGGAATTTGTGGATGCTGGCAAGTAGCGTATTGAGGACATGAAAGAGATTATCGCTGCTCGCCGCGAGAACTAGTCTCCACGATCTACAACAACGCATCAAGAAAGTAGAGAGCAGCGACCCAGATCATTGTCTACGTCTTCCTTCTTCTTTTGCCCTTATGTATTTCGGGCATTGCTGCATGTGGCATTTTTAATTATCTTCACAAATATGAAAGATAATTGTTATCCACTGCCATCGTCATTATATTTATATTAGTCTTGCTATAAGTCTCAGACAATGCTATATATATCTGTCAGATCTTACATCAAGATCCGTGCACAGTTTTCTTCTCAGATTTTCATTTTTCACCCTTAAATCTCTGTCGAGTAAGACGTAGCCACACCATAAAACAGGGGCTTGGGCGCCATTAATGGACAAGTTAGGAGAGAGGTGGGCGACAGATGGAGGTCAAAGGGCTCGCCTCCCGATAAGCACATATAGTGGTCTACTCGCACGCCTGCCGTACTCCAATAGCTACCACACATGACGCGTCCTAGCCAATAAAAAAAGGGGTCGCGTGGCGACACGTAAATGGTTAGTAGAATGCCCATGGTTTCAATAAAACTTTTGTTTCTGATTGTAACATGACATCTCTTGTTCCAAAATGACAATGTTGGTTTTTAATGTGTGCGCCTTCGCGAATCATACAAAAAAAATACGACAACATGTTGGTGACATGTGAGGGCAACATGCTGAATTTCTTGATTTTCTGGTGAGTTTTCGATTGATAGGAATTTAAAAACCAAGTTTCTCAATGTTTCCGGTCGAGCCACAATGCCCAGATGTTTAAAATTCATTCCCATTTCTTGCATGGGACCTAAACATTCACCCAAGGACACCTATATGATTTTCAACCCATTTTGGCGCACTGGAGCATGTGCATGTAGCTCAAATTTGAATTATGCACATCCTGGAAAACTCAAGTAATGTATAAAAAAGGCAAAATGATGTCACATCCCTAGAATTTGCTTGTAAATAGTGCCATTTGCATCCATGCATCATGTCTAAGTTTAAATGAATTTGAAATGGGGATGCTCAAACCCTAGCACCAGATGAAATTCAACTAGTATCAAATATAAATCTTTTCAGTGAACCCAAAATACCCTTCAGAAAAGGTCATGATTCTTGACTAAGGTGAAAACCTCTGCCAAAAATGATGCACATATTTCTAGGACATTCTGGATTTTTTAATTAAACCATATTATATTTGAAATGGAGCCATTAAACCCTGTAGATATTTCTAAATGCTCCAATAATTTTGGAATTGGTTGAGGACCCCAGAAATAATTCAGTTAGTTCCCACAAAAAGTTCGAGAATTTTATAATGTCATTTGGTTAATAAACCACATTTAAAAAAAATATAGAAAATAGAAAACAGAAGAAAAATAGAAAAGACAGAGAGAGAGTGCTCACTTGCATGACCCAGCACTGTAGCCGGCCCAGCCCACCTCGCCACCGTCCTCAACCTCCTGCCAATGGGCAGGAGGGTGTGTGCCCACCGCATGCGCACACACACGCCCACCTCCACCCTGTTCGCTTGCCTCCTCGACGGCCTGTACGCCTCTGGCATTACCATGCACCCCTAGGCTCTCTCTCACTCTTCCCGTGCTCCTCTCCCTCCTCTACTCCCTCCCTATAGCGGACCCGAGCGCGGGCGTCGCCGCCGCTCACCACAACCGCGGCCACCGCCACTGCCCCGCCCTACCGTCATGTCCAACGGCTCCGCCTCGTCCCCCTCTTCCTCCCAGCAAGTCGTGGAATGCCGGATGCCCAGAACGCCTCCATGCTGTCTTCTTCATCCCCCCAGAAGCTGGAAATTCCCCCTCGCGGATCTGCTCGCTCCGGTGCTCCCCCGAGCTCGCCAACCCGCCCAGTGTGCTCACTATGAGGCTACAATCCTAACCCCCTATTCTTGTCCTTGTTTTCATGCCGTAGCCACTGCTTCGCCGATGACCAAGAACCACTATCGCCTGACCTCAACGCCGACATGGTTCCGGTGACCTTTGGGTCCCGGGAGTGCGTCCGTCGTGGTCACCGCACCGCGTAGAGACCGTAGGTGCTACACCCACATTGCCACGCCCACTGTAGCTCCAATCTCGAGCTCGCTTGAGCTCCAACCGCCACAGCCGAGATCGTCAACGACGTTCGCAACCACCCCAACTTGCTCCTCTTACCGAGGTTGATGTGCGCGAGCTAGGGCTATGCGTAGGTGCCTGCTACTTCTTGAGCTTGCATTGTTTTTTCCCTTGAAGAAGAAAGGGTGATGCAGCAAAGTAGAGATAAGTATTTCCCTTAGTTAAGAACCAAGGTATCAATCCAGTAGGAGGCACATCAAGTCCCCAATATATGCACCTGCACAAACTAACAAACACTTGCACACAATGCGAAAAAGGGGTTGTCAATCCCTTCACGGTCACTTGCAAGAGTGAGATCTAATAGAGATAGATTTAAAAGATAAGTAAAAAGCAAAATAAAGTAAACACAAATAAATAGACCCGGGGGCAATAGGTTTCACTAGAGGCTTCTCTCTCGAAGAAAGCATACGGTGGGTAAAAAATTACTGTTGAGCAATTGATAGAAAAGCGCAAAGTAATGACGATATCTAAGGCAATGATCATGAATATAGGCATCACATCCGTGACAAATTTACCGACTCCTGCCTGCATCGACTACTATTACTCCACACATCAATCGACTCCTGCCTGCATCTAGAGTATTAAGTTCATAAGAACAGAGTAACGCCTTAAGCGAGATGCCATGATGTAGAGGGATAAACTCAAGCAATAAGATATAAACCCCATCATTTTATCCTTAATGGCAACAATACAATATGTGCCTCGCTACCCCTACTATCACTGGGTGAGGACACCGCAAGATTGAACCCATCACAAAGGACCTCTCCCATTGCAAGAAAAACTAATCTAGTAGGCTAAACCAAATTAATAGATCGGAGAGAAATACTAAGCTATCTCAATCATGCATAAAAGAGTTCAGAGAAGAGTCAAATAATATTCATAGATAATATGATCATAAATCCAAAATTCATCGGATCTCAACAACCTCACTGCAAAAGAAGATTACATCGAATAGATCTCCAAGAACACCGAGGAAAACATTGTATTGAAGATCAAAGAGAGATAAGAAGCCATCTAGCTACTAGCTATGGACCCTTAGGTCCATGGTAAACTACTCACGCTTCATCGGAAGGGCGGCAAGGTTGGTGTAGAGGCCCTCCATGATTGAATCCCCCTCCGGCGTAGTGCCGCCCCAAAATGGGATCTCATGGGAACAAAAGCTTGCGGCGGCGGAAAAGTATTTTTGGTGTGCCCTCTGGCATAGGGGGAATATTTGAGGATTCATAGTGCTGACGTTAGGGTTGGAAGAGCTACGAGGGGCCCACAAGCCCTGGGGGCGCGCCCCTACGGCTTGTAGCCGCCTCATAGGTGTTTTGGCCTCCTCTCCATGTCTCGTGGGTTTCTTCTGGTCCAAGAAAAATCACCGCAAAGTTTTATTCCGTTTGGACTCCGTTTGATATTCTTTTTCTGAAAAGTCAAAAACAAGGAAAAAAACAGAAACTAGCACTGGCACTAGGTTAATAGGTTGGTCCCAAAAATAATATAAAATAGCATATTAATGTATATAAGAGATCCAAAACAAATAATATAATAGCATGGAACAATAAAATATTATAGATATGTTGGAGACGTATCAAGCATCCCCAAGCTTCATTCCTGCTCATCCTCGAGTAGGTAAATGATAAAAACGATTTTTTATGTGAATGCTACCTAACATATTTACGCATGTAGTTCTTCTTATTGTGGCATGAATATTTAGATCCATAAGATTCAGAACAAAAGTTTAATATTGACATAAAAACAATAATACTTCAACCATACTAATAAAGCAACCATGTCTTCTCAAAATATCATGGCCAAAGAAAGTAATCGCTAGAATATCATATAGTCTGGCTATGCTCCATTTTCATCACACAGAGCATTTTATCATGCACAACCTTGATGACAAGCCAAGAAATTGTTTTATACTTTTGGTTTTCTCAAACCTTTTCAACTTTCACACAATACATGAGCGTGAGCCATGGATATAACACTATAGGTGGAATAGAATATGGTGGAGGTTGTGAGGAGAAGACAAAAAAAGGAGAAAGTCTCACCTCAGCTAGGCAAGTTATGGGTTATGGAGATGCCCATCAATTGATATCGATGCAAGTGAGTAGGGATTGTCATGCAACAGATGCACTAGATGTATAAGTATATGAAAGCTCAGAAGAAAACTAAGTGGGTGTGCATCCAACTTGCTTGCTCACGAAGACCTAGGGCAATTTGAGGAAGCCCATGTGACGCCCGGATAATTAAGCTACAGTAATTCCCTGCTAATGAGGCCACGTCACCACGATTACTGTTGCTAATCTCATGATGATTCAAATCTCGTTCAAAGTCAAATTCAAATCAAGTCAAACAAATAAAGTTTTCAAAAGTAAAAAAAATAAAATGTTCAAGATGGTTCAAATAAATCATGAGTAATTATGGTGGAGAAACCACATTTTGATAAAATAGTTAGATGCTCAAAAATAAACAAAACAATAACAAAAACAAATAAAGAAATGCCTTTTTCAATTAATAAAATATTAACTAAGTTATTTAATTTCCCAAAACTATTGGGGCAGTGGCATGTTTATTAAAACTAAATTAGGTACAACTTTGGTATTTTACAAAACTATAACAAAATAAAAAAAACTAAAAGAAAACAGAAAAGAAATAAAAGGAAAATAGAAACCAAAGAAAAGAAAGGCAAAGCCCCCTCCCCCTGGGCCATTCGGCCCAACTGGGCATCCAGGCCACCAGGAGGCCCACCCCATTCCCCCTTATCTCCCCGAGCGACCGAACCCTAGCCCAACCACCCCCCACGACCCCCCCACTCTCCCTCATCTCTCGCCCACCTCTCGATCCTGATCTGGATCGGGAAGGGTGGGATCGAACCCGGTGACCCCGATGCCATCGGCCCGGTGCCTCGCCGCCCTACGTCGCCACCACTGTCGACACCGCCCCGCCGCTCGATGCGGGACCTCCCCGCCGGCGTGCCTCCTCCACGCTGCCGTCGTCCACGTCCTCCACCACGAGCACCACTGCCCTAGACCCTACATCCCTCCGTGAGCGCCACCCCCATCTCCCTCTCTGACCCCGTGCTAGAGTCGTGCTCGACGAGACTCGCTCGCCCGCGTGCTCCCGCAGCTCCGCCTGACGGTCGCCCCGCAGCCTTCCCCGCGGCATGGTGCCCGCGGCCATGCCGCCGTGCACAGCGCCCGCACCGTGGCCTCCCCGCCCGGCAGCCTCTTCGCCCGTAGCACCGTGCTCCCGCCCGAGCGCACACGCCCCCATCTGGCCACTGCTGCCCCTTGCCCAGCGCTCCTCGCCGCGGGCGCCTCTCCATCGGCCATGGCCTCGCCGTGGCCACCGCCCCACTGCTCCGGCGCCTTGCCGGTCCCGCCCGCACCTAGGCGTGTGCCCGCTCAGGCCGCGTCCTGCACCCGCGCCCGCTAAGCGCGCTCGATAGGCCCCTGTGCCTATGACATGTGGGGACCAGCCCCTGGAACGTATAAAAAAGATATAAAAAATGAATTAAAAATAAATAAATATATTAATTATTTAATTAATTAACTAGATTAATTAAGTTAATTAAATCCTGAATAGTTGACTAGTTAATTAAACCAAGTAACTGTTAATTAGATATCAGTCTATGACAGAATGGACCCACGCGTCAGTTTGACCAAGTCAACTGACTGTTGATTGTTGACGTCATGATGATGTCAGCAAACACTATTCTGGATAATGTTGGATTAAATTAATTAGATAAATTCTAAAAATGATTTAAAACTTTAGAAAATCATATAAAATAAACCGTAGCTCAGATGAAAATGTTTTGTACATGAAAGTTGCTCCGAACGGCGAGCCGAATCGAGATACGCAGCCCGTTCATCCGCCACGCGTCCCTAGCATAGTGAACCTGCAATATTTCACCTCCGGTTCATCTATCCGAAAACACGAAACGCCCGGGATACTTTCCTGGATGTTTCCCCCCCTTCGTCGGTATCACCTACTACCGCGTTAGGGCACACCTAGCACCACTGATTGCCATGTTATGCTTTGTGATGCTTTGATTGCTTTGATATTTATTGTGTTCCCCCTCCATTACATCTTTCCATTAGACCCTGAGACTGCCGGCGACCCCAGTTCGACTACGGAGTTGACGACCCCTCCTTGCCAGAGCAACCAGGCAAGCCCCCCCCCCCCTTTGATCACCAGATATCGCCTATTCTTCTCTCTACTGCTTGCATTAGAGTAGTGTAGTTTGTTACTGTTCGGTTACTTCTATTCTGTTGCATAGCTTGTCATGTCATTGATACCTTACCCGCAATCCTAAATGCATAGTATAGGATGCTAGTTTACCTTCATTGGCCCTACATTCTTGTCAGTTTGCCTTGCTATACTATCGGGTTGTGATCACTCGGGAGGTGATCACGGGTATATACTATACATACATATACTATACAGATGGTGACTAAAGTCGGGTCAGCTCGTTGAGTACCTGCAAGTGGTTCCGATGTGGGGGCTGGAAGGACAGGTGGCTCCATCCCGGTAGAGGTGGGCCTGGGTTCCCGACGGCCCTCGACTGTTACTTTGTGGCGGAGCGACAGGGCAGGTTGAGACCACCTAGGCGAGAGGTGGTCCTGGCCCTGGTCTGCGTTCGCGGTTGCTTCATAATAACACGCTTAACGAGATCTTGGTATTTGATCTGAGTCTGGCCACTGGCCTATACGCACTAACCAACTACGCGGGAATAGTTATGGGCACTCGACGTCGTGGTATCAGCCGAAGCCTTCTTGACGTCAGCGACTGAGCGGCGCGCGCCGGGTTGGACTGCGTTAACGCAACTTCCTTTGTCATGGAGGTTACTAGGTCTGCTCACCAGCCGCGTACGCAACGTGCAGGTGTGCAATGGGCGATGGGCCCAGACCCCTGCGCGCATAGGATTTAGACCGGCGTGCTGACCTCTCTGTTGTGCCTAGGTGGGGCTGCGACGTGTTGATCTTCCGAGGCCGGTCATGACCCAGGAAAGTGTGTGCGGCCAAATGGGATCGAGCGTGTTGGTTTATGTGGTGCACCCCTGCAGGGAAGTTTATCCATTCGAATAGCCGTGTCCCTCGGCAAAAGGACGACCCGGAGTTGTACCTTGACCTTATGACAACTAGAACCGGATACTTAATAAAACACACCCAGACAAGTTCCACAGACAACCCGGTGATCACTTTTCCACAGGGCGACGAGGGGAGGATCGCCGGGTAGGATTATGCTATACGATGCTACTTGGAGGACTTCAATCTACTCTCTTCTACATGCTGCAAGACGGAGGCTGCCAGAAGCATAGTCTTCGATAGGACTAGCTATCCCCCTCTTATTCTGGCATTCAGCAGTTCAGTCCACTCATATTGCCTCCTTACACATATACCCATGCATATGTAGTGTAGCTCCTTGCTTGCGAGTACTTTGGATGAGTACTCACGGTTGCTTTTCTCCCTCTTTTCCCCCTTTCCCTTCTACCTGGTTGTCGCAACTAGATGCTGGAGCCCAGAAGCCAGACGCCATCGTCGACGACGATTCTTACTACACCGAAGGTGCCTACTACTACGTGCAGGCCGCTGATGACGACCATGAGTAGTTAGGAGGATCCCAGGCAGGAGGCCTGTGCCTCTTTCGATCTGTATCCCAGTTTGTGCTAGCCATCTTATGTCAACTTGTTAACTTATGTCTGTACTCAGATATTGTTGCTTCCGCTGACTCGTCTATGATCGAGCACTTGTATTCGAGCCCTCGAGGCCCCTGGCTTGTATTATGATGCTTGTATGACTTATTTGTGTTTTAGAGTTGTGTTGTGATATCTTCCCGTGAGTCCCTGATCTTGATCGTACACGTTTGCATGCATGATTAGTGTACGATTGAATCGGGGCGTCACAAGTTGGTATCAGAGCCGACTGCCTGTAGGAATCCCCCTTCCACACTCCTTGGCTGAAGTCGAGTCTAGAAATTGCAAAAACTTTTACTAACACGGTTGTGTGCCTTACAGGCCTACATCGCCATTGGGTGGTACTAGGATCTTTTACTCCTCTTTACTCTGGGACTCGGAACTCTCTTCTTTTCGGGTTATATTAATTTGCTAAACTCTAACATTAGGTTCTCGTAACAACTTTTCCTCCAGAGAGCCCCCTTATTACAAATGATTGTCTGCTGCACCAGAACATTCCGAAGATACTCTCCGAGGTTTTCCCGAGACCGTTGTGCCATCAACTTTACAATTCCCTACCACCAATATACCCTTATGGATAACTACCTACAATTGTCGTTCATACCTTCATCCCCAGTTGTTCGTATGCTTCATAATATACTCTGAAATACTATCCGACCTTCTGAGCATCCTCTTCAAACTATTGCTCTGCAAATACTTGTATGCTTACATTATGGATGCTCCCATATCACTAGCAATATTAACTAGTATCTTTTGACACCGTCATTTTGATCCTATTGATTCAATATATGTGCGAATGCACACAATCATCTATCAACCCTTCTAAATTATCTTTTCGGCTCAGACGTCATTTTAAACATGAGCTAGTTCTCGACCAAACTATTTGTCGTCAATTGTGCCTCTGGTCTATCCAACTTATCCATCCTTGATCAGAGCGTCTGTTCCTGATCCCTTGATTTGAAAATCATAATTCCTTTGCTATTTAAGCGTTGAATTATTCAGATGTTCTATAACCGATGCATTTGCATTCTTTCTTCCTCTGATTGGGTATCGATACTCACATCAGCTCCATTAGGGATTGCCATATCCACTGTTGGATTATTATCCGATAGTGTCCTTCATAATTAATCACCTTGCGAGTTCTTCCTCCGATATATAATGCCTTTGGTAGAATGTATCCTCTCCTCTTGCCAACCATGCTCTGCTTTCGAGCTGGTGATGTTTACTCTTGAAGCTCGTGGTATATGTTCCTAAGAAGCCCCGATGGGTTGAACCAATGCCTTCCCTCATCTGTGCAAACTCGAAAGATTTCACAACTCATACTTATCTGGTACTGCACCAGGTAAAACTTTCAACAACTAATGCCATTTCGAAAAGAAATGAGAAGTGAATGAAAGGTTATGCATTGGAGAAGTGGGAGTTGACCTTGAACATTGTGTTCTTGCCCATGGACACGATGTAGAACTTATCATGGAAGCTGCTCGTAAAAATAATTACTCCCTTGTTAGAAGTTCATCTTGTATCCGTGGTTCGATCATTTGTGATTGTGGTTCCATCCATAATTTCTTCCTTTGATTCCATTTCTCAAACAAGTTAAAGCGCTTGTCCTCTATATATCAATACACCCCACTTCAACCTTTCATTTGATATGCCTTGGAGTATTATCCCCCTGGTATCTCGAGGATATCATGCCATTGCACTACATCTTATGAATTTGTGCTGTAGTAATACCTTCCCTATCAGAGTCACTCCACGAGTTCTGGGTTGTCGTCAACCGAGAACATCGATAAGTGAACTGATTCCGCGCTCCGACCTTCGATACGATAACTCTAAGTAATTTTCGTTGCTTATGAGTTCAATAATCCTTCTAAGTTATTCCTAGCCTGATTGGCTATATCATTATCGTGCTAAATTTTAACCGTGCTACCTGGTCCTTCCCGGAGCACAATTTTCGATGATGAGCTGAGCTTACGTCGATATTCCTCGTCATACCATTACGCCTTGAACACCAAGCTTGATTCCGTGTTTGTGCCATACCCGTGGTTCCAATAACCTTTCGCTTCATCATTCCTTTGACTTGATGTCATCGTCGATCGATTACATCTTGAAATCTCTCGACTGTTATGTCGTGATCATCATCAGCATTCCGAGCTCTTCCAGGATATCAATTGAATTTATGTTGAGAAAGACCATCCTTGCCCTCGATGATTAGTGTTATCATCGACCACTCTACTGCCTTCCCTCCAACACAAACTTGTTTGTGTTTTGTGTTATACCTTGATTTCCTTGCTATCCAGCAATTGCTCTTCTTTATCTTGGAGTATTACCATCTTTTATGTCAAGAATGTCGTGAGAATTTCACCTCCTCTTGAGAATTCTTGGTATAGTGATACTTCTCACAATCACCATTTTTTCTTGGTCCCGGTGTTGATTCCCAACAAGTGAATGGTGTTGTTTGGATGCTTTCCTTCTAGCAACCCTATTACTTTGAAGTTAATGCTCGACATTTCATTCTTATACCATTGGTTATCGAATCACCATTATAATTGGTCGTGCAACCCAACCCATATTTTGGGCGCACCTTTCCACCAATGTTTAATTGAGTATGTTTTCCTCGAGCATACCTCGTTATATCATTTGGTCTGACAAATGCTATATCCTTAATCACATAATTGTGCAGACCCATCTTTTGGAAGTCTCGATGAATTGTCGCTGAGTTCATCAACTACCACCTTATCCCTTCATTGGTTTAATGATGAGTTCTTGTTTCGGAACTTGCTTCCATAGTTCATTGCCCAAGGATCTTATAATGTCATCTCGTCAATTGCGTTGCACCTTGTCTTCTTAGGCATCCTGGGTCTGAGGTACCCTGCCCCCAATCAGATCTGAATCTCGGGCAGATATGAGTGTTGGAACATATTTTCCAAGAGTTATAATGTTGGTCTTTATATGACCCAGTAATGTGGTGTCATGCCTAGCACACCTGGCCGGAGGCCCTATTGGCATCGTTTCCTTTTTAGCAAAGATAACCATTCTTCCATGAGCGAATTGTAAGACTTATTCTATAAGTTGTTCCTGATGGATCCTTTGTGCATCCAAATTCTGACCCTTGATGACAATGTCAATGCTATCTCGATGCATGTTGTGGTACTCCGATTTTCAATAAGAACAGTTGAAGCAATGCTATCTTTTCTTTATCTATTATCCAAACACCGTTGTATGGGTAATGTCATGAAATTTCTCTCCCCTTTCCTAAAGGATTTTCTACATTATATCCTGTCATTGATATCATGCTCTGCTTGTCCTTGGGAAGGATATACCCCTGAAATATGTGTTTAAACGCATTTTCCTTTCCATTGTTTTGTTTAGCCTTTCTTGTAATCTACTTAACTGAGCAGTGATAATTCCCTACTTATGTAAACACCTCGGTGTACAACTTTGTCAGTAAGACCCCGTTACTTTTGTTGATGACATTTCCGTAACCGCCGATGTACGAGAACTTTGCCTATTGGTCCGCCTTGTTCAACGAGCAGGAAAATGGTTCTCTTCGTCCCTCGCCCTTGTTAGCAACGTGTTGCCAACATAACTGACGGGCTATCCTCTAACAAGCCTTGTTATCATGACTGTGCAAAATATCACCGCCCGTTCTACTTTTTAACCCATATGGTGGGCCCATAACCCCCAGTTCTACAGGATCGAAACCTAACTCTCCGGTACACCCTGTTTCCATAGTTATTCCTCGCATGTGGCCTCGTATGTGATTCATGAGCCACCTTTCGAGAGATCATCAATTCTGGTATTGGACACAATACTTATACCCATTGCTTTGAACCCCTTTCACGCCCTGCTTCAGGCATCAAACGATTACCTGCCCGCTCGAAACCTCACCTGATACCTCCTTACTTTGCTCTTGATATTTTCTTAAGTTTCAATCGAGAGATACTTATGCTTCTTCCCTGAGTTAACCGTCTGAAGCTCGATCTTGTTAGAATCCATCCATATAGAGTTTTCCCTTCTTACACTTTAGTAAGTACGGTGAAGATCCTGAAGGAAGGACGACAACTTCATCATGATGACCTGAAGCAGAGAAATGAAGACATCAGCGCTATGGATCGACCACTTCGAGAAGAGCAACCAAGACCGAGAAGATCCGTTGGAATATCGTAACCAAATCCCTTCCCCATTACTCCCGCTCCGAAATCTCGGGACGAGATTTCTTGTAGTGGAGGAGAATGGTGACGCCCGGATAATTAAGCTACAGTAATTCCCTGCTAATGAGGCCATGTCACCACGATTACTGTTGCTAATCTCATGATGATTCAAATCTCATTCAAAGTCAAATTCAAATCAAGTCAAACAAATAAAGTTTTCAACAGTAAAAAAAATAAAATGTTCAAGATGGGTCAAATAAATCATGAGTAATTATGGTGGAGAAACCACATTTTCATAAAATAGTTAGATGCTCAAAAATAAACAAAACAATAACAAAAACAAATAAGTAAATGCCTTTTTCAATTAATAAAATATTAACTAAGTTATTTAATTTCCCAAAACTATTGGGGCAGTGGCATGTTTATTAAAACTAAATTAGGTACAACTTTGGTATTTTACTAAACTATAACAAAATAAAAAAACTAAAATAAAACAGAAAAGAAATAAAAGGAAAATAGAAACCAAAGAAAAGAAAGGCAAAGCCCCCTCCCCCTGGGCCATTTGGCCCAACTGGGCATGCAGGCCACTAGGAGGACCACCCCATTCCCCCTTATCTCCCCGAGCGACCGAACCCTAGCCCAACCACCCCCCCCCCCCCACGATCCCCCACTCTCCCTCGTCTCTCCCCCACCTCTTGATCCCGATCTGGATCGGGAAGGGGGGATCGAACCCGGCGACCCCGACGCCATCAGCCCGGTGCCTCGCCGCCCTACGTCGCCACCATTGTCGATGCCGCCCCGCCGCTCGACGCGGGACCTCCCCGCCGGCCTGCCTCCTCCACGCCGCCATGGTCCATGTCCTGCACCACGAGCACCATTGCCCTGGACCCTACATCCCTCCGTGAGCGCCACCCCCATCTCCCTCTCTAACCCCGCGCCAGAGTCGTCCTCGATGGGACTCGCTCGCCCGCGTGCTCCCGCAGCTCCGCCCGACGGTCGCCCCGTAGCCTTCTCCACGGCCTGATGCCCGTGGCCACCCCGCCGTGTAGAGCGCCCGCACTGTGGCCTCCTCGCCGGACAGCCTCTTCGCACGTAGCACCGCGCTCCCGCCCGAGCGCACACGCCCCCGTCCGGCCACTGCTGCCCCTTGCCCAGCGCTCCTCGCCGCGAGCGCCTCTCCACCGGTCATGGCCTCGCCGTGGCACCGCCCCCCTGCTCCGGCGCCTTGTCGGGCCCGCCTGCTCAGGCTGCGTCCTGCACCCGCGCCCGCTAAGCGCGCTCGATAGGCCCCTGTGCCTATGACATGTGGGGCCCAACCCCTGGAATGTTAAAAATAAATAAATAAATAAATATATTAATTAATTAAAAATGAATAAAAAATGAATTAAAAATTAATTAATTAATTAATTAATTAATTAACTAACTAGATTAATTAAGTTAATTAAATCCTGAATAGTTGACTCGTTAATTAAACTAAGTAACTGTTAATTAGATATCAGTCTATGATAGAATGGACCCACGTGTCAGTTTAACCTAGTCAACTGACTATTGATTGCTGACATCATGATGATGTCAGCAAACACTATTCTGGATAATGTTGGATTAAATTAATTAGATAAATTCTAAAAATGATTTAAAACTTTAGAAAAATCATATAAAATAAACCGTAGCTCAGATGAAAATGTTTTGTACATGATAGTTGCTCAGAACGGCGAGCCGAATCTAGATACGCAGCCCGTTCGTCCGCCACACGTCCCTAGCATAGTGGACCTGCAACATTTCACCTCCGGTTCATCTGTCCAAAAACATGAAACGCCGGGGATACTTTCCTGGATGTTTCCCCCCCTTCGTCGGAATCACCTACTACCGCGTTAGGGCACACCTAGCACCGCGGATTGCCATGTTATGCTTTGTGATGCTTTGATTGCTTTGATATTTATTGTGTTCCCCCTCCGTTACTTCTTTTCGGTAGACCCCGAGACTGCCGACGACCCTAGTTCCACTACGGAGTTGACGACCCCTCCTTGCCAGAGCAACCAGGCAAGCCCCCCGTTTGATCACCAGATATCGCCTATTCTTCTCTCTACTGCTTGCATTAGAGTAATGTAGTTTGTTACTGTTCGGTTACTTCTATTCTGTTGCATAGCCTGTCATTGTTGCTACAGTCATTGATACCTTACCCGCAATCCTAAATGCATAGTATAAGATGCTAGTTTATCATCATTGGCCCTACATTCTTGTCAGTCTGCCTTGCTATACTATCGGGCCGCGATCACTCGGGAGGTGATCACGGGTATATACTATACATACATATACTATACAGATGGTGACTAAAGTTGGGTCAGCTCGTTGAGTACCCGCAAGTGGTTCCGATGTGGGGGCTGGAAGGACAGGTGGCTCCATCCCGGTAGAGGTGGGCCTGGGTTCCCGACGGCCCTCGACTGTTACTTTGTGGCGGAGCGACAGGGCAGGTTGAGACCACCTAGGCGAGAGGTGGTCCTGGCCCTGGTTGGCATTCGCGGTTGCTTCATAATAACACGCTTAACGAGATTTTGGTATTTGATCTGAGTCTAGCCACTGGCCTATATGCACTAACCAACTACGCGGGAACAGTTATGGGCACTCGACGTCGTGGTATCAGCCGAAGCCTTCTTGACGTCAGCGACTGAGCGGCGCGTGCCAGGTTGGACTGCGTTAACGCAACTTCCTTTGTAATGGAGGTTGCTAGGTCTGCTCACCGGTCGCGTACACAACGTGCAGGTGTGCAATGGGCGATGGGCCCAGACCCCTGCGCGCATAGGATTTAGACCGGCGTGCTGACCTCTCTGTTGTGCCTAGGTGTGGCTGCGACGTGTTGATCTTCCGAGGCCGGTCATCACCCAGGAAAGTGTGTGCGGCCAAATGGGATCGAGCGTGTTGGGTTATGTGGTGCACCCCTGGAGGGAAGTTTATCTATTCGAATAGCCGTGTCCATCGGTAAAAGGATGACCCAGAGTTGTACCTTGACCTTATGACAACTAGAACCGGATACTTAATAAAACACACATAGACAAGTTCCACAGACAACCCGGTGATCGCTTTTCCACAGGGCGATGAGGGGAGGATCGCCGGGTAGGATTATGCTATACGATGCTACTTGGAGGACTTCAATCTACTCTCTTCTACATGCTGCAAGACGGAGGCTGCCAGAAGCGTAGTCTTCGATAGGACTAGCTATCCCCCTCTTATTCTGGCATTCTGCAGTTCAGTCCACTCATATTGCCTCCTTACACATATACCCATGCATATGTAGTGCAGCTCCTTGCTTGCGAGTACTTTGGATGAGTACTCACGGTTGCTTTTCTCCCTCTTTTCCCCCTTTCCCTTCTACCTGATTGTCACAACCAGATGCTGGAGCCCAGAAGCCAGACGCCACCATCGACGACAATTCTTACTACACTGGAGGTGCCTACTACTACGTGCAGGCCGCTGACGATGACCAGGAGTAGTTAGGAGGATCCCAGGCAGGAGGCCTGCGCCTCTTTCGATCTGTATCCCAGTTTGTGCTAGCCATCTTATGGCAACTTGTTTACTTATGTCTGTACTCAGATATTGTTGCTTCCGCTGACTCGTCTATGATCGAGCACTTGTATTCGAGCCCTCGAGGCCTCTGGCTTGTATTATGATGCTTGTATGACTTATTTATGTTTTAGAGTTGTGTTGTGATATCTTCCCGTGAGTCCCTGATCTTGATCGTACACGTTTGCGTGCATGATTAGTGTACGATTGAATCGGGGGCGTCACAGCCCATCCTTGGAATATACAAGCCAAGTTCTATAATGAAAAAATCCCACTAGTATATGAAAATGATAAAAATAGGAGACTCTTTATCATGAAATCATGCTGCTATTTTGAAGCACAAATGTGGAAAAGGATAGTAACATTGTCCCTTCTCTCTTTTTCTCTCATCATTTTTTTATTCTAGGCTCTTTGGCCTCTTTTATTTTTTTTGAAGTCCGGAGACTCATCCAAACTTGTGATGGAATCATAGCTTCCATCATTCTTTCCTCACATGGGACAATGCTCTAATAATGATGATCGTCACACTTTTATTTACTTATAACTCAGAAATTACAACTCGAGTATGACTCTATATGAATGCCTCATGCATATGAGAACAATATGCTAATGATGTTAGCTGTCATAATAAACGGAACAGTGGAAGTTGCATGGCAATATATCTCGGAATGGCTATGGAAATGTCATAATAGGTAGGTATGGTGGCTGTTTTGAGGAAGGGTATATGGTGGGTTTAATGCACCGACGATAGTTGCATCATACTAGAGAGGAGAGCAATGCTGGAAGGGTGAGAGTGCGTATAATCCATGGAGTTAACATTAGTCATAAAGAACTCACGTACTTATTGCAAAAGTTTATTAGCCATCGAAACAAAGTACTAATACGCATGCTCCTAGGGGGATAGATTGGTAGGAAAAGACCATCGCACGTCTCCGACCGCCACTCATAAGGAAGACAATCAAAAAATAAATCATGCTCTGACTTCATCACATAACGGTTCACCATACGTGCATGCTTCGGGAATCACAAACTTCAACACAAATATTTATACCAACCCATAATTACTCACTATCATGACTCTAATATTGTAAGTGCATCTGGTTCCCCTTAGTGATTTTTGTGTATTGAAGACTTATAGGTTCAGGGGCTAATGTGTTTGTGAGTGTACACATGTTCTATAAGTCTACGAGAAGTTTGATATTTACGATGAAAGTCGACCCCTAAAAATGAATGTCTTCATTTGAAGACTTTGGTTTTCTTGAAGACTTTGAAACTGAGGAAATTGGTGTGACCTTGAAGACTTTGATATTAATGCGAGGACTATGAAGCGTGAATACTTTTATTTTTGTAGTTTCATTTTCTCTTTACTGAGTCATAGGAAACACCATACTATTAAAGGGGGTCAAGGTAAAACTAAGGAAACACTTTCCAAGTGATGCTCATCTCGAAGCTCACACCTACCCAATCCTTTCGAGTGAAGACAAAGACAAAGATTTTCTGTTCTCTAAGGAATTCGTTCTCACTGAGGAGTTAGGAATTCGCCAATGTGGATTGCCTACATGTGAGGAACATGATAGCCCTGAGGAATTTGAGAGCCCAAATTTCCAACCGTTGTTGTGCTACGCGCCAGCTGTCCAAAATATCCTACCCACCTAACGGTCATATGATTGAAGGACATTTATATTTTATCATGTCGGGATGCTCCCTAGGCTATAAATAGCCCCCCTACAACCACTAGCTGGTTGGCTGCTCCGAGAGAAACCGACACTTGTCATTGAGAGCATCCCATCCTCCGAGGACTTTGAGCGAAAATCATCAACTAAAGAAAACCAAAAACACAAACACCTACAACCCAAGTGATTGAGCATCCCTGAAGATATTGTTCCTATGTGGAACCGAGGCTTGTTAAATTTGAGGACTGTGCATCTGTGACATCCCTAGCTTCTGGTGCTGCCTAGTGATTGCATCTTGTTTGCATCATGTCTAAATTTCTTTGAAAGTTGCAATGGGGATTGTTCAAACCCTAGCATCAAAAGGAATTCAAATAGGTTCAACCAAAATATTTTTCAATGATTTCAAAATGCCCTTTAAAAATGTTCATCATTTCTGGATCAAGGTGGAAGCATCTACCAATAATGGTTCACATTTTTGCAGGACATATTTGGACTTTGAATTAATCCATACATATTTGAATTGGGGCTATTTAAATGCTATATATATTTTAGATGCTCCAAAAATGTTGGAAATTGTTGAGGGTCACTGGAATAATTCAGAAAGCACCCTTATTTATTTCCAGGATTTTATGAAATGGTTTAGCATTATTACTAAACCAAAATAGAGAAACAAAATAGAAAAACAGAAAACAGAACCTGTAGCTTACCTGGCGCAGCCCACCTAGCGCCCTCCAGCCCAGCTTGACTGGCCCAGCCCACTTACCTCCTCGCTCGCCGTCTTCCTCTGCTAGTAGGCAGAGGCGAAGACGCACGCGCATGCTGGGAGGCCTCCACCTCCTGCTTCGCGCTGGCAGCGTCCCCGCGAGTCCAGCTGCTCGCCTGGAGACGCCCAGCACCCCCCTGCACCTCTTTCCTCTCCCTCTGGACCTCCTCCCCTCCTCTGCTCTCTCTGCGCGGCACCACCGAACACACCCGCCACCGCCGATCGCCATAGCTGCAGCCACCGCCTTCCTCCCGCCTCTCCGACGCGCCCAAGGGATCCGCCTCGTCGCCTTTGTCCTCCTCATCGAGCCACGCATCGTTGGGAGCTCTACTTTGCCATCAATGCCGTCGTCTTCAACCTCTTGGTCGCCGAGATCGCCGGCGCCCGTTCGTTGTCCCCGACGCGTTCCCGAGCCCGCTGAGACCTCCACCGGCTTCGCTGTGAGCTCCTCCTCCTCTTTCCCCTAGCTCCCGTGCTCGTTTGGCTGCCGTAGCCGCCGTTCCCATCGCGCCCGATCTCCGGCCGCCGCCCGTGCTCACCGCCGACGACGCTCCGGTGACCATTTGGTCCCGGGTGCGTGTCCACCGAGCTTGCCGCCCCGCTCCGAGCCTCTCTAGCACCTTCCCTTTCCGCTTGCACCCCGCAGCGCCACCCGCGCACATCACCGAGCGCCGCCGCCGCCTGAGCTCGTCACCGCCGCCGCTACACGCCGTCCCCGGCATCCCCACGACCACCACTAGATGCCCCGCACCACGGGCTCTCCAACGCACCTAACCGCATGGCCATCCGTGGCCGGAAACGGCCGGCCGGCGATCGCCGCCGCGTCGGGTCATCGCCGGCGTAACCACACGGACGTGGCACGGCAATTAGACGCTAACCCTGCTGCTTAAACCGCCCACAGCCACTGACAGTGGGCCCCAGGCCTGGTCAAACCCCAGTCAGCTCTGGGTTTGACCGGGATTAGTTCTTGTGTCACTGACGTGTGGACCCCACACGTCAGGTTTGACCTGGACTAGCCCCGTTGACTTGCTGACGTAGTGCTGATGTCACGCTGACGCAGAAAAAGTTTAAAAGTTGTAAAAATCATAGAAATTCAACTGTAACTCGAAATGAGATAAATTATATATGAAAAATTATCAGAAAAATCCAATCTATCCATCTGTACCATTTTCATGCATGTTAGAACAACTTATAGCTGCTGTTTAGCCCAAATCATATAAATGGCATTTAAATATCCACATATGGAGTTTGAATTTGAATCTTAGATTCAAACCAACTCCACTTAACCTGCTGCTAGTTGCATTAGCTCAAATCACAGCATATTGCCATGTCACACTCATGCATCATATTGTTGCATTGCATTGATTGTGTTCTTTCTCTGTTGCCGGTGTTTGTTCCCCCTCAGTAGACGTGGTTCCGACGATGATTTTAATGACACCGATGAAGAACTATATTATATTCAGAAGTGCCAGGCAAGCAAAACCCCCTTGTTCATTCCGATACAATCCCACTCTCTCGCTCCTGCTCTCTTTTACTGCATTAGGACAACAACGATTCAACTGTTACATGCTGCGGTAGTTGAACCCCTTTCCTTTGCATGACTTGTCATTGCCACAGTAAATAGATGAAACCCACTAGCATGAGTAGGATTTGTTTGAGCCCTGATGTGCCTACTCATTCATGCTTGTTTGTCATGCCTGCTACTGCTTAGAGTTGAGTCAGGTCTGATTCATCGGGAATGAATTGGAAATTGGTGAACATGTCCTACTGTGTGTGAGCTAAGTGTGTGAACACGATTTGGTAAAGGTAGCGGTGAGAGGCCATGTAGGAGTACATGGTGGGTTGTCTCATTGAAGCCGTCCTCAGGAACTAAGTTCTGTGTTTGTGATCCATGAATAGCTACTACCACACGTTGGAATGCTTAAGTGCCCCTCTCGACTTATTAATCAACTCGATCTCTATCCAGGAGTTGCAACTAGTTTCTGGTGTTTGTAGGTAGTGTTAGTAGTCTACCAAGTGGCACCCGGTACAGGTGGGCTTGGGACAGACTAGGCACAGTGGCACGATGTACCAAGTGGCACCCGGATGGTGGGCTTGGGAACCCTGCTCACATCGTTTGGGGCCGTGAGCGACACCCCGGCCGGATCTCCTTGCGGATGGAACCCGAATAGGCGATAAACCTGGACGAGAGACTTGTGTGGTTAGTCAGGTCGTGGCCGACTCCCTCGCCAGGCTTCTGCTTGAAGGTTGCCGAGATACACGAGGTGTACATGGCGGTAAGTGGCGAGAGCGTGTGTGAAGAGGTACACCCCTGCAGGGTTAATATGATCTATTCGAATAGCTGTGTCCGCGGAAAAGGACTTCTAGGTTGCCTGTACAGTTCATAGACAAGTGAAAGTGGATACTCTAAAATGCGCAAGATAAGCATTAGTGCTATGGATGGCATTCTCGTAGGGAGACGGGAGAGGATCCATAGTGGTGTATTGATATGGTGAATATGTGGACTCATGTGCGCCACCTCAAAAGAGTTACTTGCAGTCGTAGTTTAGGATAGCCACCGAGTCAAAGCTGTCTTGCTGCAGTTAAACCCCACCATCCCCTTTGTTGATAATGATGCATATGTAGATACTTCTGATGTAAGTCTTGCTGGGTACATTTGTACTCACGTTTGCCTATTTTATGTTTTGCAGAGAGACTTTAGTCTCGCTAGTAGTTCCGCGTGGACTTCGACGTTTAGCTTTTTACCTCAGCTACGATCTTGTGCCCTCGGCAGGATCTGGTAGATAGTCAAGCTTCTCAGCCTTTTTTCATTTGTAGATGTCTGTACTCAGACATGTTAAGCTTCCGCTTGTGTTTTGACTTGTATGCTCTGAATGTTGGGTCAAGAGACCCATGTTTGTAATATCTCGCTGCTCGGAGCCTATTGAATAAAATACTTGAGTTGTAGAGTCATGTTGTGATGCCATGTTGTATTTGCACATATCGAGCATATTGTGTGTATGTTATTGAAATGTTTGGTATGTGTGGGATCTGACTATCTAGTTGTTTATCCTTAGTAGCCTCTCTTACCGGGAAATGTCTCCTAGTGCTTCCATTGAGCCATGGTAGCTTGCTACTGCTCCGGAACACTTAGGCTGGCCGGCATGTGTCCTTCTTCGTTCTTGTGTCTGTCCCTTCGGGGAAATGTCACGCGATGAATACCAGAGTCCTGTTAGCCCGCTTCAGCCCGGTTCACCGGAGTCCTGCTAGCCCAGTGCTACAGCCTGGATTCACTCGCTGATGACCGACACGTTCGATGTTGGGTCATGGATGCCTGTCCCTGTAAGTTTCTGCCACTTTGAGTTTACGACTAGCCATGTCAGCCCGGGCTCCTTATCATATGGATGCTAGCGACACTATCATATACGTGTGCCAAAAGGCACAAACGGTCCCGGGCAAAGGTAAGGCAACACCCGTGGGAATACCGTGCGTGAGGCCGCAAAGTGATATGAGGTGTTACATGCTAGATCGATGTGGCATTGAGTCGGGGTCCTGACAGCTTTGGTATCAGAGCTTGACTGCCTGTAGGATTACCAAGCCAAACTAGTCGAAGTTGAGTCTAGAAATTCTTTAGTTATATAAGGGAATTGATTGTGGGATGGAACGTAAGGCTCTTTTTACTCCTTATACCTTATGCCTTCTGATCTGAGTCATCTTATCTTCCTACGGGGTTAAGGAACTAGGTTTTCTCTTCTTTCTATTAGGATCACGTGTTACTAATCAGTAGACTCATAAGATTGTTGGATTTAAGCCTCAGTTCAGTTCCTAATATTTCCGTGTATTCATAGTTGATCTTAGAACCTTGATATTATGATGATCGAGTGGTTATGCCACCATTTTTGTAGCATGTCTCAAATTCTTTTGAGCATTTACAGCTGTTATGCTGTCTGAGTCATCCTAGGTTTCTAAGCAGTCTGATGCATTTGCAAATCCCTTCCTCCCGTTCCCGATGTCCTTTTGGGCTAGATTAAGCACACTAATCGGTGAGTTGAGGTACTCTATTGCCTCGGTATATATGTTGGAGCTAGTATTATGACCCTAGGTGTCTTAGAGTACCACCCAGTAAGCTAGCCATGATTTGTGTTCCCAGTGTGATGAGTCTGGCCTTTATTCTCGAAAGCATCCCGTGATGCCACTTAGTAGTAGGTATTCTACTCCTTGGGTTTTGAACCCGAGATTCACCCTACTTACCTCGTGTTGATAGTGTTTGCTAGTTCCTTTAGGATATTAGTAACCTTTGCGATAGTCCTCGAGGTCCATGGTATATCGTTCTACCAAAAACCATGAACCATTCTTGGCAGGAGTTCTTTTGAACCAAAAGATCACAACAAGAGTGCTCTCGATGAGTTCTCCATTCTATATTGTGACTCTGCCAGTTCAACCTTTCTGCATGGGTTATCTGGAAGAAATATGTTGAACTCGTTCGACATGCTAGTCCATGCACCCACAACTCAGAAAATCGTATGTTCCTTTGAGTTGTCCCCCTTAAGTTGTATTCTGACCCACTTCTATCAATTGATAGTAAAGAGTAGTTGTGCACTCGTGCTCATCGATGCCTATTACTCTTGTGGTCCGTCAAGCCATTCTATTCCGGAATGACTAGGAGAAACAAACTCCAGTACCTCGTCCTTATCCAGGATTGGGTCAAACAGTTGTATTCCGCAGATCAAAATGCTAATCCAGCTTTTGATTCTGTTCTACCCTGGAGTATTACCCCCTTTATGTCAGGATTTTCATGAGAATTGCACCAAGTCTTGTGAATTATTGACGCAGTGATACTTCTCGCAATCATTTTTCATTTCTTGGTTTCCGTGTTGTTGCAACCGGAACGCCGACAAGTGAACTATGATGTGTGAAACCAATAATCCTAGCAACCATGTTGCTTGGTAGTAGATGGACAATAATCTCATTCTTAGCATGTTGGTTATTGAATTATCATTCTAAGAGTGATTGTGCTACCTAGTCCATATTTCCGGTGCACTCTTCGATCAATGAGTTAGGAATGTGTCAATCCTTGCTTATTTGATCATATCGCCTTGCCCTGAAAAGCAAGATTGATCTTGAGCTTAGAAACATATCGGTGGTTCGCGATTTTCGGAATATCTTCTCGGAAGTATCACCAGGTCGTCACCTGACTGTTATGTTGAGCTCGTGATCAAGTTGGTTTCATATAAACCACCCCCTTCTCCAAGAATTTGTGTTGGATACCCCTGAGCTAGTTGGTTAAGCTAAACAACAACTTGGAGAGTTGGAAGATGAAAGCTTGTCCGACTTAGTTCATGCTAAGGGATATCTTGTATGTGTATTGAAGAAAGATGTTATCATCATTGATTGATCCTCGTGATCAGTTGTTGGATCAATTATCTTGTTAAAACTTTGATTTGAGTGTGGGCTATCGTCAAATCAAAACAGAACCAACGATGTTCGTAATGTTGTCTTACTCGTGGTTGATTCCTCGAGCATACACCATTATGTCTTTTGGGTCTGACCAATACTATCACCTTGTTCACATAGTTCTGGAATTCCATCTCCATGGGAATCTGGATGAATTGTTGTTGAGCCCATCAGCTGCATTTTGTCTCCTCCATGATTCATGTTGAGCATCAACCTAGTTTTGGAAACTTCGTAAGCAATGCCTTCATGTTCCGTTCATGAAGCTTCCTGGATGGAAGAAGTGACTTCCTCGAATTCATGTGCATTTGGTGCAATTTGCCGCCGTGAGTTCAAGAAAGATTGGTTTTGTTTCCTTTGGTAGCATCCCAAGTCAGTTATGCATGTGCGAATGTATTCTATGGTTTGTAGATTAATTACCTCCACTCCATATGGATTCCTTAGCACACCAAGCCACTGACTGATTTGTTCAGGAACAGGAGTTAAGTGCTAATCCATGGTAATGCACAAGACTTCGATATCCCCGATGATGGTTCCCAACCTGAACTCGGTAGTGTTTTATTATAAGACTACTACATGGTCATGCTTGTCTGGGACAGCGTGTTCACATGTATGTAGAAGAACCAACTCATGTTTTGGAGCTTGCTATCGTAGTTCATTTCCTGAGAATCTCGCAACGTTATCTCGTCGATTTGTGCTGCAAACTGTCATTTTTCCTTCTAGACTTGATGAGTCTGGAATATCCTGACACCAACCAGATCTGAATCTCAGGCTGATATGATGGTTGGAACTTCTCCCAAGAACTACAATATTGGTCTCTCTATAACCCGGTAAAATGGATGTCGTGGCCAACACACCCAATCGGAAGACCTATTATTGTAGTATCTTGTTTGAGGAAATTGGCCACCTCCCCATAAGGATCTCGTAGAACTTATTCCAGTAGTTGTTCCTTATGGATGGTTGTGCTCCCGAAGTCCGACCTTTTACTTGATGTTCTAGATATCAAACCATATCTATGAATGGGTTAAGCTAGCACATCAAGGAGAACATTAGAGCGGAGTGCCAAATGTCTCTCGGTCGATCATCCGGATTTTGATTCCTTGGCCTCACTAAGGTGAAATCTAAGAAGGTGTTGTCTTCCTTTGCATCTGCATCATCCATCGCTATTCATCATGGTAGTATGTTGTGTTGTCAGCACCCTTGACACGGATGTTGGTAAAACCTGGATGAATATGTAAATGCTCAATTCTTGAGAGCACGCACAAGCGCTAGGTGTTATCATCGGCACTAACTGGGATTGCTCTCAGTTTTCTCGGTTATGCTATAACTTTTCAAATAGTGGACTCACTCTCTACTGTTGAGCTTCTCCCCGGTTACTAAAATCATCCCTTGTGTTGTTTTCAACAAGGTAATCCACATCATCCATTCTAATCTGGGTATGCCATTCTACCGAACCCCTCCAAATGATCGCTCGAGAATTGCCTTAGGCTGGTATAAAGAGTTTCAATGATCTCTGAATCAAAGGTAATTCTTTTGCCACTTAAGGGGATATTTCTACGAGCCACCTTCCCTAAGGTGCCCTGTTATGGTATCATGACAACCCAACTCCTCGCTACGTCGACAACGGTTCACCACCTTCTTAAGTGGGGAATTGTTGCCTACCTACTGAACCTTTGTCATCTGTCTTACACCATCATTCTAGTTTTATGCTTCGTGTCTCAGCTTGAGAGATGTTTCCATGTCTCAATCCATGAGTTGATCCTAAGTTGTTCGATCTTCGAGGAGATCGATCCTTCTAGAGTTTTCCCTTTCTTCTTGTCATCATGTTGAATGAAGATCTCGTAAGCAAAGACGTCAAGATCGATTTGAAGAAATGAGTCAACATCTTCAAGAAGGGCAAATGGATCATGAAGATTGTGATAGTTTTGTGACCCCCTTTCCTTTTACCTCACGTCTTGAATCTCGGGACGAGATTCTTGTTTAGTGGGGGTGAGTTGTGACATCCCTAGCTTCTGGTGCTGCCTAGTGATTGCATCTTGTTTGCATCATGTCTAAATTTCTTTGAAAGTTGCAATGGGGATTGTTCAAACCCTAGCATCAAAAGGAATTCAAATAGGTTCAACCAAAATATTTTTCAATGATTTCAAAATGCCCTTTAAAAATGTTCATCATTTCTGGATCAAGGTGGAAGCATCTACCAAAAATGGTTCACATTTTTGCAGGACATATTTGGACTTTGAATTAATCCAAACATATTTGAATTGGGGCTATTTAAATGCTATATATATATATATTAGATGCTCCAAAAATGTTGGAAATTGTTGAGGGTCACTGGAATAATTGAGAAAGCACCCATATTTATTTCCAGGATTTTATGAAATGGTTTAGCATTATTACTAAACCAAAACAGAGAAACAAAATAGAAAAACAGAAAACAGAAGAGAGGGAGAACTTACCTGTAGCTTACCTGGCGCAGCCCACCTAGCGCCCAGCTGGCCCAGCTTGACCGGCCCAGCCCACTTACCTCCTCGCTCGTCGTCTTCCTCTGCCAGTAGGCAGAGGCGAAGACGCACGCGCACGCTGGGAGGCCCCCACCTCCTGCTTCGCGCTGGCAGCGTCCCCGCGAGTCCAGCTGCTCGCCTGGAGACGCCCAGCACCCCCCTGCACCTCTTTCCTCTCCCTCTGGACCTCCTCCCCTCCTTTGCTCTCTCTGTGTGGCACCACCGAACACACCCGCCGCCGCCGATCGCCATAGCCGCAGCCACCGCCTTCCTCCCGCCTCTCCGACGCGCCCAAGGGATCCGCCTCGTCGCCTTCATCCTCCTCGTCGAGCCACGCATCGCTGGGAGCTCTACTTCGCCATCAATATCGTCGTCTTCAACCTCTCGGTCGCTGAGATCGCCGGCGCCCGTTCGTCGTCCCCGACGCATCCCCGAGCCCGCTGAGACCTCCTCCGGCTTTGCTGTGAGCTCCTCTTCCTCTCCCCCTAGTTCCCGTGCTCGTTTGGCCGCCGTAGCCGCCGTTCCCACCATGCCCGATCTCCGGCCACCGCCCGTGCTCACCGCCGATGACGCTCCGGTGACCATTTGGTCCCGGGTGCGTGTCCACCGAGCTTGCCGCCCCGGTCTGAGCCTCGCTAGCGCCTTCCCTTGCCGCTTGCACCCCGCAGGGCCACCCGCGCACATCACCGAGCCCACCGCCGCCTGAGCTCGTCACCGCCGCCGCTACACGCTGTCCCCGGCATCCCCATGACCACCACTGGATGCCCCGCATCACGGGCTCTCCAACGAACCTAACCGCGCGGCCATCCGTGGCCCGAAACGGCCGGCCGGCGATCGCCGCCACGTCGGGTCATCGCCGGCGTAACCACGCGGACGTGGCATGGCAATTAGGCGCTAACCCCGCTGCTTAAACCGCCCACAGCCACTGACTGTGGGCCCCAGGCCTGGTCAAACCCTAGTCAGCGCTGGGTTTGACCGGGATTAGTTCTTGTGTCACTGACGTGTGGACCCCACACGTCAGGTTTGACCTGGACTAGCCCCGTTGACCTGATGACGTAGTGCTGATGTCATGCTGACGCAGTTAATCATTTTCTGGAGTTAAAATAATTCAGAAAATTCCAGAAAATGTTTAAAACTTGTAAAAATCATAGAAATTCAACCATAACTCCAAATGAGATAAATTATATATGAAAAACGATCAGAAAAATCCAATCTATCCATCTGTACAATTTTCATGCATGTTAGAACAATTTATAGCTGCTGTTTAGCACAAATCATATAAATGGCATTTAAATATCCACATATGGAGTTTGAATTTGAATCTTAGATTCAAACCAACTCCATTTAACCTGCTGCTAGTTGCATTAGCTCAAATCACAGCATATTGCCATGTCACACTCATGCATCATATTGTTGCTTTGCATTCAATGTGTTCTTTCTCTGTTGCTGGTGCTTGTTCCCCCTCAGTAGACGTGGTTCCGACGATGAGTTCGATGACACCGATGAAGAACTATATTATCTTCAGAAGTGCCAGGCAAGCAAAACCCCCTTGTTCATTCCGATACAATCCCACTCTCTCGCTCCTGCTCTCTTTTACTGCATTAGGACAACAACGATTCAATTGTTACATGCTGCGGTAGTTGAACCCCTTTCCTTTGCATGACCTGTCATTGCCACAGTAAATAGATGAAACCCACTAGCATGAGTAGGAGTTGTTTGAGCCCTGATGTGCCTACTCATTCATGCTTGTTTGTCATGCTTGCTACTGCTTAGAGTTGAGTCAGGTCTGATTCATCGGGAATGAATTGGAAAGTGGTGAACATGTCCTATTGTGTGTGAGCTAAGTGTGTGAACACGATTTGGTAAAGGTAGAGGTGAGACACCATGTAGGAGTACATGGTGGGTTGTCTCATTGAAGCCGTCCTCAGGAACTGAGTTCTGTGTTTGTGATCCATGAATAGCTACTACCACACATTGGAATGCTTAAGTGCCCCTCTCGACTTATTAATCAACTCGATCTCTGTCTAGGAGTTGCAACTAGTTTCTGGTGTTTGTAGGTAGTGTTACTAGTCTACCAAGTGGCACCCGGTACAGGTGGGCTTGGGACAGACTAGGCACAGTGGCATGGTGCACCAAGTGGCACCCGGATGGTGGGCTTGGGAACCCTGTTCACATCATTTGGGGCCGTGAGCGACACCCCGGCCGGATCTCCTTGCGGATGGAACCCGAATAGGCGATAAACCTGGACAAGAGACTTGTGTGGTTAGTCAGGTCGTGGCCGACTCCCTCGCCAGGCTTCCGCTTGAAGGTTGCCGAGATACACGAGGTGTACATGGCGGTAAGTGCCGAGAGCGTGTGTGAAGAAGTACACCCCTGCAGGGTTAATATGATCTATTTGAATAGCCGTGTCCATGAAAAAGGACTTCTGGGTTGCCTGTACAGTTCATAGACAAGTGAAAGTGGATACTCTAAAATGCACAAGATAAGCGTGAGTGCTATGGATGGCGTTCTCATAGGGAGACGGGAGCGGATCCATAGTGGTGTATTGATATGGTGAATATGTGGACTCGTGTGCGCCACCCCAAAAGAGTTACTTGCAGTCGTAGTTCAGGATTGCCACCGAGTCAAAGCTGGCTTGCTGCAGTTAAACCCCACCATCCGCTTTGTTGATAATGATGCATATGTAGATAGTTCTGATGTAAGTCTGGCTGGGTACATTTGTACTCACGTTTGCCTATTTTATGTTTTGCAGAGAGACTTTAGTCTCGCTAGTAGTTCCGCGTGGACTTCGACATTTAGCTTGTTACCTCAGCTACGATCTTGTGCCCTCGGCAGGATCTGGTAGATAGTCAGGCTTCTCGGCCTTTTTCATTTGTAGATGTCTGTACTCAGACATGTTAAGCTTCCGCTTGTGTTTTGACTTGTATGCTCTGAATGTTGGGTCGAGAGACCCATGTTTGTAATATCTCGCTCCTCGGAGCCTATTGAATAAAATACTTGAGTTGTAGAGTCATGTTGTGATGCCATGTTGTATTTGCACATATCGAGCATATTGTGTGTATGTTATTGAAATGCTTGGTATGTGTGGGATCTGACTATCTAGTTGTTTATCCATAGTAGCCTCTCTTACCGGGAAATGTCTCCTAGTGCTTCCATTGAGCCATGGTAGCTTGCTACTGCTCCGAAACACTTAGGCTGGCTGGCATGTGTCCTTCTTTGTTCCTGTGTATGTCCCTTCGGGGAAATGTCACACGATGAATACCAGAGTCCTGTTAGCCTGCTTCAGCCTGGTTCACCGGAGTCCTGCTAGCCCAGTGCTACATCCTGGATTCACTCGTTGATGACCGACACGTTCGATGCTGGGTCATGGATGCCTGTCCCTGTAAGTTTGTGCCACTTTGGGTTTACGACTAGCCATGTCAGCCCGGGATCCTTATCATATGGATGCTAGCGACACTATCATATATGTGTTAAACGGTCCCGGGCAAAGGTAAGGCGACACCCGTGGGAATACCGTGCGTGAGGCCGCAAAGTGATATGAGGTGTTACATGCTAGATCGATGTGGCATTGAGTCGGGGTCCTGACAGCATCCTCCAGACGGTTAGGCGTCATGGTCTAGAGCATCCCCTGTGAAGGTTTGGAAGTCACCTGAAGACTTACCACGAGTGATTGGGCGAGGTATGTGTGACTTTAGCTCAAGGAAAATATGGTGAGGACTGTGTGTCCTCAGGTTTAAATAC